>CM062815.1:816852921-817395421 GCA_031772625.1 Pinus tabuliformis | reverse complement strand
GACACTGAAATCTTTCACAAAGTGGGTCATAGAGGAAAAGGGGGCAAAAGGGGGCCAAAGCAACAACAAACAGAAGGGCAATAGGCCAGTCTGAACAGGTTCCAAGTTCTCGAAGAAGAGGAAGAAATACCAAAAGAAGATCAGGTAATGGAAGGAAGCTCAGGGGAGAAGGAGAAAGAAGAAGACAGGGAACTAGCACAAGATGTTACTAAACAGAAGGAAACAATGATGAGCGATGGGGAACTAGATATGGATCAAGAAATGACTCAAAGTGAGATGGAAACGAAGGATAATGAATTACAGGAGATTCTAGAAAGAGAAAACCTAGATCTGGAAGGATTCTTGAAACAGGGCACCATTGGAGGGGTAGACTCAGTACCTCAAGAAGAGTTCAATCGAGTACAACAACTATTTCTATGGAAAAATCAGGCCAAAGAACAGGAAAGGAAAAATACCAATGAAAGGTAGGGCAGTGAAGGAGTGAAAACTATGAAAACCATACCAGGATTAGCTCCCAAAAATCCAAGAAAGAAACGAGACAGGAAAAAGCAGAATAAACTACTAATGGAATGTGGAAAGCTAATGATAGATTCAGGTAAGATGAAAGATCTATCCAGTTACTCTTTCACAAATCTTTAATAATGAAGTTTACAACTTGGAATATTATCGGTTTAGGTAGTAAAAGAAAACAAAGAATACTTAGCAATAGAATGAAACAAGAAGCTCCGGATATGATCTTTATCCAGGAAACTAAATGTTCCATTCAAAAAATCAAAGAAATTCATAGTAAATGGCTCAATAGATTTGAGTTTCTAGAAGTTAAAGCAGATAACACAGCAGGAGGCATACTCACTCTTTGGAATCCCCAAAAGATTGGCATAATAGATGCTGAGGCAACTAGGAATTATTTATCAGTGATTATTCAGCCTGTAGGAGACAGTGAGACTTATCTGGTCACGAATGTTTATGGCCCACAAAGAATGGATGACAAACTCAGATTTCTAGATTCTCTTGTAGAACTAAGAGATAGGCATGCAGGAGTTCCATGGATCATGGGTGGGGACTTCAACATGATCAAATCACTGATGGAAAAAAAAGGGGGAACAAGAACTTTAAGCAAAGATTCTACAACTTTTCAAACTTTCATAGATAATATGAAGCTAGTTGACACTGAAATGAATAATGGCCTCTTTACTTGGAACAACAAGAGAGGAGGGGAGTCTCAGGTAGCTTCAAAGTTAGACAGATTCATTATTTCAGAGGACCTTATGCTCACAGACAAGGAAATGATAGTGAGAATTCTCCCCTTTGGAGGCTCGGACCATTGGCCTGTTCAAATGGAGGTACAGGGTATTGGAACCCCAAAGAATAGACCTTTCAGATTTGAGAATATATGGCTTACCCACCCAAATTTTATCAGCAACATAGCAAGATGGTGGAAAGAAGATCTGAATATTCAAGGAGCAAGAATGTTTCTGCTCCATAAAAGACTAAAATACATCAAGCTTAGAATCAAATACTAGAACAAGAATGTATTTGGCAACATTTTTGTAGCGAAAAAATAGGTTGAAGATAAAATGCAGACACTCAATCAAACTCTTATTACAGAGGGTTTTGATAGAGGCAGAGATGAACAAGTCACCAAACTTCATCAAGGCTTGGAAAACTTATGTAAACAAGAGGAAATATATTGGAGACAAAAATCTAGGGTGCAATGGCTGAAAGAAGGGGAACGAAACACCAGTTTTTTCCACAGATCTACCATGGAAAACATATCCCACAATAGGATCTCTTCAATCAAGGATGAGGAAGGTCATCTTCACAATTCCCATGAAAAGATTGAAGTTGTGTTAGTACAACACTTTCAAGGTATAGCAAGGGAAACCAATGTAGACAGAGATCATTTTATCAAAGACTTAACTAGGCATATACCTAGACTAGTTTCAAGAGAGGATAATTTCAATCTCAACAAGCCAGTGACTGAAGAGGAGGTAAGTGAGGAAGTTAAGGAGATGCAGAATGGCAAAGCGCCAGGCCCTGATGGTTTTAATGTGGATTTCTTTAAATCCTATTGGAGCATTGTTAAACAAGATATTGTGAAAGTAGTGGAGGATTCTAGATTGGATAAAACCATTCTGAAGGTGCTCAATACTTTTTTCATCTACTTGATCCCTAAACTGGATAATGCTCTAACTCCAGAAAGATTCAGACCCATAGCTTTGTGCAATGTGGTGTATAAAATAATATCCAAAGTGGTTGCCAATAGACTAAAACCCCTTCTTCCTACACTAGTTTCTATGGAGCAGTCAGGTTATGTGGAGGGTAGACAAATTCTCAACAACATCATTCAAGCGCATGAAGTGGTCCATTCATTGTTAAGCAATAGGAAGGCGGGAATGATCATGCAATTGGACCTTGCCAAAGCATATGATAAATTGAATTGGACCTATATTAGGAAGGTCCTTCTAGCCTTTGGCTTCGATCATAACTGGGTGAGATGGGTCATGGCATTGGTCACTTCCTCTAGCTTTTCAATTTTGGTCAATGGTTCTCCTTCCAAGACCTTTACTCCTTCAAGAGGTCTTAGACAGGGAGATCCACTCTCTCCCTTTCTCTTTATCCTCATGATGGAAGGACTTGGGTGATCCATCAAGCATGCTAAAGAAGGGGGTAACATCAAGGGTATCCAACTTTCTGAAACTGGAAAAGCTTTGTCCCATCAACAATTTGTTGATGACACTATGCTGCAGGGAATCCCCACGGTAAAAGAAGCTCTTGCTTATAAACAAATCCTGCGAGACTTTGCCATGGCCACAGGTATGGAGTTAAACCTATCTAATTTTTTTTCTTTAATACTAATGTAGCCATTTAGAGAAATATCTCCAGAATTCTAGGTTTTCAAAGGGAGGTCCTTCCTTCCAAGTACCTGGGAGTCCCTCTAACTGATAAACCCTTGCACAAAAGCATCTGGGAGCCGGTAATTAATAAGATGCAGGACAAAATCAGAAAATGGACAATCAGATCTTTAAACTTGGCGGGTCAGTTGGTGCTTACAAAAGCAGTTTTGCAATCAATCCCCATCTTTATGCTTTCAGCTCTTCCAGCTCCAAAGGGAGTTTTACATCAATTCAGAACCATTCAAAGAGACTTTCTTTGGGGTAAGGGGGAGGAGAGAAAGAAATGGGCCTTAGTAGCCTAGGATAAGATTTGCAAACCGAAAACCCACGACGGTCTTGGACTGGATGATCCAGATGTACTCAGCAAGGCTCTAGGAGCAAAATTATGGTGGCGTTGGGTGAAAGAACCAAAGGCTCAGTGGGCTAGTGTTTGGAAGGAGAAATATGCCAGCACTTGGCAAGATAATGATCACATAAGGATGACGGGTAGCATAAAAGGATCCCACATTTGGAATAAGGCATGGGAGAACAGAGACTTAGTGCAGAAAAACAGTTTCTAGGAGATCAGAGAAGGAGACCTAGCTTTGTTTTGGGAAGATAAATGGCAACAAGAACCTACACTGTTAAGAGAGGACTTTCTGGACCTTAAGAGAGAAACTGACACCAAAGGGCTTTTAAGGGTTAGAGATTTTTGGGAACAAACCAGTACAAAAGACAAATGGAGAACCTGGAAGAATTTAGAATTTGGGAATTATAACCCCTTGAAAGAAAAAGCAGATGCACTACTGACTATTTTGGAACAAAGGAAGATTCTTGTTTCAGAAGGGCATGACCAACTCAGATGGGGCAACAACAAAGAAGGCACCTTCAATATTAAGGAGGCCAAAAAGATATTGCTTGAGCAGGAATCCAATGCACTGGACAAAGTGTGGCAGAACCTGTGGAGGTAGCAAGGTTGGATGAAAATCAAACTCTTCATGTGGTTGGTGCATCATAAAAAAATTCTGACTTGGGACAATATTAGAAAGAGGGGTGTTCTGGGACCTTCTAGATGCTAGCTCTATGAAGCTCAAGAGGAGACAATGGAGCACCTTCTCAATGATTGCATCTTTACCTCTAGGTTGTGGGACACCTTTGCCACAATTTTTCAACAGACGGACAGGGACAGAGCAAGCATTAGCAATACCCTAAATAACTGGAGACGAAACTTCTCTGAGTATGAGTTTCTTCACCTGGCTTGGGTTTTAATTCCAGGCTTCATAATTTGGAATGTTTGGAAAGAAAGGAACTATAGAATTTTCAAAATGTTCACAACACCATCCATATCATTTTTTAGAGGATCTTAAGACAGCTCAAAGAGACGATGGGCATTATTGTGTAAAACTCCCCAAAAAACCCTCCTTCTAAAATAGAGATGCAGATTCTGTGTCATATGGGGATGCAGGGGCTTATTCCACAGGGGATGGTCAAGAAGGTTATGAATCCTACTAATAAGCCAGATTATTGGCATCCTCCCCCTCAGGGTTTTCTGAAATTCAACATTCATGGGGCCTCAAAGGGAAACCCAGGTCTTGCTGGTTTTGGAGGTGTGCTACGAGATGAGAATGGATGTATTCTCTGCCATCTGGGAAGATCTACAAATAATATGGCTGAATTAATGGCTCTTGAACAGAGTTTAGATTTCTTGAAGCAGGATAATCTCTAGAACACTATTATTGAAGCCGATTTGTAGGTTTTAACCCCGTACAGAAATTACCTGCATACGAATTCTAAAACACAAAAAATAAATAATGTGAGAGCAGAACACATAAAACACATAAACACAGAGATTTTCCCCTGGACACCAAAACCGGGACTACCAGCTTGATTTTTCATTATGTTCCTTTCAATGTTATAATACATATTTATACATGCCGAAGCATCCAATACCATGGACTAAAAACCATCGCGTCCAATACCATGGACTGAAAACCATCGCGTCCAAAAAACATGTGCAAAAATCATGCACAAAACCATACGTGGGTCCGCCCAACCTAACATAGGGTCCAAAACCAAAATTTTCTGGGGCGCTGCCTCGGACCCCATAAAGTGGGGTTACCAGTGCCCCTCAAACCCTCTGTTAACTACGTGGAAAGAATATAACACAACCCAACATTCTCCCACTTGTTGTTTTCTTTCCACAGGGGGCCACAAGAGAGCTTAGTCATTTTTCCCGCCCTGAAATGCCCATTGTCTCTCTACACCAAGAGAATTTCTCAGAGCTCACAGATTTTGTCAATGCATCTGCAGTATTCTTTAAAGTGTCCACCTTTACCAGCAACACCTTTTTGTCTTCTATCATATCCCTCAGAAAGTGATACTGAACATCAATGTGATTTGTCTTTGAATGATATGCAGGGTTCTTTGCCAAGAAAATTGCACTTTGGCTGTCACAGTCTATCCTTATAGCTTCCTGTATTAACCCCATACTTGAACACAATCTCTACAACCAAATTGCTTCCTTCTTTCATGAGTGGCTGCCATGTATTCTGCTTCTGTAGTTGATAGTGCCACTATAGATTGTTTCTTACTCATCCAACTGACTGCACCTCCAAATAGGTTAAACACATACCCACTTGTAGATCTTCTCTGACCCAGATCTCCATCCCAGTTTGCATCAACAAAGCCATGAATATCCAACACTCTGTCCAATCCTGGTCTTCCTTGGTAGCACAAACCATAATTACTAGTGCCACACAAATACCTCAAAACCCGCTTCACTAATGTCCAGTGCTCCTTCCCTGGTTTTGACATAAACCTGCTCAATACTCCCACTACATGTGCAATGTCTGATCTAGTACAGACCATTTCATACATCAGGCTACCGACTGCACTTGCATATGGAACACGGTACATGTCCTCTTCCTCTTCTTGTGTCTCGGGACACTGTTTAGCAGATAACCTCACACCTACAGGAATAGGAACGTTCACCGATTTACTATCCTGCATATTAAACCTCTGTAGTATTGTCTTGACATAATTCCTCTAATTTAACCAGAGCTTCCTCTTTGTACAATCTCTTTTAATTTCCATGCCCAAAATATAGTTTGCAGCACCAAGATCTTTCATGTCGAATTTGGAGGACAATTGGGCCTTCAAATCCTGGATAATTTCTTTGTCATTTCCAACCAACAACATATCATCCACATACAAGACCAGATAAATAACATGGTCACCAATTAATTTAAAATACACACAGTGATCTGCTCTGCTTCTGGTGAAGCCAAGTCCCCATATAAATGTATCAAATTTCTGATACCACATCCTTGGTGACTGTTTTAACCCATATAGAGACTTCTTTAACTTACATACCAGTTATTTCTTACCCTTCACCGCAAAACCTTCAGGTTGTTTCATGTATATCTCCTCTTCCAGATCCTTGTGAAGAAATTTTGTCTTCACATCCATCTGTTCTACCTCAAAATCAAAAGCAACAACAACAGATAAAAGTAATCTAATAGAAGTTACCTTGGCAACAGGGGAAAAAATATCACCAAAATCAATTCCCGACCCCTGGGAATAACCTTTTGCTACCAACCGAGCTTTGTATTTCTCCACTTTTTCTTCTGCATTTGTCTTCTTTTTGAACACCCATTTGCTGCCAATGGGTTTCCTTGCAGCCAGCAACTCCACCAGATCCCAAGCCTCATTTTTGTGAAAAGATGCCATTTCATCAAACATGACCTCTTTCCAGAGTTTTCCATCCTCTGAATCCACTGCTTCCTTCACGTTTTTAGGATCATCATCAGTAACTGACAAAGCAAAATTTGAACAAAAAGCAGATGGACTAAACCTTTATGGCTGCCTTCTTTCTCAAATTGATCTTCTCACAGCTGGAGTTTGTGGCTCTTCATCTTCTGATTCCTCCTCTGCTGTAGAGTTTGATTCTTCCTCCTTTAGCTCAAACTCTATCTTCTCAGGTTCCTTTGGTTGGAATTCATGTTTAATAACATCTTTCACCTCTCTGAACACCACATCTCGACTATACACAACCTTCCTTGTTACCGGGTTCCAAAGCTTATAACCCTTTAAACCATCCTTATACCTAATAAAGATGCACTTTTCTGATTTACTATCCAACTTGGTTCGTTTCTACTTTGGAACATGTACATATGCATCACATCCAAATACCCTTAGATGTGAAAGAGAGGGTTTCTTACCAATCCATACCTCTTGTGGAGTCTTATCCTCCAACGCTGATGAAGGTGACCTATTGACCAAGTAACATGCAGTATCCACCGCCTCTGCCCAAAATTCCTGTCCTAACTCGACACCACTGGGCATGCTTCTTGCCCTTTCCATCAACGTCTTGTTCATTCTTTCTACAACTCCATTTTGCTGATGTGTATATGGAGTAGTCTTCTGCCATGCTATACCACACTTCTTGTAGAATTCTTCAAATTCCTAACTGCAAAACTCTCCACCATTATCTATCCTCAGCACCTTTATCTTCTTCTCTGTCTGGTTTTCCACTAGAGCCTTAAATTCTTTAAACCTATCAAAGACTTCAGATTTCTTCTTAAGGAAATATATCCATGTATTCCTTGAGAAGTAATCTATAAATGATACATAGTACACAGACTTACCCAGTGATGGAACCTTCACAAGTCCAAACACATCACTGTGCACAAGCTCTAATATATGTTTTGCCCTCTTATCACCAGAGGGGAAACTCACCCAATTCTGCTTCCCGTATACACAATTTTCAGAGAAATCAAAATCCAGAGAGCTATTACTCATACCTTCTACCATACCTTTACCATGAAGTATTCGAAGGCCCTTCTCTCCAATATGTCCAAGCCTTTGATGCCACAGCATGGTCTTTTCTCCAGAGACCACTAGATTTTCTGTTCCACTTTCAGGAACCACGGAACTATTGCACTTATCAACAACAGTGCTACCTTGCAGCTTGTACAGAGTTCCAATCCGAACTCCCCACATCAATACCAATGCTCCCCGAACCATCTTGCAGGCATCCTTCTTGAACACTGTTTTTACACCTGCATCATCCAACTTACTAACAGAAATCAGATTTTTGGCTAATGTAGGAATATGTAGAACACCCAGAAGTGTTCTAACCCTTCCACCTTGCAGCTTCAACTTTACTTTTCCACAACCAATGATTCTAGCTTTCTTGTCGTCCCCCAAGAAGACATCACCACCATCATATTTCTCATACTCACAGAACCACTCTCTACGGGGAGTGAAGTGAAAGGATGCATCTGAGTCAATCAACCATGCCTCATGATCTACATGTGTACTTGAAGAAGCCAAGTACACATCCCCACCTTCATCTGAGGTGGTTTTCGCCTCTGTAGAAGGAGCCTCATCAGATCCCTTTCCTTTGTCAGGAGCTTTAGATTTACAGTCCCTTTCGAAGTGACATTCCTTTCCACATTTCCAGCACACCACCTTTAAAAGTTTTCCTGGAGATTTAGATTTCCCTCTAGATTTAGATCTCCCACTCGATGAATTATTTTTGTTTCTGTTCTGGGACCATCCTCGTACAGACAAGGCATCACCATTTTGGCTCTCCATATTTTTCTGTCTCATCTCCTCCATCAGCAAGGCTGAGACTATTTCATCAAACTGCAAGGCAGTTGCATTGCTACCTATTGCAATAACCAGACTATCCCACGAATCTGGTAGAGAACACAACAAACTGATGCACTTATCTTCATCTGAAATTTTAATATCAACAGATGCTAACTGACTTATGACAGTATTAAATGCGTTCAGATGCTCTGTCACCAAGTCTCCATCTTTCATCCTTAGGTTATACAACTTTTTCCGCAAGAACAGTTTATTCACGAGAGACTTAGATTGGTACAAAGTCCCTAACTTGTTCCACAAAGCCTTTACTGTAGCTTCCCGTGATACATTCAACAATACTGAATCTGATACACACAATCGTATTGTGCTCTTTGCCTTCCGATCCAACTTCTTCCATTCTTCATTGGACACTCTCGTTGGTTTAGTACTCGGATCTACCGCGATCCACTGATCTTTATCCACCAACAGATCCTCCATCTTGAGTTTCCACAACTCAAAACTCTGACCATTAAATTTCTCGATCTCTATCTTTCCACTGCTCACCATCTTCTTTCACCACCAGAATCGATCTCGCAGATCTCCCACTGAACAGGGTCTACCACAGGCCCGAGCGAAACCCCTCAGCAACAAAGGCGTCCCCTTGAAGCCAAATCTACTCTGATACCAAATGTAGGTTTTAACCCCATACAGAAATTACCTGCATATGAATTCTAAAACACAGAAAATAAATAATGCGAGAGCAGAACACATAAACACAGAGATTTTCCCCTGGACCCCAAAACCGAGACTACCAGCTTGATTTTTCATTATGTTTATTTCAATGTTATAATACATATTTATACATGCTGAAGCATCCAATACCATGGAACGAAAACCATCGCGTCCAAAAAACATGTGCGAAAATCATGCACAAAACCATAGGTGGGTCTGCCCAACCTAACATAGGGTCCAAAACCAAAATTTTCTAGGGTGCTGTCCCGGACCCCGTAAAGTGGGGTTACGGGTGCCCCTCAAACCCCCTGTTAACTACGTGGAAAGAATATAACACAACCCAACACGGTCCTGAGTTGATCATTAACTCAGTTAAAAGAATATGTTGTGGAACAGAGCCAGAAAAAGTCTCAAGTCATTAGAGGCTAATCCAGGTCTTTCAAAGGATACAAATTCACCTTCAAGAGCTACGCATAATAAGTTTCACTCATGTCTGAAGGACGACCAATAAATTGGCAAACATAATGGCCAATCAAGGAGTAGTATGCACTAAAAACAGGGTCAAGTTGATATGGCGAGAGATGTCTCAGAACAGATTAAAGGAGCAGTGTTGTGCTCAGGCGGAAGAGGACAATAAGATTTTCCGAAACAGGGCCACAGAAACGGGACCTGATTGACTTTTTTGAGTGCAGGTATCTGAATGGCAACAGCGTACCAGAAATGTCAGGGAGATGGCCGGAAAAAGGGAGCTTCATCTTCCTTTGGTCGGGCACCGGAATCCAGTCTTCAGCGGCAGCCGCAAAACCACATTTTATTTCGGCGGTGACTTTACCACCCTTGAAGCGGTTTCCGATGTATCGCACCGCTTTCAGGCTGGAAGCGGTTTTTCTCATTTTGGTGCGATTCCACTCACCACGCAACACGTGGCTGAGAGTGGGGAGGAAATACCGCCCCTCATCGCGCAGTAAACTTCGGTGGGTTAAGGCAACGCGATATGATTTGCAACCGTTGGATCAATCGCGATCAACCTACGGCCAGGATTTATCGAGCTAGTTGGTGGGTCCGTTTTGGGGGTTATTGCTCGAGCTGTTTGCGCGTTCCATCTGGAATCGCGCGCATTCGATGGATTTTGGGAGGAAAAACTAAACGTTGGTTATGTGAAAAATGGACCCGATGTATTTATCAATTAAGATCTATTGACTCCATCGAGTCCGTTTTACCTGGTAAACGATGTGCTTGTTAGCCACCCGATTTGTTTGTCAGCCGCTGGATCTTTCGATCCAGATCTAACGGCTAGTTGTGGGCTTAAGCCTTTTGTATACTATTTCTTTTTTATAATATTGAATAGAAGGATCTGCTCTTGTGTTAGCAATATATATATATATATATATATATATATATATATATATATATATATATATATAATCCGCCGACAACAGTTAAAGCGATAAAGTGTTAGCGCGGGGTTTAAGGGGCAGGCCGCCCAATGTGGACCCGACCCCATTAATACATTATTTTGGTTCAAAAGAAACTGTGGCGTATTATATATGGAGGGGCGGGATTTGATCCCCCAACCTCTCCTCAACCATATGCCTTACTTACCATTACACCAACCAACTCCTTAGGTAATCCGCCCAGTAAAGTTATTTAAACAGTGATTTTTCTGCCAGAGCAGGAGGAGAGAGACTGTAGGCACGGATTTTGAAGTAGTAAATTAAATAATATTTTAATGCAGGAACCATGAATTTTGCAGGAGGGCAAAATTCTCACTTTGTCAGAATTTGACAAATTTTATATGGTTTTTACATCTCTTGTCGCCATGAACACAATGGTGTTGTTCATTTATTCATCAGAGGTCTGCATTTTTTGGCCATTTCCAGAATGCACGTGGAACCATGATTTCAGCAAAAACAGGGAGCATAACCATAAGCCATGAAATTTTCCCAAGGAGGTAAAATTTTGACATTTCAAAATATAGTCAAGTTTATACTTGTTTTTCATGGTTTCCCACAGGGATCGCAATGGAAAGATCATATTCGCCATCTGAGTTGCAGATTTCCAGTCTAGCCATGGAGCAGAATCTTTGAGGAATCCCGAGGGAATCTAAAAGATTCCTTGAGCCCATAATTCTCAACTTCTCAGAATTTGGAATTTGGATAGTCGATTCAGAACTACTCGACGCCACAAATATGATGGTGTCTTCGGATTTCTTATTCTCTCATTTCTTCTTCTAGTCACTTTTCTAAGTGCCAGTGCAGATGTCCACATTCCCGTGCGAGCAACCATCTTCATACGATCGATGCCTTGAGATCGATGGTCCGAGTAGCTTCAACAGTGTGACATCCACTTCTTCAGATGGCCCTTGGTGGTGAGGTATATGATGTGTTCATGTACTTCTTATTTCTGCATTATGTTGCACATATCCTTGATTGATGTTGATGCTGGATCTTGTTTATTACGTGTTGTCATGATTCCCTGCTTGATTTGATGCAAAATATTTTATGTGATGTACTTGTTGTCATAACTCTTCATGTTATGCTTTGAAATCCCTTGTTGTATGTTGCTGGGATACTCTTGTTGTCGTCATGCATGTGTTTTTCATTTAGATCCCTTTTATGCCATCTTGGCGGGATGCTCACCATGCATGTTTTTATGTCATATTGATAGGAGTCTTTTGATTGAGAGTTCCAGTTGTGGAACATCTCTTAGAGCCACTCCTACGTGAGGGCATTTTTCCTTGTATGTTTGAGACATCATCTCTGTGTACATCACCACTATTAACAACACTTAATGCAGCGGCCTACACCATCTTAACACCGAGGCCTAGAGACGTAGTCCCTTCTGGACGAACTCCATTATCAACGCTTATGTTTTCATGTGTTGATGATCATTATGTTCCTCTTCTTTTCCGCATGCAGATGTATTCATTAATGTTCTTTTAAAATGCAATTTAACACATCATGAAAGTAAAAGGTCTTGGAAGGGTCCTTCTTAACACCCGGACTTGGATCAGTGGTAGAACCACTCAGTGCAGAATATTCTCTATTATTGACACATAATATTAAAATAAACGCAAGGTTGTGAAAATTTGTTGCAATAAATGATTTATTTCTCCTACTTATTTATGATAAGTTATTTACCAATACTTCAGTAAATACCACAATAAATTCAATTGCAGACTTCACAAACTAGAACTGATAATTAAATGGCAAGAGAAAAATTAGCATATGAACAATCACATTGAAACACTTAGTTTTGGACAATCATCCCCAGAATAAAAACCAATGTGGGAAAACCGGTGCAACAGATCTGAGGATTCTTATTATTGGTAGTAAATATCTGAAGACAACCTAGGATGCTCATCTAGCAATCCTTTGTAGAGAAAATATTGGAGGAAAATCTGAGTGAGTTTTACCTCATTTCACCTGTCAAAATTCCCGTTGATCCGGCACAAGACTGCTAACCCCAACTATTTATGTGTTGGCTCTACGTCAGCCCTGCGTCACCTTCTCTACCCTCTGCGTCAGCTCTCCTGATTGTTCTGACAGTTCCGACAGTTCTAGATTCTGCATGACAGACAACTTTTATGCTCTGCGTTGGCCCTTCTGGCTTTGCGTTAAGACTGCGTGGGCCTAGACTGACCCAACGTCAGCTCTCTTGACTATTGTGCTGCTTCTCTGCAAGCTCTCTCCGACTCTCTTTTCTGTATTTTCTGAAAAGTTCTTCTCCCGGATTCTCTCTGCCCCTCAGCTGCAAGATCTCCCCAATCGATTTTCCTCCTGAGAATTTATCACCTCAGAAAATCGATTTCCTCAATCTCTTTGTGTGTTTCGAAATGAACCCCAAGCTTCCATTTTATACTTTTCCTGTTGAGTCTTCAACAACCAAGTTTAAGTCTCTAATCAATGACTAAGATTAAAACATGACTTGATCCTTCTTCTAGATCATTCTCACCCATATTTTGATTAATACCCATTAATATTTAATTTCCCTAAGTTTAGACTTAAGAACTCCATTAAAAATTTTAACTATTTTAATAAAATACAATATGGGTGGAATTTCATGAAACAGTTTTTAGGTTCCTTAGAATTCATGTGCCTTAGCCTCTCCACCAATTTTCAAGGCTATAGCACTTTCGATGCTACCAAAAACTAACACTCCCTCTTAGTGAGGAAAGTGCTCTAGCAACAATGTCCACCTTCATGTTTCTCTGTTTCCGAAACATCTCATTTCTGCACTGCTGTTGCCACCAACACTATGCTACTGATGCTACTTTACTGCTGCCCCTGACACTGCCATTGCCACTGCTACATCTGTACTACAACTCTCTCTCAAACACTGCGTCATTCTATTGAAAGGGATTTTTCAACATACCCATTTTTTCTTGAAATTGAACAAACTTGGCTCTTCCTAGAGCCTTGGTGAGTATGTCTGCCACCTGATTTCCTATGGGAGTGTACTCCAACTGTACCGCTCCACGCTGAACACAGTGTTTGATAAAGTGACGCTGAATATAAGCATGTGAAATTTTTTTGCAATAATTGATTTATTTCTCCTACTTATTTATGATAAGTTATTTACCAATACTTCAGTAAATACCAAAGTAAATTCAGTTGCAGACTTCACAAACTAGAGCTAAAAATTAAACGATAAGAGAAACTTCAGCGTATGAACAATCACATTGACACACTTGTTTTTGGACAATCATCCCCAGAAAATCCCAATGTGGAAAAATCGGTGCAACAAATTTGAGGATTCTTATTATTGGTAGTAAATATCTGAATACAATCTAGGATGATCATCTAGCAATCCTTTACAGAGAAAATACAGGCTGAAAATCTGAGTGAGTTTTACCTCAATTCACCCGAGAGAATTCTGGCTAATCCGGCACAAGACTATTGAGAATGCAACAAGATGATGGAGCTTAGTGGAAAGAAGTCGCCTTCACTAAGTGGGCCCGCAGGCTATTTTTGGCGCAAAGTCTATTTTTAGACTATGTCTATTTTTAGACATATGGATCATGGTCTATGAGTTGCAAGATGTTGTTTATGGATGATTGGTCATGTTGGGAAAAATAGATGGACTTCTATTTTTGGTTCACAGTGGAGTGATCAGAGTCTATTTTTAGACTGCCGGGCTAAAAATAGAAACAGTCAAATATTATTAGCTCTTAGTAATATTTGGACTCTAAACATTATCTTATTCTCTTGGAGCACTTTAGTTTGAGCTACGAATGTGGCACATGCAGCTGAAAGAAGGAATCACGTGGTTTCTTATGTGTTAGTTGAGCTATTTCATGGAGGACTTCAGTTAGAACTCATGCATGCGAGTTTTGTGGGGTTGGATGTGGAGTTGATGGAGTTGTGTTCAGTTTGACTTAGTTGAACTAGTTGTATTCAGTCTAACTAAAGAATACACTAGTGATGAGTTGTGTGAATTGATTGTTAATTAATTCACTAATTAATAACTCATAAAGCAACTAAAGAATACATCAGTTAACTCAGTGCATGGACAGTTCAACAGAGACAGGTGTTAGAGGTAAGTGAAAGGTTGAGTTGTGACTATCAGTTGTGCATGAGATTTGCACATGCAGGGATTGAGTTATGCCAATGAGGACTGTGCAGTGTGGGCCAATACCAAGGCAATTGTAGCTTTTGCTCACGTGATTTTCACTTTGGATTGTGCAGTGGAGGCAGGCAGAGCAGCGGAGGAGATTTGAACCTGTGACTTGTTCGGATATGAGCTTGTTTTGTGTGTAACAAGTGGAGATAGTACTGAGTACGTGTGAGGAGTATTGTACTATGTATTGTTACATGTTCTCAATCATTATAATATACAAATAGTGTGGGGTTTTCAGCTGTATGCTTTCCCCAGGTTACATACTATGTTAATGTGCGCATGCGATTGATGTTTCATTGTTTTTAGTTCCGCAAAATTGATGATCAACCTAGAGGAGGTTATGTATTATGCATGTATTCCGCAATAGTGTATAATTGGGATAATCGCTGTGAATAAGTGTCATATTATTCAAAATTTCTACATGGTATCAGAGCAAAGTTGATCATTAGATCTATTATTCAAAAAGTGATTACATTTTATTTCTTCAGGCAGAGTCTGTAATCGGGCCAGGTAGCCTCTGGATTCATCCTTCTTTTGGAAGGTGAGATATTCGGTAAAAGCCCATACAGTCAATCTCTGTACGAGAAATACTTTGTTCTCACGAATTTTAGATCAGAAGCGGTTGAGTTTTGAGCTGGTGGAATTCGAATTTGCAACAGTGTTTTCTTGGTGTCAAAGTTGAAATGTCTTTCAACGGATTGCGATTGGAGTATGTTCTTGAGGGAAACTCAAATTATATTGCATGGGAAGACAGGATGGAGGCAGTGTTAGATGAAAATGGGCTGAAGGAGTTCATAGAGGCTAAGGTCCCAAAGCCTACTGATGCTGCTCACGTTGAGGTTTGGAAAAAGAAGACAACAAAGTGTCGAAGGATTCTGTTGGAGGGCGTGAAGGATCACATTGTGTCCAGCCTGCATGGAAAGGCTTCTCCATACTTGATGTGGAAAGCATTGACAAATCTATTCCAAAGCATGAGCGACCAGAGGATGTTGGAACTCAAGGATAAACTCAAAAATATTAAGTGTGAGAAGTGAGACAGTATGCCCAGGCATCTCACGAAGTTCACCCAATGTCGGGATGAGCTGGGAAGTGTGGGGGTAACTGTTGATGATGAGGACTTGGTGAGCTTGGCTCTCCTTGGTCTTCCGAAGAGTTGGCATTCCTATCAGGACTTTGTCAATGGTCGGGAGAAATTGCGAGGATGGGAGAGACTTTGGTCGGATCTTGTGCAGGAGGAGATCAGGCGGAATACCAGGGATAGATCTTCATCAAAGGCATCTGATGAAGAAAATTGCGCTTTGGCTGCCAAAGCAAAGAAGGGGAAGGAGAAGGTTTCTCTTTTTGAATCGAGTTCTTCCAATGATGGGAAGAAGGTTGACAAATCGAAAGTGCGATGCTTTCGTTGTCATGAGGTGGGCCATTATGCCGCAAATTGTCCACGGAGGAAATCCAAGAAGGGATCCGGGGAAGGATTTGAAGGTGAGGCACTTGCTTCACAGTTTGAGTTGGATTTCACACTCTTCACATGCATGGTTTCATCCATGGTGGGAAGTGGTTGGTTTCTTGACAGTGGAGCTTCTTTCCACATGACCGATGACAAGAGTTTGTTCAGTACTTTGGAGGAGAAAGATCTCCAGATACTCATAGCGATGGGTAATGATGAGAAGTATAGTGTCTCAGGTGTAGGCACAATTATTTTTCAGAGGGAGCATGGAGCTCGCCTTACCTTGATCGATGTCAAGTATGTACCAGGGCCGAAGAGAAACTTGGTGTCGATCGCGAGGCTGGAAGATGGAGGCTATGATGTAGTCTTCAGTAAGGGAAAGGTTTTCCTTAGACACATCATCACTAGACAGGTGAAGCAGATTGGTTCACGGGTCAAGAACCTGTATGCTCTTGAGGTTCAAGATGCATACAAAGCCTTGAGCAGCAAGGAAACTAATGGAGACTTGGTGGTTTAGAGGGAGCATATATTACCTCTCAACATGCAGAGCCAGAAGAAGTCTCAGACGATTGTGGAGGAGCCACGATTGGTGCGGCAGATTCAGGAGGTTGTGGAGTAGCCACAACAAGGGAAGCTGAGAGGAGATCGAGTAGAGACATCTACTCATGCAGAGGCCTCTAGTAGGGGGAAACTTCGAGCCAGGTGGGCTGAGGGATCACATGTAGCCATACCTCTAGGTAGGAGGTGGGGTGATGTGGATTGATCATCCCAAGGAGGAGGGGCAGGATCTTTGAGGTACCCAACCTCTTGGATGAGACCTTGCTACGGGAGCCCCGATGTGGAGTAGCAGGAACTGACTGATTGGGTAGAGACAGATGCAGATGGAGCGGCAGAGAGAGAAACAGTGTAGGGAATCCCAGGACAGCGCATAGCTAGTAGGCTGCAGCAATGTGAGAGGCACAAATGTTTTGCACAGTGCTAGGTGGCACAGAGAGGTGTGCAATGGTGCGAGATGCATGGAGATGTTGCAGTAGCACAGATGTCAGAGAGGGAGCACTTGTCAGCAGCAGGTAGAGCTTCAGCATCAGAGTATGTTCCTAGCCCAACAGAGTGGTCAGTTGGGAGTGTTTTTGTTCCAAGTGTTGTTGGAGCAAGTGGATCGGGCAAATGTGTTGCATGCAGAACATTCCAGAGTTGCAGGTTAGGGGTTGCAGATAATCCATATCTTGTTGAGAGGGAGTGTTGAGAATGCAACAAGATGATGGAGCTTAGTGGAAAGAAGTCATCTTCACTAAGTGGGCCCGCAGGCTATTTTTGGTGCAAAGTCTATTTTTAGACATATGGATCATGGTCTATGAGTTGCAGGATGTTGTTTATGGATGATTGGTCATGTTGGGAAAAATAGATGGACTTCTATTTTTGGTTCACAGTGGAGTGATCAGAGTCTATTTTTAGACTGCCAGACTAAAAATAGAAACAGTCAAATATTATTAGCCCTTAGTAATATCTGGACTCTAAACATTATCTTATTCTCTTGGAGCACTTCAGTTCGAGCTACGGATGTGGCACATGCAGCTGACAGAAGGAATCACGTGGTTTCTTATGTGTTAGTTGAGCTATTGCATGGAGGACTTCAGTTAGAACTCATGCATATGAGTTCTGTGGAGTTGGATGTGGAGTTGATGGAGTTGTGTTCAGTTTGACTTAGTTGAACTAGTTGTATTTAGTCTAACTAAAGAATACATTAGTGATGAGTTGTGTGAATTGATTGTTAATTAATTCACTAATTATTAACTCATAAAGCAACTATATAATACATCAGTTAACTCAGTGCATGGACAGTTCAACAGAGACAGGTGTTAGAGGTAAGTGAAAGGGTGAGTTGTGACTATCAGTTGTGCATGAGATTTGCACATGCAGGGATTGAGTTATGCCAATGAGGACTACACAGTGTGGGCCAATACCAAGGCAATTGTAGCTTGTGCTCACGTGATTTTCACTTTGGATTGTGCAGTGGAGGCAGGCAGAGCAGCGGAGGAGATTTGAACATGTGACTTGTTCGGATCTGAGCTTGTTTTGTGTGTAACAGGTGGACATAGTACTGAGTACTTGTGAGGAGTATTGTACTATGTATCGTTACATGTTCTCAATCATTATAATATACAGATAGTGTGGGGTTTTCAATTGTATGCTTTCCCCAGGTTACATACTATGTTAATGTGCGCACGCGATTGATGTTTCATTGTTTTTAGTTCCAAAAAAACGTAGAGGAGGTTATGTATTATGCATGTATTCCGCAATAGTGTATAATCGGGATAATCTCTGTGAATAAGTGTCATATTATTCAAAATTTCTACAAAGACTGGCTAACCCCGGCTATTTCTGCATTGGATCTGCATCAACCCTACGTCACCTTCTTTGCTCTCTGCGTCAGCTCTCTTGTCTATTCCAGCAGTTCTCGCAGTTCCGACAGTTCTGGGTTCTGTGTGATAGACAACTTTTATGCTCTGCGGTGGCCCTTCTGGCTGTGCGTAAGGACTGCGTGGGCCTAGACTGACCCAACGTCAACTCTCGCAGCTACTGCGCTGCTTCTCTGCAAGTTTAGACTTAGACTTAGACTTAATTTCCCTAAGTTTAGACTTAGGAACTCCATTAAAAATATTAATTATTTTAATAAAATGCAATATGGGTGGAATTTCACCAAACAGTTTCTGGGTACCTTAGAACTCATTTGCCTTAGTCTCTCCACTAATTTTCATGACTAGAGCACTTCCGATTCTACCAAAAACTAACAAAGGTAACATGGGAGAAAACCCCCAAGTAGCTCTTGAGACAAGCCCCTAATCAAAATAATTAAGAGGCAAATATATTGTTTGTCATTACTTTTGTTGTTAATCTCAAAAAATTTTCTAGTAGAATTTGTGAATGTGTTTGAGGGGACAATGTGAGATAAAATTTTCAATTGTCCATTAAGAACAAGCACTTCCCATCTTTCTAATCTAGTTGAAAATCAATAAAATATTTTGAGATAGGTTCTTTATAGAGTGTAGATGTATCATTTTCATTTTTACTATACTGTCCATCTCATTTACTTATTATTATAGATTTAAGAATAACTTTAGTAGTTAGAGATTGTCAAAAAGACATCTTTGCATAGATTCCAAGATTAATAAGCATGTTCATATTAAGGTAGATTAATGATTTATATTATGTTTTTCCCTTTGCCCAAATATATAGTTATTAATATTAAATTAAGTTAAATATTAGTCATTTAGATTATATTTTTTTCCTTGCATAAAAAAATATGATTGATTGTTGAATGATAATAATCAAAATTCCACTTAATTGACTAAAAAAACCTAATAATTATAAAATGTAGAGAGCCATATTTATATAAATATTTTAATTCTAAAAAAATTAATACCATAAGTTTATTTATAATTTTGAATGTCTCCATTTAAAAGAAATTCGAAAGAAAGTAATTCTATGTAATATGAAAACAAGATAACTTTTAACAAATGTTGAATTTCTTATGTACAACGAGGGAGCTAGGAAGTTGAAATCCATATTGATTACGACTAATCAATGAATTGTTAATAGTTCTTTTCTTCTTGTTTGCTATTATCAAATCATTGAAGCATCTTTGTTCATTGAAAAATCCATATTGATTATAGCTAACCAATTAATTTATCCATTCTTTTGCCACTTCCTTGTGTAAATCATTAAGTTCGCAAGGATTTGACACAGGCATACATCCCTAAGTTAACAATAAATTGCAATATCAAATCATTTAGGTATTTTGTTCCTATTGAAAAAAGAGCATGTCTTTTTCTATATAGAAAAAATGACCTATTTAATGTTTTTATTTAATACATGTTCTGAAATATTTATTACCTAAGTAATCCTGGATGTAAATATACATTAAATTATCATTACATTAGTGTACACTTTTATCATATATTGGTAGGTAACTTAGATGGAACTTGCAAAGCATAGCAATGGTAGCAAATTATGATAAGTATTCCTAATTCCCTTATAGACATTTCTTCATGCTTCAACTTCCTTTCAATTTAAATATCAAACACACAACACTTCAACTCAATGAAGGTTATTTATCTAATATATTTAGATGGGAGTTACGGAACATAACAATAATAAAACTTAGTTGCAAAATTTTTCAAAAATATTAATTAATAATTCCAGGCTTTTTAGAAATATTAAATAACAAATTAATAATTCCAGGGTTTTTACAAATATAAAATAACTTTACTTAATTATTGATTATATATAAGAAGGTCTATTTATCTATCTTACTTAATTATGGATTATCCATAACAATATTCATATTCATTTGTGTTCCTAATTCCTTACATGCTTCAACTTTTTATCTGATAAAAAATTGAGAGAGATGAGAGAGCAACTTTTTATCTGATAAAAAATTGAGAGAAATGAGAGAGCAATTGATTGCACACAACAAATTACACTTGGATATTCTTATTGATCACCACAAATACAAATATATAAGACATAGATTACTGATTTTGACAGATGTAGATCATGACTCCAACTCATGCATTGGAACCAACAACTTCTAGATTGATGCTTAGGGACTCACAATGACAACTAATCATGACATGGAAGCATTACTTCCAACACCCTCACTTAATGCTTACATGGGAAACATTAAAAACACATATTATAACAACAATATGATATATGTTTGACCGGCTTTCATCGACGTTTTCATTGGCGCTTACATCCAATATGGAATATCACAAACACCTCTCTTTCACCACCACATCTTCGAGCTGTCACTTGACCTCCATTTAAAACATAACCGCTTCAGACCATCTTTGACGTACTTTGCAAAATTGACGCTTCTTGACCTTCGAGAGTACGACAGGTCAATCTTGATACTGAACTATCTTATGTACACACCTCCATCTATTGAACGCATGGATTTCCGATGTATTCCCTAGTTATCCAGGAAGGTTGTCTGGGTACTGAATGTATTCAGAAGTCAATTATACAAAATGACCTCTTAAACACATAATCAAATTAACCTGTAAGCTGATGTTCCTGGCTCCACACGGTGCCACCAAATAGATTATACTTACTCAAATTAGTGATATGTTCTTGTGTCACTGTATGCATCAAGAACCACCAATTTGAAAATATGTTAATGTATTATGTAATTGGTTCTTCATTTGATTTTTCCACAATATGTTACCATACTACCAACTCATCCATTGGAATCAATAACTTTTAAACTGACACCTAAGAACTCACACTAACAACTACTATAGTATAGAAGCATTACTTCCAATACCCATAACCCATAACCCATTTGCATGGGATTAAACACATACTCATACCCATAACCCATTTGCATGGGATTAAACACATACTCATGAAGTAAGCGAACAAAAACTTAAACGCATAACTCATCACGTGATGGAAAGTTATGTATCCAATGTACAAGGGAAACGTGATTGAAAGTTATGTATCCAATGTACAAGGGAAGGTGATGTGGTGCTACTTTACCACCCATAACCCTTTCATAGAGGTTGGGAAAAAAAAATGAAACAGAGCAATCAATTGAAATATGGAATACTGGTGGCAAGAGGCCGGTCACAACATAATCCAATTGCAGGTAAAGCACTGTATATTCAAAAGGTTTTCGGTGACAGTCACGACTCCCAACAACTAGGATGAAAGAAGGATGGTAAACAGTGGATTACAAATTACAACATAATCCAATGGCAGGGAGATCACCCTGCTTTCAAAGGCAATTTCCCTAACAGTGACCCGTCATCGACTTATCCCAAGTCTCTGTAAATCCAAAACGATGATGTAATTGACAACTTGCTGGCCCTCGGCTTCAAATTTGATAATGAATATACTGAAGGGTATTGAACTCAGTAGAGTAAAAGTTATTCATGCATGAGCTACAAAAGTCGTAACTAAATCAATAGCGTTTTTACCAAAATTAACATTTATCATAAATACGTCTGGTCAACTTGGCTGCCCAGTGACAGGAACAGTTTGGCAAGATTTAATTGGCAAAATATCCATCAATTTCCAACCCCGTGAATGATAAATGCCACGCACTCCAGTTTCCAGTTTTCAGGTTTAAGGATGTGGTCTAATGGTTATGTTAAAAATGTGGTCGTCAGGTTTTAAGGATGTGGTCTAATGATTATATTAAAAAATTTAGTAGTTTAAGAATGTAGTTGAATGATTATGTTGAAAATTTTGGTCTTATAAATCTTATAGTCCAATCATAAACAAGACTATGAGTGTAAACTGTTCCAGCACAAATAAGTTGGAAAAAAAAACGCCACATGCCCCAATCAATCAACCTCCTGATGAATGCTCCAGTGGATTCGTGGCGACTCTAACCAACTTGGTCATCTCTTTGCCCGTCCGGGTGGGTGACTTTGTCTTTTATTTACAGCTAGCCTTTGTATGTTAGACCACAACGACTCAACAGGATGGGGCAGATAGACTCTAGTTCAGGACGACTGGACTCAGTTTAACTTTGCTAACGACCAAATTAATTAGCAATCGAATCTCAGGCTGCCCCCATTGCAGTGATGATTGAGAGATTGTGGGTCAGCCGCAGGTGGACTGAATTGCCACCACGGAATGATTGATTCTCATGCATGATGCCGCCACGGCTGCCCTAAGTTATTATAAAAATTACAGATAAAATTAATGAGTTTCAAAGTATACGATGCGAAATTTTGATGCAGTGTGGAAGACCACCGTAATGGTCTAGATAGACATTTTAGATTTCGAAGAAAACGTGACGCACCACAATCAATCAACTTCTCCGCAATTAGTTTCCGCAAATTCTCCACCTCAGCGACTTGTATTGCGATTACACTTTCAACTCGCTGCGCATTGTGACCTGAGACTTCTATTATATATATGTATAGCCTGTACATCTGATGGCATAGAAGGCATTATAGAACTCAGAATCTGCAAAGAGAGAGAGAAATGGATAGAGGTGGTGTGTCCTCACTGATAGTTCTCATGCAAATTCTTCGGTTTGTGATCATGGCAACTGCAGTAGCACTAAATATTGTAAGTTCAACTAGTATAGTGCCTCAATGCAGAAGTCATATTATTCCTCCCATATTCATGGACAACGTCTGGAGGAAACTGAATGGACATCACCCATGAATGATCATGAAGATACAAGGGACCTGGAGGCGCTTTTGTCTTTCTAAAACGGTGTCAAATCAGATCCCTATGGATCCCTGCTCAACTGGACGGCACAACACTCACAGAACATGTGCTCCTGGAATGGGATTCGGTGCAGAAAGCGGACGAATAGAGTGGTTACCATAACACTTCGTGGCTTAGGATTGGAAGGTAGTCTCTCATCATCTCTGGGTAGTCTTTCATTGTTACACACTTTGAATCTCTCTGGTAATAATTTCACAGGAAGAATTCCACCGGAAGTGGGGCAACTTAAAGCATTGAGCATATTCGACCTCAGCTTAATTTGCTATGGGGTCCTACTCCAAAATCATTGTGCAACTGTACGCATCTTCAATGGATCAAACTGTCAGTAAACAGCTTGACTGGGACTATACCAACAGAATTCGGCAGTCTACCCAAGTTGGAACAACTCCGCTTGAAGGAAAACCATCTTTTTGGAAGCATCCCATCTTCACTGAGCAACTGCACGTCCCTGCGACATGTGACCATTGGACACAACTATCTGACTGGTCCAATTCCTCTTGAACTTGGCTCGCTGCAAAACTTAGACTACCTGGCCATCGAATCCAACAAGTTGGAGGGTACCATTCCCCCATCTCTGGGAAACTGCTCTTCGCTCCAGATTATATTTTTGGGGGACAATAGATTATCAGGCAAAATACCACCTCAACTGGGAAAGTTAACGAAACTTTCGCAACTGTCTATGTATGGCCCAGATAATATTTCAGGTATGATTCCTCCCGAAATAGGAAACTGCAGCAATCTAATATGGCTGGATTTATCAGTCAACAAGATTCAAGGCTCCATCCCACTGAGTATATTTCAGCTTCCTGTCCTCTCTATTTTAAGTTTGCACCAAAATAGCTTGCATGGTGTCATACCTGAAACCATTGCCAATTTGAGTCAATTAAGTTACGTAGATCTGGGTTTAAATAAGTTCTCTGGTGCCATTCCTGAATCCATTTCCAAAACGAATCAATTAACTATGCTAAATCTTCGTGGAAATAGGCTAAAGGGCAGCATACCTCGAGGCATTGGCAATTTAAGTATGCTTCAAGAACTTTACTTTGATACCAACAATTTAACGGGAGGCGTACCTGAAGCAATTGCCAATTTGACCTAGCTGACCAACCTAAATTTGGGAGCTAATAGTTTTGCAGGACACATACCAGTAGAAGCTATTACAAAATTTTCTGAGTTGGTCTTCCTACATGTTGGTATAAATAGACTTATTGGTGGCATACCTGAAAGTATTGAAAATTTGAGCAAGCTTCAAAACCTTTACTTGAATAACAACAGGCTTACGGGTACAATTCCAGAGGGTATAGGAAAATGTGTGAAACTACAACACTTAGATTTGTCTGAAAATAATTTAAATGGAACTATCGCCGACTCTTTAGGGAACTGCAAGTCTCTCACGGTTTTGACAGTGACCAACAACTTGTTATCAGGTAGAATCCCACAGACCTTAAATCGATGTGTGACTTTACAAAGGTTGAAGGTGTCTAAGAACAAATTCAATGGAACTTTAGATACAAACTTTCCAATGGCCATTCAAAATCTCTCCGCTAATTCTAATAACTTCTCTGGTACTATTCCCGAATCTTTAGCCCGTTGTACCAAACTTCAACTATTAAATTTAAGTAACAATCAATTAACAGGTGAGCTTCCTCAATACCTCAATTTTTTAATAGTTTAAGAGTCTTAAGTCTTGGTGAGAATAAGCTCTATGGTGGTATTCCTCAATAGATTACAGATCTCAAGGAGTTGCAAGTGCTTGATTTGTCCAAAAATAAATTCAATGGCAAAATACCATCCAACCTTCATGGACTGAAGGGATTCAAGATCCTACCGTCTTCCCAACTCAACGGCAACACACTATATGAAGATTTGAGAATTGTAATGAAGGGATTTGAGTATGTTCTGAAATATGTGTGCTAGCAGCAAACATCATAGTTGACTTATCTAGCAATCAACTTATTGGAGAAATACCTCAAAGCATAGGAAGCTTGAGTGGTTTGTGGCTATTGAATTTATCTGAAAATTAATTGGGAGGGAAAATTCCTGCATTTCTTAGTGAAATATCTACTTTGGAGCAGTTGGACTTGTCCAGAAATCATTTAAATGGAGTAATTCCTCAACAACTCTCTATGCTAACAAAGTTGGCAAACATGGATATCTCATGGAATGAACTATGTGGAAGAATTCCAAAAGTAACACAATTTGACACTTTTAATGGGGCTTCATTTGAAGGGAACAAATGTTTATGTGGCTATCCTTCGCAACTATGCACTGAAACACATAACACTAGCATAATGGAAGGCACCATCGTTAGTAAAAGACAAGGATGGCTATATTGTGTGGATGAACACATCTCAGTGAATGCATTGGGCTGGGACTAGGGATTGGATTCACTAGAGTTGTAAGCGTGATGATATTGTGGGATAAAGCTATGCTTTGGGTGATGCCCCCCAAAATACAACCATTTTATGGAGTGTATCGATTCTCTAAATAACCAGAAGATTTATTTTATCTCCACTTAAAAATAAAAATGTCATGTACTTTTTTACATGTCAACCATACCATTATTCTCATAAAAAAGGAATGGATGTTGACAAAATAAATAATTCTCAGAGTATGTAGATTTAAATATAATTTATTATCTGTCAAAAGTTTTAGTTCAAGTAGTTTGGTGAATAATTTGTTTCTTCAGCTGCATGGGTTCAAGTCTCCAAAGACATGTTGTAACGGGCTTGTTAGTGGCATTTATAGAATAATTGTATCTGGTTGTAATAGTGATAGCTGATCTATCAAAATTACTGATTCTCTAGAAAGTCTTGTTTTCTTGTTTTAAAGAATATGATAAAAGCAAGCTGAATTACGTGCTGGAAATAAACATGTGCTTTTTTTTAAATAGAAGCAGGGTGAATTATGTACTTGAAATACTCAATGAAACCCAACGGCAAGGAAACATATTCAATGAAAGAGTGCCTCAAATTTGAGGCTATCAATTAAAAATAATAACTGATTAGAAACAGAGTGCATACCTATTGGTATTAATTTACTAAGAAATACAAACATAAAGGGAAGGAAAGGTGCACATTTTTGAAGTGGTGATCATCTCATAATATATTTACCCTTTTAACTTCCATCAAAGATGAGTATGCATTCCATCAACAAAAATAAACGACGAAAACCGTGCGCAGAATAGCCCATTGTTTCAAACAAAATGCACCTCATTCATTCAAATGTCTGATATGTATGAAATATTCTTATGAATTAGGACCCAAACCCTGCAAGCAATATCAAGAGCATTGAGAAAATCATCCACTTCCATCAACAAAAGGCAACATTACCCATTCCCTTAAAAACTCTGGAATAAATGTGCTATCAATAGATTCGGCACTTCAACTTTTCTCCACATCAATCCAAAAGGCTCTTTGGGATATAAGATCACCAATCTTTGAAGATGTTTCTGAACTCAGTCCAGTCTCAAAATCCGGAACACCGTCCTTCCAGTATCCATCATATAAATCACCATATTTGTGTTTTATGGTTTGACTCTATGGTTTAAGCATGAAATTTTTGGCTCAGTCGCAAGGTCAATTGTTGGCTAGTCGGTGACGCATGGTGTGTAACTATGGGTAAGAACGAAGGTTTCGGCTTTGTCATGAGGTTAAATCTGGACTTATCATTGGCATGGTTCACTGTATGACATACAATATATGGCACAATGGTCTGAGTGCATATTGTTTGTGACTATGTCACGAGGTTGATTCCTTGATTCCTTGAGGCATATGAGATAAAAAATGTGGAGGTCGAGTCAGTCGCGAGGTTTGAGTCTTAACTCATCATCACTTGGCGTATGGTGTGACTTTGTTGTTAAAGCACAAATGTTTTGGCTCTGTTGAAAGGTGGAGTCTCGACTTATCATCAAAATGGTTTCCTATTTCAGCCACATGTAGTGTGGCAAAGTGGTGAAGTGCAGATGTTTTCAGCTCTATCATGAGGGTCTTGGATTCTTGTTGGTACTCGACCTGCCTATGATTTGACTCATATCAAAATGATTTTGTGAACCTTGAAATAAACAAAAGACATGCCAGCGAAGTTGGTATTTGGTTTGGTTACATTTTGGTTGGTCATGGGTTCAACTGATGTTAGGTTTGACGAAATGTTTTTTAATTAATAGTACATGCATTTTATTAATTAATAGTACATGCATTTTATCGAATTGTTAGCCAAACCAGTGGGGTGTGTATTGTCAGATGCACAACACATCAGAAAAGTGCATTTTCCATATCAGGGATTATAAAGGTTCATTTTGTTGAACAATTAAATTTTATAATTAATTAGGTAAACACAAGGTAATATTGGAGAAAATCACAAGTAGCTCTTGAGAGAAGTCCCTAATCTACTTCTACAGACAATAACCCGTAAACAGTGGTAGAAGTAGTCATTAACTTTAAAGATTTTTTTATTATTTTTTTTTTTATTTTTATTTATTTATTTTTATTTTTATTTATTATTATTATTATTATTTTTAATTTTTACTATACTAAATTATTTAGTTGAACGTGGTAAATTAATTCGTCGAATGCCTGAGTCAACTTAAACGCTGAGTGTACCTCAAATGATTAGGTGGAAGTATTGAGGTTTATTCCACTGGGGTGCAGTAAAATTGTAGGTTCGAATAAAGAAAAAGTTTTTTTATTCCACCTTCGTCATAGAGTTGATGGAAGCCAAATATAGTAAGACAATAACATTTAACTTAACGCGTTCTTTTAACACCACCATAAAGGATTCAACTTAAAGGTTGAGTGTACCTCAAATACTTTGCCAGAAGTATTGAGGTTTATTCCACTCTGGTGCAGTAAAATTGTGGGTTCGAATAAGGAAAAAGTTTGTTTATTCCACCTTTGTCATCGAGTTGATGGAAGCCAAATATAGTAAGGCAGTAGCATTTAACTTTAACGTGCTCTTTTAATAACAACATATATTTAATTAAAATCGTTATAACAACATACATTAAAAACATGCCTGGCAGTTTTCGTTTATTCATGAACTAAGTTTGTTTATTTGACCTTCGTCATCCACTTCATGGAAGCCAACCATAGTAAGACAGTAAGATTTAACATTAAAGTGTTCATTATAACAACATACATTGGTTATTTTAATATTAACTTTTTTGTATATTAATGAACTAACTTAGAAAACGTGTTAACGTAGCCGCCAACACTTCCACACTAAATCTTGCCAGGCATTTGCACTTTTGCTTTTCGCAACCATGGATTAAACACTCAGAGAAAGAATATGATGTGCATATTCTCTCTTCATCAAATTCTTCTGCCGATTATCAATAAAGAACAAAAGTCAACCTACCCTCTTCCACTTAAAGCATCATATTCTCTCTTCATCAAATTCTTTTGCCGATTATCAATACAGAACGAAAGTCAACCTACCCTCTTCCACCGAAAGTTCACATATATACTCCTATTAACAAAATATTTAAACAAAATTGAGATTTCTATCCAATGAAGGATGTCTTTTCAAAAAGGGACGTTAAGGATGGGTGCATACAAAGTATGTGTTGTGGATATTGCAAATCTTTCTTTCGAATCATCTACTAATAAGAGACATAAGCTAGTCAAAGCTCTTATAGATTGGCTTGTCTATGGAGTGGTAGAACCACTCAGTGCACGATATTCTCTATTATTGACACATAATATTAAAGTAAACACAAGGTAACATGGGAGAAAACCCCTAAGTAGTTCTTGAGACAAGCCCCTAATCCACTTCCACAAACAATAACCAGTAAACACTCCCAGAAGTAGTCATTAATGTTAACAATTTTTTTTAACTTTAACCATACTAAATTACCTTTAATAATTTAGTTGAAACATAGTAAATTAATTCCTCGAATGTTGAGGTAACTTAAACGCTGAGTGTACCTCGAATGATTTGGCAGAAGTATTGAGGTTTATTCCACTCGGGTGCATTAAAATTGTGGGTTTGAATAAGAAAAAAGTTTTTTTATTCCACCTTCGTCATTGAGTTGATGGAAGCCAAATATAGTAAGACACTAACATTTAACTTTAACGCGTTCTTTTAACAACAACATATAGGATTCAACTTAAAGGTTGAGTGTACCTCGAATGCTTTGCCAGAGGTATTGAGGTTTATTCCACTTTGGTGCAGTAAAATTAAAGGTTCGAATAAGGAAAAAGTTTGTTTATTCCATCTTCGTCATCGAGTTGATGGAAGCCAAATATAGTAAGATAGTAACATTTAACTTTAACGTGTTCTTTTAACAACAACATACATACATTAACAACATGAGCGGCGGTTTTCGTTTATTCATGAACTAAGTTTGTTTATTCGACCTTAGTCATCCACTTCATGGAAGCCAACTATAGTAAGACAGTAAGATTTAACATTAACGTGTTCATTATAACATACATTGGTTATATTAATATTAAATTTTTCGTATATTAATGAACTAACTTAGAGAACATGTTAAGGCAGCGACCAACACGTCCACACTAAATCTTGCCACCCATTTTCACATTTGCTTTTCCATTTTCGCAGCATGGATTAAACACTCCTACCAAGAATATGATGTGCATATTTTCTCTTCATCAAATTCTTCCGTCGATTATCAATACAGAACAAAAATCAACCTACCCTCTTCCACCGAAAGTTCACATATATACGTCTATTAACCAAATATTTAAACAAAATTGAGATTTCTATGCAATAAAGGATGTCTTTTCAAAAAGAAACATTAGAGATGGGTGCATACAAAGTATGTGTTGTAAATATTGCAAATCCTTCTTTCAAATTATCTACTAATAAGAGATATAAGCTAAGTTAGAGCTCTTATAGATTAGCTTGTCTATAGAGTGGTAAAACCACACAATGCATAATATTCTCTATTATTAACAGATAATATTAAAGTAAACGCAAGGTAACATGGGAGAATCCCCTAAATAGCTCTTGAGACTAGCCCCTAATCCAAATAATTAAAAGGCAAATACATTGTTTGTCATTACTTTTGTCGATAATCTCACAAAAAAATTTCTAGTAAAATTTGCGAATATGTTTGAGTGTCCATGTGAGATAAAATATTCAATTGTTCATTAAGGACAAGTACTTTTTGTCTTTCTAATCTAGTTGCAAATCAATAAAATATTTTGAGATAGGTTCTTTAGGGAGTGTAAGTTCATCATTTTCATTTGGACTATAATGTCCATCTCATTTACTTATTATTATAGGTTTAAGAATAACTTTAGTAGCTAGTTGCAAATCAATAAAGAAATTTGAGATAGATTCTTTAAGGAGTGTAGATGCATCATTTTCATCTTGACTATAATGTCCATCTCATTTACTTATTATTATAGGTTTAAGAATAACTCTAGTAGTTACAGATTGTCAGAAAGACATATTTACATAGATTCCAACATCAGTGAGCATGTTCATATTAAAGTAGATTAATGATTTATATTATGTATTTTCCTTTAGTGTGAATGCATGGTTATTAATGTTAGATTTACTTAAATATTAGTAATTTAGATTATGTTTTTTTTCCTTCATACAAAAATAATATGGTTGTCAATGTTGAATGATGATAATCAAAATTCCTCTTAATTGACTAAAAACAAAAATATGGTTGTCAATGTTAAATGATGATAATCAAAATTATGCTTAATTGACTAGAAAAAAGCTAATAATTATAAAATACAAAAAGTCATATTTATATAAATATTGTAATTCTAAAAAGAACTAATATCAAAAATTTATTTATAATCTTGAATGTATCCATTTTTAAAAGATTCCACAATAAAATAATTCTGTGATATGAAAACAAGATAACTTTTAACAAATTTTGAATTTCTTATGTACAATAAGGGAGTTAAGTTCAACTTCTTATGGGTAATCAGGAAGTTTAAATCCATATTGATTGCGGCTAATTAATGAATTGTCAACCGTTCTTTGTTCTTTTTTCTTTTTTTTGTTTGCTATCATCAACTCATTAAAGCATCCTTGTTCATTGAAAGATCTTAACCAATGAAATTATCCATTCTTTTGGCACTTCCTTGCGTAAATTATTAAGTTTGCAAAAAATTTACACATGCCTAAATTAACAATAAATTGCAATATCAAATTATTTAATTGAAAAAAGTGCATGCCTTTTCCTATAGAAAAATTTACATGTTCTGAAATATTTATTACACAAATAATCCTTGATGTAAATATACATTAAATTAGTACTACATTAGTGTACACTTTCATCATACATTTGTAGTTTGTAGGTAATTTAGATGAGACTTACAAAGCATAGCAATGGTACCAAATAATGATAAGCAATTTGGTTGTAAAAAGTTATAATAATATTAATTAATATGTGAAATATTTTTAGAAATATAAAATAATTAATATGATAAGTAATTTGGTGGTATAAAATTCCAATAATATTAATTAATATGCGAAATTATTCTATAAACATAAAATAATCTTATTTGATTATTGGTTATGTATAATAATATCTATTTCAATTACAAAATTTCAGATATTCCTAATTTTCTTATTGACATTTTTTCATGTTTCAACCTCTTTTTATTTAAATCTCAAATACACCACACTTGAACTCAATATTTAGATGGGACTTGTGAAACATAACAATAATGGGCAGCTTAGTTACAGAATTTTTCAATAATATTAATTAATGATTCTATTTTTTTTACAAATATAAAATAACTTTACTTAGTTATTGATTGTACATAACAATGTCCATTTATCCATCTTAACTTAATTAACTTGATTATTGATTACCCCTAACAATATTCATTTGCGTTCCTAATTCCTTAATGCTTCAACCTTATATCTCCTTTTGTTTAAATCTTAAACACACAACTCATCATGTGATTGAAAGTTATCTATCCAATATACAATGTAATTTATGGAGGAATGGAAGGTTATCTGGTGCTACTTTACCACCCATTTGCATAGAGATTGGGCAAAATAATGAAAATAAAAGGCATCAATTGAAATATGTAATATTGGCGGCAAGAAGTGGGTCACAACATAATCCAATTGAAGGTAAAGTACTGTATATTCAAAGATAGTTTTGCAGGTCAAGAAATGTATATTCAAAGCACAATATAATGAATGATGATCAATCTCACAGTATCATTTCAAGATGCAGAATAGCAGCCACAATCACCTTGTTCCATTTGATCTTTTTGGATGATTTGATGGCTATTGGGAACCCAGATTCCAAAGAATGGCAAGTCTTTTATGATATTCTTCAAGACTATGGTATTGCTTCCGGCTTGTTTATGAATAAATTCAAGTCCACATTGATATCAAACGTTCAAGATGCAGCATCGACCTAGCAGATTGCGCAAGCTTCTTTCGACAAAGCATTGGTTTTTTTGGCAATCTTAGATGAGACGTTGGCTCTGGTTCTATTCCAGAAATTAGACTAGATTAGCTCTCAGGTATGATTGCCTCTCATCTATTATCACCTGATCTCATTACTTTCTTCCATAACAAGAGGCTTATTTGTGATCAAAGATATAGAAAATGGTTCTCTCTCATCTCCTTTCCATACTGGTTGGAAAGATAATCATCAACTTGAGATTCTTAAGGCCTTGATTCCGGAATGGGAGTTAAATAAAATAAGATAAAATAATTATATTTATGTCCAACTAATGACCTCAAAGTAGGTCAAAGGCATTGTTGAGTACACTAATGTATATACAAAGTGGGAGAACGAAATGGTCTCCTATAAAAAATACAATGCATGAAGTAAATCAAAGATACAATGCATGAAGTAAATCAACATTTGGCCCTAGCGAAGAAGATCCAGGAGCTAATAGGTCTGAGGATCAGACCCATCCCCCCTAACATTTGAGGCTGAATGAATAACACTGAAGAAACTCAACAAATTATGTTGACCTAATGAAGAGCCGATGGGAAGTGCAAACTGTCCACTAAATCATATCCTGGGGGGGGAGGGGGATGCTGTTGAATGTTGCTGGACCTAGTCTGTTTCCCAAGAATAGATCTGAGACAGAATTGTTGTTGAGATCTCGTATGGCAAGGTGAGGTCCCACAGATCCTCACTGATCTGGAGTCTGGATACATACTGGTATCAATCGATCTCTTGGTGCCCCTGTCTGAAGGTAGTACCCTGAAAAATGTCGTGATCCTCTGTGTGGGGTCTAATCTAATGGGAGGTTGAAGAATATGCGCTTGGAACCTAAGACCCTCCTGCATCTATAGGACCAAACATCTTTGATTGGGGTACCTAAAAAAGTCGACGAGTGTCCAAGAATCTCTGAACAAGCAATGAAACCTTCCTTTGATTTAGTAGTAGACAGGGCATCCAAGGATGAAGTGCACTTCGGTCTCCACTTCTTGTAAATGACATACCTGGTAGAGTCTGTCTAGTCTATCCACCTAGTGGTCTGTCTCTACCCGAAGTCTATGAGAACCTACCCTGAACTGACCTAGAGGAATGCGAAGAGCATGCATCCAGTGGTGAAACGTATACTGGGGTTGAACAATGAGCCCGTCTCTCAACGCCAAGAAGTGCTTAGCGTAAAAGGCCATCTTTGGATGCAACCCTCCTGGAGGATTGACCCAGGTGACCTGGATGAACTGCTTGTAGATGTTCTCCCTAGTGATCTTGTTTAGCTCCTGTCTAGTAGGTAAAAGGTGACCAGGAGCATCTAAGGAATATCAGAAAGGAGGGAGAAGATCCAACTAAATTCCCATTGACTATAAGAGGTTTGAAACTCTTGCAAACCAAAATTTGGCTCGGCCTGAGGGAGTAGAACGGGCAATAGTCTTCGAAGAGCAATATGCCAATTAAGGTTAACGATCCCTACTCTTTATCGAGTCTGCCAAGCCCTGGACACGATGCAAGAATGAAACCAATATGAAGACCGTCTCAAGCCGAAAGGGATGAGCTCCAAATTCTAGAAGGATGATGTGCTGCGGCACTGTCAGCTTGCACTTAATGATGCGGTGGCGAAGAAGAATCTAGAATCTCTCAACTGAAGCCCAATCTTACTCAAGTAAAGATGGTCCCCAAATCTCTGAGCCATATAGAACAGTGGGACGAATTAAGGTTTCCATGAGGCTCATCTTGGACGAGACGTCTTGGAAGTGATGTCGAAAGAACTGTCTCTCGTGAAGGGCTAAGGATCCATATCCTTTGTTGATCCGAGGCTGAAGTGCTGGTCACAACTGAAGCGGGGACCTAAGAATAGCACCTGCAAGAAAGTAGACGTGTTAGTGATCTCAATCTCCAACCTCTGAATAAAAAGTGAAGGTCTGAGGTTTTCTTCACCCCATTGAAGATCATAACCTTGGTTTTACCTAGGTTGACTGTCAACTATTGATGGTCACAAAACAGAGCTAAGCCATTTAGCTGCCTCTGCAATCCTTCTGGGGATGAGGAGAGGAGGACCACGTCATCAACAAAGAATAGAATAGATATCAGAACCTGGTTAAGAAGGTAGCCATCAGTGTCCTATAAAAAATACAATGCATGAAGTAAATCAACATCTGGCCCTAGCGAAGAAGATCCAGGAGCTAATAGGTCTGAGGATCAGACCCATATATCCTAACATTTGAGGCTGAATGAATAACACTGAAGAAACTCAACAACGTCTGTCGGCCTGATGAAGAGCCAATGGCAAGTGCAGACTGTCCACTAAATCGTATCCTAGGGGGGTTGACATGCTGTTGAATGCTGGAGGACCTAATCTGTCTCCCAGGAATGGATATGAGATGGAACTGCTATTGAGATCTCGTGTGGCAAGGTGAGGTCCCACGAATCCTCACTGATCTGGAGTCTGGATATGTACAGGTATCAATCGATCTCTTGGTACCCCTGTCTAAAGGTAGTACCCTGAAAAATGTTGTGATCCTCTGTGTGGGGTCTGATCTGATGGGAGGTTGAAGAATATGTGCTCAGAAACTAAGAGCCTCCTGCATATATAGGGCCAAACATCTTTGATTGGGGTACCTAAAAAAGTCGGCGAGGGTCTGAGAATATTTGAACAAGCAATGAAACCTTCCTCTGATGTCATAGTAGACAGGACATCCAAGGATGAAGTGCATCGCGGTCTCCACTTCCTGTAAATGACATACCTGGCAAAGTCTGTCTAGTCTATCCATCTGGTGGTCTGTCTCTACCTGAAGTTTATGAGAACCTACTCTGAACTGACCTAGAGGAATGCGAAGAGCATGCATCCAGTGGTGAAATGTATACTGGGGTCAAACAATGAGCTCGTCTCTCAACTCCAAGAAGTGCTCAGCATAGAAGGCCATCTTTGGGTGCAACCCTCCTGGAGGATTGACCCAGGTGACCTAGATGAACTGCCTGTAGATGTCCTCCCTGATGATCTTGTTTAGCTCCTGTCTAGTAGGTAAAAGGTGACCAGGGGCATCTAAGGAATATCAAAAAGGAGGGAGATGATCCAACTAAATTCCCACTGACTCTACGAGGTTTGAAACTCCTGAAACCAACATCTGGCTCAGCTTGAGGGAGTAGAACGGGCAATAGTCTTAGAAGAGAAATATGCCAAGTAAGGATAACGGTCCCTACTCTTTATCGAGTCTTCCAAGCCATGGACACAATGCAAGAATGAAACCAATATGAAGACTGTCTCAAGCCGAAAGGGCTGAGCTCCAGACTCTGCAAGGATGATTTGCTGCGGCACTGTCAGTTTGCACCTAATGATGTGGTGGAGAAGAAGAATATGGATTCCCTTAGCTGAAGCCCAGTCTGACTAAAGTAAATACAGTCCCCAAATATCTGAGCCATATAGAATAGTGGGACGAATCAAGGTATCCATGAGGCTCATCTTGGACGAGATGTCCTAGAAGTGATGTCAAAAGCACGGTCTCTCGAGAAGGGCTAAGGATCCATATCCTTTGTTGATCTGAGGTTGAAGCACTAGTCGCAAACTGAAGTGGGGACCTGAGAATTGCACCACCAAGTAAGTATACATGCTGGTGATATCAATCTCCAACCCTCTGAATAGAAAGTGAAGGTCTGAGGTTTTCTTCACCCCATTGAAGATCATAACCTTGGCTTTACCCAGGTTGATCGTCAACTTTCGATGGTCAAAAAATAGAGCTAAGGCATCTAGTTGCCTCTGTAAACCTTCTGGGGATGAGGAGAGGAGGACCACATCGTCAGCATAGAGTAGAATAGATATCAGAACTAGGTGAAGAAGACAACCATCAATGTCTTGGATATGCTCGTGTAGAAATGCTCCCAACTCATCAATATAGATACCAAACAGGGTAGGGGACAGTGCACAACCCTGTTTAACCCCAATATTGCTTCAAATGAAATCAGACATCCCATGGGATGCGTGAAGACGACCAAGAAGGAACTCATATAGGTGCATAATAGAAGTCAATAGGGTTGCAGAGATGCCAATATATCTGAGTCTCTAGAGCAAGGCCTCCCTCGGAACAGAGTCAAAAAGCTTTCTGAAAATCTATGAAACAATATTAGACTTTCGAAGGGCGGTGTCATGACTCCTCAATCATGGCACCAAGGGTGAAGATGTGATCAATGGTCTGATGATCTGGTCGAAAACCTGCCTGTCCCCTAGCTCTAAGTTGTGTCTGTTCAAGGTCGCTCGAGAGCTTCCTATGTAGAACAATAGCATACAACTTCGAGAATGTGTGTGTGTACGTCTAACCTACCATGATCATTCTATAGTTATTGGGATTTGAGCTGGAACCTGATTTGTGGATCAAATGGATGATGTGGTGTGCCCATGTCGGTAGAAAACCTTCACGAACTACATGGTTGAAGAGATCAACCAAGTAGCTAACCAAAGCACGAAAACCGTGCTTAAATAAATATGCTTGGTAACCTTCCTCATCGACTGCATTGCTGCTGTTCATCACCCAAATGGCCTCTCTAATATCTCTGTCTAAGAATAGATAACAAGAAGAGGGTGGGGAGGTAACACGAATTTGGGCCTGCCCAGGAATATCATAATTTATATCACTAACCTAAAACTCTCTGGGATAGTCCTCATTCCCAAAGAAAGACAACCTCCCATGGTTTGGTGGCTCATAGCAGGGGAAGGTCATTGTTAAGGAGGCATATAGACTAATTACTTAGGCTTCTAGACAAATTATGGTTCACTCTTGGACGGTTCAGGCTTGGAAATGGAATTTCCACTTAAAAATCGAATGTTTTTCTTGGCTAGTTGCACATAATCATATTCTCACCTGGGAAATTCTTTGTAAGAAGGGCTTCTAGAGACCGGGCCAATGCAGTGATTGTCTATCATTTGGAGAAGACACAAATCACCTCTACATTCAATGCCTCTTTGCCTCTTCAGTTTTGGAATTGGGTGCTTCAAATGATGAACTATCTTGATGATTGGGATGGTCCGGACATAAACTCTTGCCTCGATCGGTGGACAGCGGATCACAAACCACAACGTGCTTTGGCCTTCTTTATTATCTAGGGCATATGGAAGTCTAGAAATGCTTCTTCTCTTTTATCAAGTTTTGTGGAATATCTAGAGGACTTGTTGCAACATCCTATTTTACTATTCAGAATTCTTTGTCCCTTTGTCATCTGATTATAAACGTCCTCTCCCTCCTAGAGATTTTTGTTTGGGATCATGATTGTAGTTAGACCAAAACCCGTAGGTGTTAGTCAATGATCACATCGCTAGAGATAAGGATCCATGAGAGGCGGTTAGTCCATGTCGTGAAACACACGGGGAGCATTGGTTTATCCAATGTCCAATAATCTCCCCCAATGTGAGCCGAGTGTGTATCAAACTTGTGACCTAGGCTCTGATACCACTTGTTGAGAATCACGATTATTGTTAGACCAAAACGCGCAGGTGTTAGTCAACAATTGCATCACCAAAAATCATAGTGCAATCTAGTTGAATCTCAGAGACCTCACTATTTTTGGTGACTCCAAATCAATAATAGAATGGGCTAATGGCAAAGGCTCTTTAAATTATTTAGCTCTTGATCTATGGAAGCTCCGCATCAAAGCTTTGTGTACCGGTCCTCATCAAATTATCTTCCAGCAGTTTGAAAATGGAATTCACTTAGGGGAAGGCCTCATCCCTATTTAAGGAGTAATTTTTGTCTGTAGGTCTCTCTGTTACTCCCCTGTTTTTCTCGAATATTTTGGCTATAATGACTCTTTGTATGGTTTTTTTTGTCTTGACCTATGCTGATTCCTAACTATCATCGGCAGGTATTTGATATTGTATCCCGGTTTCCATGTAATTGGACTGACTAGTAATGGATTTCATCGGTGAGTAAGAATCTCCCTCTCTTTGATATATGTACTTTCTCATTTTATATAATAAAAAACACTTTTTCCTGTGTGAAAAAAATATTCAAAAGATTGGTTTTCCATGAGAGTCACCACTCCCAACAACTAGGATGAAAGTAGGGTGGTAAACAGTGGATTACAAATTACAACATAATCCAATGGTAGGGAGATCACCCTGCTTTCAAAGGCGATTTCCCTAACAGTGACAAGTCATCGACTTATCCCAAGTCTCACTGAATCCAAAACGATGATGTAATTTACAACTTGCGGGCCCTGATCGGCTTCAAATTTGATAATCTTCACTATTGGGTAACTCGGTACAGGAAAAGTTATTCATGCACGAGCTACAAAACTTGTAACTAAATGAATGATGTTTTATCAAAATTAACATCTATCGTAAATACGTCTGGTCAACTGGGCTACCCAGTGACAAGAACATTTTGGCAAAATGTCCATCAATTTCCAACCCTGTGAATGATAAACACCACGTACCCCAATCAATCAACCTCTCCTATGGATTCGTCTCTTTGCCCATCCCCACATGGTGGGTGATTGTCTTTTATTCAACAGGATGTGGCAGAAAGGCTCATTCGGCCATCCTTAAGTGGATTGCAGATTCCCGTAATATTCCGGGATCCGATGGACATAGGTGCAGTCAAGTTTTTGACCGCGCCAATGTCCATCAGATCCCGGAATATTCTGGGAATCTGCAATCGACTTAAGCTCACCAGGCTCAGTTCAGGATGACTGGACTGAGTTTAACTTTGGTAACGACCAAATTACTTAGTGTGGAAGACCACCACAAGGGTGTAGATAGAAATTTTGTTTGAAGTGTGGAAGACCACCACAAGGGTGTAGATAGAAATTTTGTCTGAAGTGTGGAAGACCACTGCAAGGGTGTAGATAGAAATTTTTGATTTCGAAGAAAACGTGACGCACCACAATCAATCAACTTCTCAATTCCGTAAATTGGGCCACTCAGCCACTTGTATTGACCTTACACTTTCAACTGGCTGCGCATTGAGACCTGAGACTTCTATTATTTATATGTATAGCCTGTACATCTGATGGCATAAAAGGCATTATAGAACTCAGAATCTGGCAAGAGAGAGAGAAATGGATAGAGGTGGAGTGTCCTCACTGATAGTTCTCCTGCAAATTCTTTGGTTTGTGATCATGGCAACTACAGTAGCACTAAATATTGTAAGTGCAACTAGTATTAGTGCCTCAATGCACAAGTCATATTATTCCTCCCATATTCATGGACAACGTCTTGAGGAAACGGAATGGACATCACCCATGAATGATCATGAAGATACAAGGGACCTGGAGGCGCTTTTGTCTTTCAAAAATGGTGTCAAATCAGATCCCTATGGATCCCTGCTCAATTGGATGGCACAACACTCACAGAACATGTGCTCCTGGAATGGGATTCGGTGCAGAAAGCGGACGAATAGAGTGGTTACCATAACATTTCCTGGCTTAGGATTGGAGGGTAGTCTCTCATCATCTCTGGGTAGTCTTTCATTATTACACACTTTGAATCTCTCTGGTAATAATTTCATAGGAATAATTCCACCAGAAGTTGGGAAAATTAAAGCATTGAGCATATTTGACCTCAGCTATAATTTGCTATGGGGTCCTATTCCAAAATCATTGTGCAACTGTACGCATCTTTAGTGGATCAAAATGTCAGTAAACAACTTGATTGGGACTATACCAATAGAATTCGATTGTCTACCCAAGTTGGAACATCTCCGCTTGAAGGAAAATCATCTTTCTGGAAGCATCCCATCTTCATTGAGCAACTGCACGTCCCTGCGACATGTGACCATTGGGCACAACAATCTGACTGGTCCAGTTCCTCTTGAACTTGGCTCGCTGCAAAACTTAGACTACCTGGCTATCGAATCCAACAAGTTGGAGGGTACCATTCCCCCATCTCTGGGAAACTGCTCTTTGCTCCAGATTATATTTTTGGGGGACAATAAATTATCAGGAAAAATACCACCTCAACTGGGAAAGTTAGCGAAACTTTCGCAACTGTCTATGAATGACCCAGATAATATTTCAAGTATGATTCCTCCTGAAATAGGAAACTGCAGCAATCTAATATGGTTGGATTTATCAGTCAACAAGATTCAAGGCTCCATCCCAATGAGTATATTTCAGCTTCATGTCCTTTCTGTTTTAAGTTTGCTCCAAAATAGATTGCATGGTGTCATACCTGAAGCCATTGCCAATTTGAGTCAATTAAGTTACCTAGATCTGGGTTTAGAAATCTGATGTTAAACAATAGAGATTTTCTGCAATGTAAGTGTTATGATCCCTGAACATGTCATAATAGGGATTTACTGAGTTGGCTCATCTATTAACATCCATGGATATTGCATTGGTTCGCTCACTAGAGTAGATCTTGAAATTGCTACTACTGCAATCAAGCTATGCTCGATTCAATGAGTGTTAATAGAATGCAAAGCACGACATAGATCACGTGAAATGAATATGGAACAGAAATAGAAAAACCACAAAATGCAGCACCATGCAAGCAACATTTACCCTCGAGAAGCCAGATGTGGGTAAAATCTCCAACAACATGAAGGATTGTATATACTAAGTTCTTCTTAATCAATAGTAAAGGGAAATATAGAACAAGGAAATGGTTGAATATATCTGGGCATATAGAGCCATGAATGAGAATAACCCTCCATCATGTCATTAAATTTTTAAACTACATATCTTCAAAATACATGAGCACAATGGTGGGCTCCAGTATTGTAGCAATAATGCTACAACTCCTGGAGCTTCCTATCTCTAATTTTATCAACCCGGTAGTTCGTACAAACTTGGAAGCGACGGTGCTGTATGCACAAGTACTAGCTCTTGTCGCAGCTGTCACTTGGTCAGCTGGCACAAGTCCGCTAGGGCTCCAGCCAACTTCTATATGCTCTCAGAAGAAGCTTGCTAAATGATGGACGAAGGCTATCTTAAAGGAAATTAATCTATTTTGCAAAAATGAACTGAAAGCCAACCAAAACATGGAAACCCTAGTAAACCCTAATCTGACTAGTTTAACCTCTAAGATGCAATAGTGAGAGTGCAAATGTCTAAAAATGATGCCATTACTTCTAGTGATGTGAAATGCATGAACTCAAACTACTTCCATTAAAAAGAGCATTGTTTTTTTATTTTTGCTTAAGTGGTTGGAGTTATTATGACTTGTTTCTTATTAGGTTTTGACTGTGCATGGGTCGTTTGAAGGGAAAGAAAGCTTGGGAAAGGTCGGGAGGGCTAGGAGAGGTTCCAGGGGATCCAAAACATCATTCCACAGAAGTCCACAACGTTCAGGTGCTCGGCAACCGAGTGTCCAGGCTTCTACAGGATTCCTGCAGGGGTTTCTACAGGATGTTCAAAGATTTCTACAGGATGTTCTGAAAAGAGGATTTTGGAGCATGGATGGAGGGAAAAAGATGGAGGAACGAGTATGGAGGTGAAATAGAAGTCTGGAGTGGCCTAGGAACTGATGGATGGAGTGGTGAGATGATGTGGAAGGCTGACTTGCATCAACGAAGGTTTAGGCAATGGAAAAGCAAGAAGGTAGGGTTACGTGGCAAAAGAGCAGATGGGAGATGAGGAAACAGACTTGGTGATGGAGGAACTGATCTGGACGAGGCTCATATGAATGAGGAGGTGATGAAGGTGATAGAGATGCCCTGCACAATGCTCATTCAAACGAATCAATGAATCCTTGCAAACAAACCAAGTCCTAGCTAACTTAATCCAACTGTCAATGAAATGAATAAAGAACAGCTTTGTTTGGAAAGAGAACCATTACATCACGTGAGTAAGAACATTCAAAAAGATCTAAATGCATGACAAACTCCTACCAATCGATTCTAACCATAAAAAGCTACTTTAACCATCAAAAACAACCAAAATAACAAAGAAAGATCTAAAGAGCAGATTTCATTTTAAGAACGCAGCAAAACACATAAATATAAACAAGGGAGGTACTGGGCGCTTGAGATGGGCCCAACCCCAAGAGCTACAGCCTCCCAAGAGAGATTTAGAGCTGGTGCAAAGTTGGATTCATCTTTATTAAACAAGAATGAAGAGTTACATCAAAACTGTCCACAAGGAGAGCTTGAGAATGAGCTGAAAGCAAAGCTAATCTATTGCATAAAAATCGACTACAAACTAGCTAACTAATGGCTAAAACAAAATGACTAACTGGCTAACCAAATTGACTAACTAGCTAACCCCAAAATGACTAACTACTAGCTACGAAAATGACTACCAACTAGCTCCCCAAAATGACTAACTGAAATGAGAACCCTCTTATTTATACAATTTGAGGACCCAACAGTCCTCCTAAAATTTAGGGACTTCGCTGCCCAAGACTTGTAGTTAACAGCAGTCCAACTTGACTTGCTTGGCTGCCCTTGTGCTCATTGATTTGGTGGCCTTTGAACTCCGAGCTGATGGTGGAGAATTCGAGGTAAGGGCCCATAAATGAGGGGGACACCTTCCTACAAATCCTCTAGCTTGTTCTCCCACGAATTTGGCTGTCAAGTGCTCATTAAGACCTTCAATTTTGTCTCCAAGTTGACCAAAAAGGCTACACAAAGCACCCATTAGACTTGTTGGCATAATGACTAACCAAATTCACTCTATTAACATAAAAATAATCAAAAACATGCAATAAACCAATGAGAATGGTGGATTAAGTCAACTTAGGAGGTTGGATGAGCCCAAATAATTGTCCATTTTTGGGGCTCATCACACAACCCCATAGAGGAAATGAAAATTTCATTGTCCTTCTACAATTTTCAGAAATGGTTGGAAAATTTTCCCCTAGTGAAACATCTAGCAATTGAAAAAAAGTTTCAATGTGTAAGAATGTATGTGTTGGTAGATTCTAACATTCTAATAACATTTCTCTTTATAGAGATTAATAGACATATTAAGACAATAAATTAACTAAATAAGTTGAAAGATTTTGGTATCAAAGTCCATATATATGAAATAATCCTAAGCAGGGAACAAGAACATCTAACAATTGACGAAAAAGTTTCAATGCATAAGAATGTATGCGTTCATAGATTCTAACACTCTAATAATGTTTCTCCTACTTACTAGTTAATACACAGTGAACTATGAAATACAAGACTTGTTTTCCTCTCAGATTCTTGAAATTGGGACCATCGATGATAATTTTTCCAAGGTCTCCTAAGTTATCATGCAAGATCAGTAATAAATTTGCTCTTCTCAACTTGAAGTTACATTTGGCATCTATTTTTCTTTTGAGGAGTGAAGAAAATTGAACATAGGACTGATTTAACTATGGGTATAACTGCTCGCTAAGAGTGCTTTAATATTCTTTCTATTCCCAATGTGTATCTATTATATCTATATAGGTCCAAACTATTGAAAATCTTGGTGCAGAGGAAGCTAGTAAAATTATTATTTCTCTGTTGATTTTGTGTCCCCATTGACCCTATATCCCTACATCTAAACTGGGTAGGTGAATCGATATAGACCCTGTAAAAATGAGGAGCAATAGTCAAAGTGGTGACAAGGTACATGACATCCTGATCGGATTGGCCTCTTTCTAATCAAGCAACATATCTCAAATGACCAGGAAACTGCTGAAAATAAAACATATTGCCTATGGAGCTTTACAACCCATTGCAGTGTTTACAATGACCACTGTTGAAAACATAGCAAACATATCGTTTACTCGATCTTTGTTACACAACTCATTACAATATTTACAATAACAACCACATATATACTCATGCACGTTTGCTTCAACTAACAAATAATCATATTGTTCATTAAGAACAAGCACTTCCCATCTTTCTAATCTAGTTACAAATCAATAAAATATTTTGAGATAGGTTCTTTAGAGAGTGTAGATGTATCATTTTCATTTTTACTATAATGTCCATCTCATTTACTTATTATTATAGATTTAAGAATAACTTTAGTAGTTAGAGATTGTCAAAAAAGACATCTTTGCATAGATTCCAACATTAATAAGCATGTTCATATTAAGGTAGATTAATGACTTATATCATGTTTTTCCCTTTGCCTAAATGTATAGTTATTAATATTAAATTAAGTTAAATATTAGTCATTCAGATTATATTTTTTTTTCTCACATACAAAAATATGGTTGTCATTGTTAAATGATGATAATCAAAATTCCACTTAATTGAATAGAAAAAAACCTAATAATTATAAGATGTAGAGAGCCATATTTATATAAATATTTTAATTCTAAAAAATTAATACCATAAGTTTATTTATAATTTTGAATGTCTTCCTTTTAAAAAAATTCAAAAGAAAGTAATTCTATGTAATATGAAAACAAGATAACTTTTAACAAAGGTTGAATTTCTTATGTACAACGAGGGAGCTAGGAAGTTGAAATCCATATTGATTACGGCTAATCAATCAATTGTTAACGGTTCTTTTCTTCTTGTTTGCTATCATCAAATCATTGAAGCATCTTTGTTCATTGAAAAATCCATATTGATTATAGCTAACCAATTAATTTATCCATTCTTTTGCCACTTCCTTGTGTAAATCATTAAGTTCGCAAGGATTTGACACATGCATACATGCCTAAGTTAACAATAAATTGCAATGTCAAATCATTTAGATATTTTGTTCATATTGAAAAAAGAGCATGTCGTTTTCTATATAGAAAAAATGATCTATATAATGTTTTTATCTAATACATGTTCATAAGTAATCCTTGATGTAAATATACATTAAATTATCATTACCTTAGTGTACACTTTCATCATATGTTGGTAGGTAACTTAGATGGAACTTGCAAGGCATAGCAATGGTAGCAAATTATGATAAGTATTCCTAATTCCCTTATAGACATTTCTTCATGCCTCAACTTCCTTTTCGATTTAAATGTCAAACACACAACACTTCAACTCAATGAAGGTTATTTATCTAATATATTTAGATGGGAGTTACGAAACATAACAATAATAAAACTTAGTTGCAAATTTTTTCAATAATATTAATTAATAATTCCAGGCTTTTTACAAATATAAAATAACTTTACTTAATTATTGAATATATATAAGAATGTCTATTTATCTATCTTAATTAATTATGGATTATCCATAACAATACTCATATTCATTTGTGTTCCTATTTCCTTACATGATTCAACTTTTTATCTAATAAAAAATTGAGAGAGATGAGAGAGCAATTGATTGCACACAACAAATTACACTTAGATATTCTCACTGATCACCACAAATACAAATATATAAGACATAGATTACTAACTTTGACAGATGTAGATCATGACTCCAACTCATGCATTGGAACCAACAACTTCTAGACTGATGCTTAGGGACTCACAATGACAACTAATCATGACATGGAAGCATTACTTCCAACACCCTCTCTTAATGCTTACATGGGAAACATTAAAAACACATATTATAACAACAATATGATATATGTCTGACTGGCTTTCATCGACGTTTTTGTTGGTGCTTACATCCACTATGGAATATCACAAACACCGCTCTTTCACCACCACATCTTCGAGCTGTCACTTGACCTCCATTTAAAACATAACTGCTTTAGACCATCTTTGACGTACTTTGCAAAATTGATGCTTCTTGACCTTCCAGAGTACGACTGGTCAATCTTGATACTGAACTATCCTATGTACACACCTCCATCTGTTGAACACATGGATTTTCGATGTATTCCCCAATTATCTAGAAAGGTTGTCTGGGTACTGAATGTATTCAGAAGTCAATTATGCAAAATGACCTCTTAAACACATAATCAAATTAACCTTTAAATTGATGTCCCTGGCTCCACACGTGCCACCAACTTATAATAGATTATACATAATCAAATTAGTGATATGTTCTTGTGTCACTGTATGCATCAAGAACCACCAATTTGAAAATATGTTAATGTATTATATAATTGGTTCTTCGTTTGATTTTTCCACAATATGTTACCATACTACAACGCATGCATTGGAATCAATAGCTTCTAGACTAACACCTAGGAACTCACATTAACAACTACTCATAACATAGAAGCATTACTTCCAATACCCATAATCCATTTTCATAGGGGTTAAACACATACTCATGAAGTAAGTGAACAAAAACTTAAATGCATAATTCATCACGTGATGGAAAGTTATGTATCCAATGTACAAGGGGAACGTGATTGAAAGTTATGTATCCAATGTACAAGGGAAGGTGATGTGGTGCTACTTTACCACCCATAACCCTTTCATAGAGGTTGGGAAAAAATAAATGAAAGAGAGGAATCAATTGAAACATGGAATACTGGTGGCAAGAGGCCGGTCACAACATAATCCAATTGCAGGTAAAGCACTCTATATTCAAAAGATAGGTTTTCGGTGACAGTCACGACTCCCAACAACTAGGATGAAAGGAGGATGGTAAACAGTGGATTACAACATAATCCAATGATAGGGAGATCACCCTGCTTTCAAAGGCAATTTCCCTAACAGTGACCAGTCATCGACTTATCCCAAGTCTCTGTGAATCCAAAACGATGATGTAATTTACAACTTGCTGGCCCTCGGATTCAAATTTGATAATGAATATAGTGAAGGGTATTGAACTCAGTATAGTAAAAGTTATTCATGCATGAGCTACAAAAGTCGTAACTAAATCAATGGCGTTTTATCAAAGTTAACATTTATCATAAATACGTCTGGTCAACTTGGCTGCCCAGCGACAGTAACAGTTTGGCAAGATTTAATTGGCAAAATATCCATCAATTTCCAACCCCGTGAATGATAAATTCCACGCACTCCAGTTTTCAGGTTTAAGGATATGGTCTAATGGTTATGTTAAAAATCTGGTCGTCAGGTTTTAAGGATGTGGTCTAATGATTATTCTAAAAAATTTAGTAGTTTAAGAATGTAATTGAAGGGTTATGTTGAAAATTTTGGTCTTATAAATCTTATAGTCCAATCATAAACAAGACTATATATGAGTGTAAACTGTTCCAGGACAAATAAGTTGGAAAAAAAAACTCCGCCTGCCCCAATCAATCAACCTCCTCATGAATGCTCCAGTGGATTCGTGGCGACTCTACCCAACTTGGTCATCTCTTTGCCCGTCCGGGTGGGTGACTTTGTCTTTTATTTACAGCTAGCCTTTGTATGTTAGACCACAACGACTCAACAGGATGGGGCAGATAGACTCTAGTTCAGGACGACTGGACTCAGTTTAACTTTGCTAACGACCAAATTAATTAGCAATCAAATCTCAGGCTGCCCCCATTGCAGTGATGATTGAGAGATTGTGGGTCAGCCGCAGGTGGACTGAATTGCCACCACGGAATGATTGATTCTCATGCATGATGCCGCCACGGCTGCCCTAAGTTATTATAAAAATCACAGATAAAATTAATGAGTTTCAAAGTATACGATGGGAAATTTTGATGTAGTGTGGAAGACCACCGTAATGGTCTAGATAGACATTTTAGATTTCGAAGAAAACGTGACGCACCACAATCAATCAACTTCTCCGCAATTAGTTTCCGCAAATTCTCCACCTCAGCGACTTGTATTGCAATTACACTTTCAACTCGCTGCGCATTGTGACGTGAGACTTCTATTATATATATGTATAGCCTGTACATCTGATGGCATAGAAGGCATTATAGAACTCAGAATCTGCAAAGAGAGAGAGAAATGGATAGAGGTGGTGTGTCCTCACTGATAGTTCTCATGCAAATTCTTCGGTTTGTGATCATGGCAGTAGCACTAAATATTGTAAGTGCAACCAGTATTAGTGCCTCAATGCAGAAGTCATATTATTCCTCCCATATTCATGGACAACGTCTGGAGGAAACTGAATGGACATCACCCGTGAATGATCATGAAGATACAAGGGACCTGGAGGCGCTTTTGTCTTTCAAAAACGGTGTCAAATCAGACCCCTATGGATCCCTGCTCAACTGGACGGCACAACACTCACAGAACATGTGCTCCTGGAATGGGATTCGGTGCAGAAAGCGGACGAATAGAGTGGTTACCATAACACTTCGTGGCTTAGGATTGGAAGGTAGTCTCTCATCATCTCTGGGTAGTCTTTCATTATTACACACTTTGAATCTCTCTGGTAATAATTTCACAGGAAGAATTCCACCGGAAGTGTGGCAACTTAAAGCATTGAGCATATTCGACCTCAGCTATAATTTGCTATGGGGTCCTATTCCAAAATCATTGTGCAACTGTACGCATCTTCAATGGATCAAACTTTCAGTAAACAGCTTGACTGGGACTATACCAACAGAATTCGGCAGTCTACCCAAGTTGGAACATCTCCGCTTGACGGAAAACCATCTTTTTGGAAGCATCCCATCTTCACTGAGCAACTGCACGTCCCTGCGACATGTGACCATTGGACACAACTATCTGACTGGTCCAATTCCTCTTGAACTTGGCTCGCTGCAAAACTTAGACTACCTGGCTATCGAATCCAACAAGTTGGAGGGTACCATTCCCCCATCTCTGGGAAACTGCTCTTCGCTCCAGATTATATTTTTGGGGGACAATAGATTATCAGGCAAAATACCACCTCAACTGGGAAAGTAAGCGAAACTTTCGCAACTGTCTATGTATGGCCCAGATAATATTTCAGGTATGATTCCTCCCGAAATAGGAAACTGCAGCAATCTAATATGGCTGGATTTATCAGTCAACAAGATTCAAGGCTCCATCCCACTGAGTATATTTCAGCTTCCTGTCCTCTCTATTTTAAGTTTGCACCAAAATAGCTTGCATGGTGTCATACCTGAAACAATTGCCAATTTGAGTCAATTAAGTTACGTAGGTCTGGGTTTAAATAAGTTCTCTGGTGCCATTCCTGAATCCATTTCCAAAATGAATCAATTAACTATGCTAAATCTTCGTGGAAATAGGCTAAAGGGCAGCATACCTCAAGGCATTGGCAATTTAAGTATGCTTCAAGAACTTTACTTTGATACCAACAATTTAACGGGAGGCGTACCTGAAGCAATTGCCAATTTGACCTAGCTGACCAACCTAAATTTGGGAGCTAATAGTTTTGCAGGACACATACGAGTAGAAGCTATTACAAAATTTTCTGAGTTGGTCTTCCTACATGTTGGTATAAATAGACTTATTGGTGGCATACCTGAAAGTATTGGAAATTTGAGCAAGCTTCAAAACCTTTACTTGAATAACAAGAGGCTTATGGGTACAATTCCAGAGGGTATAGGAAAATGTGTGAAACTACAACACTTAGATTTGTCTGAAATTAATTTAAATGGAACTATCGCCGACTCTTTAGGGAACTGCAAGTCTCTCACGGTTTTGACAGTGACCAACAACTTGTTATCAGGTAGAATCCCAGAGACCTTAAATCAATGTGTGACTTTACAAAGGTTGAAGGTGTCCAAGAACAAACTGTTGGAATATTAATTCCAACTGCAGGCGGACGTGGAGGGCAACTTAGTCAGCATGCTGCACCCAAAACCGCTGGAGCCAAACCAGCAAACCACTTTGATGCGTATCGGACCGCCTTCCAGCAGAAAGTGGTTTTCGTACACAAGAGCCCGATACAATTTAGTGTTGACGTGTGGCTCTCCCCATACGTCATCATCTCTGACATCTCGGGACGTAATGATCAGTCAAGTAAGGCCTCCCGATATCTCCGTCCGCCGTTCGATCTTCTCCATCGTTCTCCGCCGTTGATTGTTCAAACCTGCATACGAACCAACATTAAAGTTTTTGCGTGGAGTGAAAACTAAGTTTGGTTGACCACCACTCCAGTCTGCAAAAGGATTTAAATGCATAGTTATGTGGTTCGTAAGTGTTTGGTAAAAACATTAAATTTCAACCACACGGCGGTATGGGCACATATATTATATGTGTTATGTTTTATAAAAGCATTGACCATATATATTATAAAAACCACGATTGTAAATAATGTTTAGTGGTAATTTTTTTTTATAACGAGCCAAGTGAAATATGCTTGTTGTTGTTGTAATAATATATATATTCGCACATGGGATAAAAAAAATGTGAGGCAGCAAAGAACAGGGTAGCAGCGAAAAACCAAGGGATTTGCACAGCAGTGCAAGATAAAGAAAACAGAGGAGCGCATATGTTTCTGTGAATGTTTTTATGTGTTGACCTTTGTTGATTTTGCAAGGAGGAAATGAATGCACAACAGTGCGAGTGAAAAGAACAGGGGAGAGCTTGCAAATGTAATATAAGTTTTTTTCACAACAGTGTGAATGTGAATGCACAGCAGTGCAACGTAAAACAACCAGGTTGAAATGTAAGTTTATTTTTTTTGTTCAAACGAAGTGGAGCACATAATATTTCTGAGGAAGCATATGTAAATTTTTGAATGAATTATTTTTGGTGAATCCCTCTTAGAAAAGAGGATGAATATGTATTTGACATTTTGTTTTAAATGAATATCAATCATTTTATGGTGGTGTAATACTCTGTTCTTCAGTCATTTTTTTAAGCTTCCCTGTGCACAAAAAGATCCTGGAGTAAAGGTAGAAACAGAGCATTGCCTCTGTGTGTTGAGTTTCAGTTTTATTTGTGTGTTTTTGGGATTTTCTCAGAAATATCCCCAACAGTGGTATCAGAACTGGTCCAGGCTCTTTGATGGTGACAGAGTTGGTTCAGGCTCTTTAAAAGTGTCAAAGAAGCTGAAGGAAAGAATCTTGTTGCAGCAGAGAAAGCTTCTCCAACAGAGTGAAGTCTTAAGCAAAAGAGTTCAGGTATTTCTCAAAGTTTTTCTGTGTTGCTGTTGAAGAAACAGTCAGTGATTTTAAAAACACAGTCAGGTATTTTAAACACAGTTAAGAATGGCAAGGTCAAAGAAAAAGGTCTCCAAACCTCTTAAAAATGTGTCTCCCTCTTCTACTAAAATAGAAGACAATCTATTTGAAAGCATTCTATTTGAGGTTTCAAAGTTTAATGGAAATTTTCATATGTGGGAAATAAAAATGAGGGCTGTCTTACAGTCTCAAGGGATTGAAATCTGGGAATCAGTGATTGATGATAGCAAGAAGGATACAAAATCCAAGGAGTACAATGCACAAGCAGCAAAGACTATCTTGGATGGACTGCCTGATTCTATAAAGAAGAATCTAGGAAAATATTCATCAGCAAAGGATATATGGGACAGACTTCATGACCTTCATGCAAAGGGAGCACTGACCATGACCATCAGTGAAGAAGAAAATTCTGAACCCATCATAGAAGCTGGAAATGAGAAGGTTGACCTCATTAAACTTCAAGTAAAAGAAAGGGATGAAGAGCTCGTCAAGCTTAAGAAGGAGCTTGATCAATGCAAGAGGAAACATCATGAAGAAGTCATATCCATGACAAATCAGTTGAATAGAGCAAAGAAGCAGGAAGATGCCTTGTTAAGTCAACTTGAACAAAGGCACAAGAGAGTGAACAAACTTGTAGAAGAGATTGGACAGTACAAGGCAGAGGTCTCCTCCCTTAAGTCTGAACTACAAGAAGCCAGGAAGCAGGCACAAGGAGCTGAAAAGAAAATGGAGAGCAGTCAAGCAGAAATCTCCAAAATGAAGTCTGATATTATCTCCCTCAAAATAGTAGCAGCTGAAGCTACTCGTAGCAAAGAAGAAACTGAGGAACAACTTACAAAGAAGAATAATGAATGTGAAAGATTGGAAGAAGAAATTGTCCTCCTTAAGAAAAAGGTTGAAGGGATGAACAAAATCATGAAGAGCTCTCAAGCCTTGGATGACATGCTCAGCTATCACAGATCTCCATCTGATAAATCAGGACTCGGGTATGTAGGTGAACCCTCAAACAAGAATGAAAATGCTTTAAGCAAAGGAGATGTGAAGAAGCCAGAAAGAAATGGTGATGCTCCTAGTTCCAGCAAAGGCAAGGAGAAAGATCATGGGTACAATAGAAGAAATCCTACTCCAAGCAGAAAACCAGCTCCAAGAAGAAATGTAGATGATGTCAAAGAGGCAAGAGGCGATGGTTATCAACAAAGAATCTCAAGACAGCAAGGCTTCAGAAGTACATCAAGGAAACCTCCATCTCCCAGGTACCAAAGTTCATTTTATGGTTATTGTTACTCTTGTTCAAACTTTGGTCATATGGCAAAACACTGTAGAGCATTTCATAGAGATAGATGTTATGGTCTTTGACAATCTCCAAGAAACAATTTTGCAAGAAGAAATCATGAATTCTTATTCATGAACAATGTAGAATGTTTCAAGTGTCATAACATTGGGCATATGGCACGTGACTGTAACTTAACATGGGCTCTTACACAAGCTAGACCCATGCAAAAGAAGAAAGTTACACAAGTATGGAGAAAGAAGGAAATACAGCCTGAAAGTCCCTTGAGCTCTCTAGCTGATCTAAGTTTCTTTTGAGAAAACTTTGCTGAAAGAAGATGATGCATACAGTTAAGGGGAGCTTGTAATTTTTTTGTATCATAATTGCTGAATTGTTTTAACAGTCATTCTTTTATGAAGATCTTCTTATAGGGGAGAGATATGGAATTAAATCTGCCATAAAAGCAGAGAAAAATCTGCAGGGAATGGACACTGCGTGGAGGATGTATTGCAGCGCAGCAGAGCGCAAATGAATTTTTTTTTGTTAATCCGTCTGAAATGTAATATGCAGCGGTGTTGAAAAATGTAATTTTTTTTTATCACATATGGAATGCAATATGCACAGAAGTGCGGAGAAGAAAAAGGGGCAGCGTTGAAATGAAAAGTGCAGCAGCGCGATAAGAAAAATGAGAAGCAGTAGAACGCACAACACTGTGTGAGTGAAAATGAAGATGAATTAGATGTGAATTATATGCATTGTATATGCATTGTAATGCAAAGCAAGGAGACCCGCACAGTAGTGCGAAGCTAAAACATAGAACAGGGGCAGCGTGGAAACTTTTGTGTGTGGAGCACATGGATTAGAATGCACAGCAGCATAGAATTTTTTTTGTGGAGCACATGCATTGAAATGCATAGCAATGGAATGTAGTTTTCCTTTTATGTAATATGAGAGAATATATTCACAGCAGAGTGAGTGTAATACACAGCAGATGGAAATGTTTTGTATTGACAATGAAAGCACAAAGCAGTGCGAAGAAAACGAAACCAGAGCTAAGAGAGAATGAAGAAATGTGTTTTTATACATCAGTGAAAAGGTGAATGAAGCAAGAGGATTTTTATTTACAGCAGTAAATGTAAGTAAATATTTTTATTACAACAGTATAAGCAAAACTCTGTTTTACAGCAGTTAATGTAAATGAGATTTTTACACACCAGCAATGTAAAATCTCATGAGGAAAATAGAGTAATATTTTCGGTTGTTTTGGAACTGCATCTAAAGCAGTGTCTGTTTGTAATCCCTCCGTGAGAGGAAGTGAAGTTCTTGGTGAATCCCTCTGTTAAAGAGGAAGGTGCTTTTCAGCACAGTGTCATGGTGAATCCCTCTGTCAAGAGGAAGATGCTTTTCAGCATAGTGTGGTGAATCCCTCTGTCATGAGGAAGGTGCTCTTCAGCACAGTCACAGGTGAATCCCTCTGTCAAGAGGAAGGTTCTCTTCAGCACAGTCTCAAGTGAATCCCTCTACTAAGAGGAAGACAACTTTGATTGTTTGTGGAACTGCATGAAAAGCAGTATTGGTGAATCCCTCTATGTGAGGAAGATGTTCTTGTAACAGCAGTGTTGGTGAATCCCTCTATGAGAGGAAGTGTTTGGGTATGATAGAATGCCCAACAGTTGAAATTAAAGGGGAGTGTTGGAATATTAATTCCAACTGCAGGCGGACGTGGAGAGCAACTCAGTTAGCACGCTGCACCCAAAACCGCCGGAGCCAAACCAGCAAACCACCTTGATGTGTATCGGACCGCCTTCCAGCAAAAAGTGGTTTTCGTACACAAGAGCCCGATACAATTTAGTGTTGACGTGTGGCTCTCCCCATACGTCATCATCTCTGACATCTCGGGACATATTGATCAGTCAAGTAAGGCCTCCCGATATCTCCGTCTGTCGTTCGATCTTCTCCATCGTTCTCTGCCGTTGATTGTTCAAACCTGCATACAGGCAACATTAAAGTTTTTGCGTGGAGTGAAAACTAAGTTTGGTTGACCGCCACTCCAGTCTTCAAAAGGATTTAAATGCATAGTTATGTGGTTCGTAAGTGTTTGGTAAAAACATTAATTTTCAACCACACGGCGGTATGGGCACATATATTATATGTGTTATGTTTTATAAAAGCGTTGACCATATATATTATAAAAACCATGATTGTAAATAATGTTTAGTGGTAATTTTTTTTTATAACGAGCCAAGTGAAATATGCTTGTTGTTGTTGTAATAATATATATATTCGCACATGGGATAAAAAAAATGTGAGGCAGCAAAGAACAGGGTAGCAGCGAAAAACAAAAGAAGTTTGCACAGCAGTGCAATGTGTGAAGCTCACAGCAGCGAAAAACCAAGGGATTTGCACAGCAGTGCAAGATAAAGAAAACAGAGGAGCGCATATGTTTTTGTGAATGTTTTTATGTGTTGACCTTTGTTGATTTTGCAAGGAGGAAATGAATGCACAGCAGTGCGAGTGAAAAGAACAGGGGAGAGCTTGCAAATGTAATATAAGTTTTTTTCACAGCAGTGTGAATGTGAATGCACAGCAGTGCAACGTAAAACAACCAGGTTGAAATGTAAGTTTATTTTTTTTGTTCAAACGAAGTGGAGCACATAATATTTCTGAGGAAGCATATGTAAATTTTTGTTGTTTTACAGCTGTGTGTAAAAACAGTTTTACACCAGTAAATGTAAAAGGGGTTTTACAGCAGTAAACCCAGCACAGTAAAATCTCAGGTGGAGACAGAGTTTTGAATGAATTATTTTTGGTGAATCCCTCTCACCAAAGAGGATGAATATGTATTTGGCATTTTGTTTTAAATGAATATCAATCATTTTATGGTGGTGTAATACTCTGTTCTTCAGTCATTTTTTTAAGCTTCCCTGTGCACAAAAAGATCCTGGAGTAAAGGTAGAAACAGAGCATTGCCTCTGTGTGTTGAGTTTCAGTTTTATTTGTGTGTTTTTGGGATTTTCTCAGAAATATCCCCAACACAAACTCAATGGAACTTTAGATACAAACTTTCCAATGGCCATTCAAATTCTCTCCGCTAATTCTAATAACTTCTCTGGTACTATTCCCGAATCTTTAGCCCGTTGTACCAAACTTCAACTATTAGATTTAAGTAACAATCAATTAACAGGTGAGCTTCCTCAATACCTCAATTTTTTAATGGTTTAAGAGTCTTAAGTCTTGGTGAGAATAAGCTCTATGGTGGTATTCCTCAATAGATCACAGATCTCAAGGAGTTGCAAGTGCTTGATTTGTCCAAAAATAGATTCAATGACAAAATACCATCCAACCTTCATGGACTCAAGGGATTCAAGATCCTACCGTCTTCCCAACTCAGCGGCAACACACTCTTTGAAGATTTGAGAATTGTAATGAAGGGATTTGAGTATGTTCTGACATATGTGCTAGCAGCAAACACCATAGTTGATTTATCTAGCAATCAACTTACTGGAGAAATACCTCAAAGCATAGGAAGCTTAAGTGGTTTGTGGCTATTGAATTTATCTGAAAATCAATTGGAAGGGAAAATTCCTGCATCTCTTAGTGATATCTACTTTGGAGCAGTTGGACTTGTCCAGAAATCATTTAAATGGAGTAATTCCTCAAAAACTCTCTATGCTAACAAAATTGGCAAACATGGATATCTCATGGAATGAACTATGTGGAAGAATTCCAAAAGTGACACAATTTGACACTTTTAATGGGGCTTCATTTGAAGGGAACAAATGTTTATGTGGCTATCCATTGCAACTATGCACTGAAACACATAACACTAGCATAATGGAAGGCACCATCGTTAGTAAAAGACAAGGATGGCTATATCATGTGGATGAACACATCTCAGTGAATGCATTGGGGCTGGGACTAGGGATTGGATTCACTAGAGTTGTAAGTGTGATGATATTGTGGGATAAAGCTAGGCTTTGGGTGATGCCCCCAAAATACAACCATTTTATGGAGTGTATCGATTCCCTAAATAACCAGAAGATTTGTTTTATCTCCACTTGAAAATAAAAATGGCATGTACTTTCTTACATGTCAACCATACCATTATTCTCATAAAAAAGGAATGGATGTTGACAAAATAAATAATTCTCAGAATATGTAGATTTAAATATAATTTATTATCTGTCAAAGGTTTTAGTTCAAGTGGTTTGGTGAACAATTTGTTTCTGCAGTTGCATGGGTTCAAGTCTCCAAAGACATGTTGTAACGGGCTTGTTAGTGGCATTTATAAAATAATTGTATCTGATTGTAATAGTGATAGCTGATCTATCAAAATTACTGATTCTCTAGAAAGTCTTGTTTTTTTGTTTTAAAGAATATGATAAAAGCAAGCTGAATTACGTGCTAGAAATAAATATGTGCTTTTTTTTATATAGAAGCAGGCTGAATTATGTACTTGAAATACTCAATGAAACCCAACGGCAAGGAAACAAATTCAATGAAAGAGTGCTTCAAATTTGAGGCTATCAATTAAAAATAATAACTGATTAGAAACAGAGTGCATACCTATTGGTATTAATTTACTAAGAAATGCAAACATAAAGGGAAGGAAAATCTCATAATATATTTACCCTTTTAACCTCCATCAAAGATGAGTATGCATTCCATCAACATAAATAAACGACGAAAACCGTCTGCAGAATAGCCCACTGTTTCAAACAAAATGCACCTCATTCATTCAAATGTCTGATATGTATGAAATATTCTTATGAATTAGGACCCAAACCCTGCAAGCAATATCAAGAGCATTGAGAAAATCATCCATTTCCATCAACAAAAGGCAACATTACCCATTCCCTCAAAAACTCTGCCCTCACCATTTTCAGACTCTGGAATAAATGTGCTATCAATAGATTCGGCACTTCAACTTTTCTCCACATCAATCGAAAAGGCTCTTTGGGATATAAGATCACCAATCTTTGAAGATGTTTCTGAACTCAGTCCAGTCTCAAAATCCTGAACACCGTGCTTCCAGTATCCATCATATAAATCACCATATTTGTGTTTTATGGTTTGACTCTATGGTTTAAGCATGAAATTTTTGGCTCAGTCGCAAGGTCAATTCTTGGCTAGTCGGTGACGCATGGTGTGTAACTATGGGTAAGAACGAAGGTTTCGGCTTTGTCATGGGGTTAAATCTGGACTTATCATTGGCATGGTTCACTGTATGACATACAATATATGGCACAATGGTCTGAGTGCATATTGTTTGTGACTATGTCACGAGGTTGATTCCTTGCTCGTCATTGGCATATGAGATAAAAAACGTGGAGGTTGAGTCAGTCGCGAGGTTTGAGTCTTAACTCATCATCACTTGGCGTATGGTGTGACTTTGTTGTTAAAGCACAAATGTTTTGGCTCTGTTGAAAGGTGGAGTCTCGACTTATCATCAAAATGGTTTCCTATTTCAGCCACATGTAGTGTGGCAAAGTGGTGAAGTGCAAATGTTTTCAGCTCTATCATGAGGTGAGTGTTGGATTGTTGTTGGTACTCAACCAAGTATCTGCCTGTGATTTGACTCATATCAAAATAATTTTGTGAACCTTCAAATAAACAAAGGACATGGCAGCGAAGTTGGTATTTGGTTTGGTTACATTTTGGTTGGTCATGGGTTCAACTGATGTTAGGTTTGACGAAATGTTTTTTAATTAATTGTACATGCATTTTATCGAATTGTTAGCCAAACCAGGAGGGTGTGTATTGTCAGATGCACACCACACCAGGAAAGTGCATTTTCTATATCAGGGTTTCTGGTGCATTTTCTATATCAGGGATTATAAAGGTTCATTTTGTTGATTAATTAATTTTTATAATTAATTAGGTAAACACAAGGTAATCGAATTGTTACCCAAACCAGGAGGGTGTGTATTGTCAGATGCACACCACACCAGGAAAGTGCATTTTCTATATCAGGGTTTCTGGTGCATTTTCTATATCAGGGATTATAAAGGTTCATTTTGTTGATTAATTAATTTTTATAATTAATTAGGTAAACACAAGGTAACATCGGAGAAAACCCCAAGTAGCTCTTGAGACAAGCCCCTAATCCACTTCTACACACAATAACCGGTAAACAGTGGTAGAAGTAGTCATTAACTTTTACGAATTTTTTTATTTTTATTTTTTATTTTTTAACTTTTATCATACTAAATTATTTTTAATAATTTAGTTGAAACATGGTAAATTAAACAGGGGTAGAAATAGTCATTAATTTTTACGATTTTTTTATTTTTTTTATCTTTTAACTTTTACCATATTAAATTACTTAATTTAATAATTTAGTTGAAACATGGTAAATTAATTCGTCGAACGCCTGAGTCAACTTAAAGGCTGAGTGTCCCTCAAATGATTTGGTGGAAGTATAGAGGTTTATTCCACTAGGGTGCAGTAAAATTGTAGGTTCGAATAAGGAAAAAGTGTTTTTATTCCACCTTCGTCATAGAGTTGATGGAAGCCAAATATAGTAAGACAATAAATTTAATTTAAGGTGTTTTTTTAACAACACCATACAGGATTAAACTTAAAGGTTGAGTTTACATCAAATGCTTTGCCAGAGGTATTGAGGTTTATTCCACTCTGGTGCAGTGAAATTGTGGGTTCAAATAAGGAAAAAGTTTGTTTATTCCACCTTTGTCATCGAGTTGATGGAAGCCAAATATAGTAAGACAGTAACATTTAACTTTAACGTGTTCTTTTAACAACAACATACATTTAATTAAAATCATTATAACAACATACATTAACAACATCTCTGGCCGTTTTCGTTTATTCATGAATTAAGTTTGTTTATTCGACCTTCGTCATCCACTTCATAGAAGCCAACTATAGTAAGACAATAATATTTAACATTAAAGTGTTCATTATAACAACATATATTGGTTATTTTAATAATAACTTTTTTTGTATATTAATGAACTAACTTAGAAAACGTGTTAACGTAGTGGCCAACACTTCCACACTAAATCTTGCCAGGCATTTGCACTTTTGCTTTTCGCTTTTCGCAACCATGGATTAAACACTCAGAGGAAGAATATGATGTGCATATTCTCTCTTCATCAAATTCTTCTGCGGATTACCAATAAAGAACAAAAGTCAACCTACCCTCTTCCACCAAAAACATCATATTCTCTCTTCATCAAATTCTTTCGCCAATTATCAATACAGAACTAAAGTCAACCTACCCTCTTCCACCGAAAGTTCACATATATACGCCTATTAACCAAATATTTAAACAAAATTCAGATTTCTTATGCAATGAAGGATGTCTTTTCAAAAAGGGACATTAAGGATGGGTGCATACAAAGTATGTGTTGTGAATATTGCAAATCTTTCTTTCAATCATCTACTAATAAGAGACATAAGCTAGTCAAAGCTCGTATAGATTGGCTTGTCTATGGAGTGGTAGAACCACTCAGTGCACGATATTCTCTATTATTGACACATAATATTAAAGTAAACACAAGGTAACATGGGAGAAAACCCCTAAGTAGTTTTTGAGACAAGCCCTTAATCCACTTCCACAAACCATAACCAGTAAACATTGGCAAAAGTAGTCATTAATGTTAACGATTTTTTTAACTTTAACCATAAAGTATTGAGGTTTATTCCACTCGGGTGTAGTAAAATTGTGGGTTCGAATAAGGAAAAAGTTTTTTTATTCCACCTTCGTCATTGAGTTGATGGAAGCCAAATATAGTAAGACACTAACATTTAACTTTAATGTGTTCTTTTAACAACTAATATACAGGATTCAACTTAAAGGTTGAGTGTACCTCGAATGCTTTGCCAGAGGTATTGAGGTTTATTCCACTCTCGTGCAATAAAATTGTGGATTCGAATAAGGAAAAAGTTTGTTTATTCCACTTTCTTCATCGAGTTGATGGAAGCCAATATAGTAAGACAGTAACATTTAACTTTAACCTGTTCTTTTAACAACAACATACATACATTAACAACATGCGTGGCGGTTTCGTTTATTCATGAACTAAGTTTGTTTATTCGACCTTCCTCATCCACTTCATGAAAGCCAACTATAGTAAGACAATAAGATTTAACATTAACGTGTTCATTATAACAACCTACATTGGTTATATTAATATTAACTTTTTCATATATTAATGAGCTAACTTAGAGAACGTGTTAACGCAACAACCAACACTTCCACACTAAATCTTGCCACCCATTTTCACGTTTGCTTTTCCCTTTTAGTAGCATGGATTAAACACATGTACGAAGAATATGATGTGCATATTTTGTCTTCATCAAATTCTTCCATCGATAACAAAAGTCAACCTACCCTTTTCCACCGAAAGTTCACATATATACATCTATTAACGAAATATTTAAACAAAATTGAGATTTCTATACAATAAAGCATGTGTTTTCAAAAAGAGACATTAGGGATGGGTGCATACAAAGTATTTGTTGTGAATATTGCAAATCCTTCTTTCAAATTATCTACTAATAAGAGACATAAGCTAAGTTAGAGCTCGTATAGATTGGCTTGTCTATGGAGTGGTAGAACCACACAATGGATAATATTCTCTATTATTGACAGATAATATTAAAGTAAATGCAAGGTAACATGGGAGAATCCCCTAAGTAGCTTTTGAGACAAGCCCCTAATCCAAATAATTAAAAGGTAAATATATTGTTTGTCATTACTTTTGTTGATAATCTCACAAAATTTTCTAGTAGAATTTGCCAATATGTTTGAGGGGCCATGTGAGATAAAATATTCAGTTGTTCATTAAGGACAAGTACTTCTTGTCTTTCTAATCTAGTTGCAAATCAATAAAATATTTTGAGATAGGTTCTTTAGGGAGTGTAGGTGCATCATTTTCATCTTGACTATAATGTCCATCTCATTTACTTATTATTATAGGTTTAAGAATAACTTTAGTAGCTAGTTCCAAATCAATAAAAAAATTTGAGATAGATTCTTTAGGGAGTGTAGATGCATCATTTTCATCTTGACTATAATGTCCATCTCATTTACTTATTATTATAGGTTTAAGAATAACTTTAGTAGTTACAGATTGTCAAGAAGACATATTTGCATAGATTCCAACATGAGTGAGCACGTTCATATTAAAGTAGATTAATGATTTATATTATGTATTTTCCGTTAGTGTGAATGCATGGTTATTAATGTTAGATTTACTTAAATATTAATAATTTAGATTATGTTTTTTTTCCTTTATACAAAAATATGGTTGTCAATGTTGAATGATGATAATCAAAATTCCTCTTAATTGACTAAAAACAAAAATATGGTTGTCAATGTTAAATGATGATAATCAAAATTCTACTTAATTGACTAAAGAAAGCTAATAATTATAAAATACAGAGAGCCATATTTATATAAATATTGTAATAATTATAAAATACAGAGAGCCATATTTATATAAATATTGAAATTATAAAAAAAGTAGTATCAAAAATTTATTTATAATTTTGAATGTATCCATTTTTAAAAGATTCAAAAATAAAATAATTCTGTGATATGAAAACAAGATAACTTTTAACAAATTTTGAATTTCTTATGTACTAACAAGGGAGTTAAGTTCAACTTCTTATGGGTAATGAGGAAGTTTAAATCCATATTGATTGCGGCTAATTAATGAATTGTCAACCGTTCTTTTTTCTTTTTTTTGTTTGCTATCATCAACTCATTAAAGCATCCTTGTTCACTGAAAGATCTTAACCAATGAAATTATCCATTCTTTTGTTCACTGAAAGATCTTAACCAATGAAATTATCCATTCTTTTGGCACTTCCTTGTGTAAATTATTATATCTATTTAGTGTTTTTATTGAATACATGTTCTGAAATATTTATTACACAAATAATCCTTGATGTAAATATACATTAAATTAGTACTACATGAGTGTACACTTTCATCATACATTTGTAGTTTGTAGGTAATTTAGATGAGACTTGCAAAGCATAGCAATGGTACCAAATTATTATAAGCAATTTGGTTGTAAAAAGTTATAATAATATTAATTAATATGTGAAATTTTTTTAGAAATATAAAATAATCAATATGATAAGTAATTTGGTGGTAAAAAATTCCAATAATATTAATTAATATGTGAAATTATTTTATAAACATAAAATAATCTTACTTGATTATTGGTTATGTATAATAATATTTATTTCAATTACAAAATTTCAGATATTCCTAATTTTCTTATTGACATTTCTTTATGTTTCAACCTCCTTTTAGTTAAACCTCAAATACACCACACTTGAACTCAATATTTAGATGGGACTTGTGAAACCTAACAATAATAGGCAACTTAGTTACAAATCTTTTCAACAGTATTAATTAATGATTCTATTTTTTTTTACAAATATACAATAACTTTACTTAGTTATTGATTGTACATAACAATGTCCATTTATCCATCTTAACTTAATTAACTTGATTATTGATTACCCCTAGCAATATTCATTTGCGTTCCTAATTCTTTAATGCTTCAACATTATATCTCCTTTTGTTTAAATCTTAAACACACAACTCATCATGTGATTGAAAGTTATCTATCCAATATACAATGTAATTTATGGAGGAATGGAAGGTTATCTGGTGCTACTTTACCACCCATTTGCATAGAGATTGGGCAAAATAATGGAAATAAAAGGCATCAATTGAAATATGTAATATCAGTGGCAAGAAGTGGGTCACAACATAATCCAATTGAAGGTAAAGTACTGTATATTCAAAGATAGTTTTGCAGGTAAAGAAATGTATATTCAAAGCACAATATAATGAATGATGATAAATCTCACAGTATCATTTCAAGATGCAGAATAACAGCCACAATCACCTTGTCCCATTTGATCTTTGTGGATGATTTGATGGCTATTGGGAACCCAGATTCCAAATAATGGCAAGTCTTTTATGATCTTCTTCAAGACTATGGTATTGCTTCCGGCTTGTTTATGAATAAATTCAAGTCCACATTGATATCAAACGTTCAAGATCCAGCATCGACCTAGCAGATTGCGCAAGCTTCTTTCGACAAAGCATTGGTTTTTTTTGGCAATCTTAGATGAGACGTTGGCTCTGGTTCTATTCCAGAAATTGGACTAGATTAGCTCTCAGGTATGATTGCCTCTCATCTATTATCACCTGATCTCATTACTTTCTTCCATAACAAGGGGCTTATTTGTGATCAAAGATATAGAAAATGGCGCTCTCTCATCTCCTTTCCATACTGGTTGGAAAGATAATTATCAACTTGAGATTCTTAAGGCCCTGATTCCGGAATGGGAGTTAGATAAAATAAGATAAGATAATTATATTTATGTCCAACTAATTACCTCAAAGTAGGTCAAAGGCACTGTTGAGTACACTAATGTATATACAAAGCGGGAGAACCAAACAGTCTCCTATAAAAAATACAATGCATGAAGTAAATCAAAGATACAATGCATGAAGTAAATCAACATTTGGCCCTAGCGAAGAAGATCCAGGAGCTAATAGGTCTGAGGATCAGACCCATCCCCCCTAACATTTGAGGCTGAATGAATAACACTGAAGAAACTCAACAAAGTCTGTTGACCTAATGAAGAGCCGATGGAAAGTGAAAACTATCCACTAAATCATATCCTGGGGGGGGGGTTCACACGCTGTTGAATGTTGCCGAACCTAGTCTGTTTCCCAGGAACAGATATGAGACGGAACTGTTGTTGAGATTTCATATGGCAAGGTGAGGTCCCAAAGATCCTCACTGATCTGGAGTCTGGATACGTACTGGTATCAATCGATATCTTGGTGCCCTTGTCTGAAGGTAGTACCCTGAAAAATGTCGTGATCCTCTGTGTGGGGTCTAATCTGATGGGAGGCTGAAGAATATGCGCTTGGAACCTAAGACCCTCCTGCATCTATAGGACCAAACATCTCTGATTGGGGTACCTAAAAAAGTCGGCGAGGGTCCAAGAATCTTTGAATAAGCAATGAAACCTTCCTTTGACTCGTAGTAGGCAGGGCATCCAAGGATGAAGTGCACTTCGGTCTCCACTTCCTATAAATGACATACCTGGCAGAGTCTATCTAGTCTATCCACCTGGCGGTCTGTCTCTACCCAAAGTCTATGAGAACCTACTCTAAACTGACCTAGAGGAATGCGAAGAGCATGCATCCAGTGGTGAAACGTATACTGTGGTTGAACAATGAGCCCGTCTCTCAACGCCAAGAAGTGCTTAGTGTAAAAGGCCATCTTTGGATGCAACCCTCTTGGAGGATTGACCCAGGTGACCTGGATGAACTGCCTGTAGATGTTCTCCCTAGTGATCTTGTTTAGCTCCTGTCTAGTAGGGATTGTTAACCTTAATTGGCATATTGCTCTTTGGAGACTATTTCCCATTCTACTCCCTCAGGTCGAGCAAAATGTTGGTTGTGGTCTGTCTCTATCCAAAGTCTATGAGAACCTACTCTAAATTGACCTAGAGGAATGCGAAGAGCATGCATCTAGTGGTGAAACGTATACTGGGGTTGAACAATGAGCCCGTCTCTCAACGCCAAGAAGTGCTTAGCGTAAAAGGCCATGTTTGGATGCAACCCTCTTGGAGGATTGACCCAGGTGACCTAGATGAACTGCCTGTAGATGTTCTCCCTAGTGATCTTGTTTAGCTCCTGTCTAGTAGGTAAAAGGTGACCAGGAGCATCTAAGGAATATCGGAAAGGAGGGAGAAGATCTAACTAAATTCCCACTGACTCTAAGAGGTTTGAAACTCTTGCAAACCAACATTTTGCTCGACCTGAGGGAGTAGAACGGGCAATAGTATCCGAAGAGAAATATGCCAATTAAGGTTAACGATCCCTACTCTTTATCGAGTCTGCCAAGCCCTGGACACAATGCAAGAATGAAACCAATCTTAAGACCGTCTCAAGCCGAAAGGGATGAGCTCCAAATTCTAGAAGGATGATGTGCTACGGCACTGTCAGCTTGCACCTAATGATGCGGCAGAGAAGAATAATCTAGACTCTCTCAACTGAAGCCCAATCTTACTCAAGTAAATATGGTCCCCAAATCTCTGAGCCATATAGAACAGTGGGACGAATCAAGGTTTGCATGAGGCTCATCTTGGACGAGATGTTGAAATCACTATCTCTCGTGAAGGGCTAAGGATCCATATCCTTTGTTGATATGAGGCTGAAGTGCTGGTCGCAAACTGAAGCAGGGACCTGAGAATTGCACCTGCAAGAAAGTAGACGTGTTGGTGATCTCAATCTCCAACCCTCTGAATAGAAAGTGAAGGTCTAAGGTTTTCTTCACCCCATTGAAGATCATAACCTTGGTTTTACCTAGGTTGACTGTCAACTGTCGATGGTCACAAAACATAGCTAAGCCATCCAGATGCCTCTGTAATCCTTCTGGGGATGAGGAGAGGAGGACCACGTCATCAACAAAGAATAGAATAGATATCAGAACCTGGAGAAGAAGGCAGCCATTAGTGTCCTATAAAAAATACAATGCATGAAGTAAATCAACATCTGGCCCTAGCGAAGAAGATCCATGAGCTAATAGGTCTGAGGATCAAACCCATCTCTCCTAACATTTGAGGCTGAATGAATAACACTAAAGAAACTCAACAACGTCTGTTGGCCTAATGAAGAGTCGATAGTAAGTGCAGACTGTCCACTAAATCGTATCCTGGGGGGCTTCACACGTTGTTGAATGCTGGATGACCTAATCTGTCTCCCAGGAATGGATATGAGACAGAACTGCTATTGAGATCTCATGTGGCAAGGTGAGGTCCCATGAATCCTCACTGATCTAGAGTCTGGATATGTACAGGTATCAATCAATCTCTTGGTGCCCCTGTCTAAAGGTAGTACCCTAAAAAATGTTGTGATCCTCTGTGCGGGGTCTGATCTGATGGGAGGTTGAAGAATATGCGCTCAGAACCTAAGAGCCTCCTGCATATATAGGACCAAACATCTTTGATTAGGGTACCTAAAAAAGTCGGCGAGGGTCCAAGAATATTTGAACAAGAAATGAAACCTTCCTCTGATCTCGTAGTAGACAAAGCATCCAAGGATGAAGTGCATCGCAGTCTCCACTTCCTGTAAATGACATACCTGGCAAAGTCTGTCTAGTCTATCCACCTGGTGGTCTGTCTCTACCTGAAGTCTATGAGAACCTACTCTGAACTGACCTAGAGGAATGTGAAGAGCATGCATCCAGTGGTGAAATGTATACTGGGGTCAAACAATGAGCTCATCTCTCAACTCCAAGAAGTGCTCAGCATAGAAGGCCATCTTTGGGCGCAACCCTCCTAGAGGATTGACCCAGGTGACCTGGATGAACTTCCTGTAGATGTCCTCCCTAATGACCTTTTTTAGCTCCTGTCTAGTAGGTAAAAGGTGACCAGGGTCATCTAAGGAATATCAAAAAGGAGGGAGACGATCCAACTGAATTCCCACTGACTCTAAGAGGTTTGAAACTCCTGAAACCAACATCTGGCTCAGCCTGAGGGAGTACAACGGGCAATAGTCTTAGAAGAGAAATATGGCAAGTAAGGATAATGGTCCCTACTCTTTATCGAGTCTTCCAAGCCATGGACATGATGCAAGAATGAAACCAATATGAAGACCGTCTCAAACCGAAAGGGCTGAGCTCCAAACTCTGCAAGGATGATTTGTTATGGCACTGTCAGTTTGCACCTAATGATGCGGTGGAGAAGAAGAATATGGATTCTCTTAGCCGAAGCCCAGTCTGACTAAAGTAAATACGATCCCCAAATATCTGAGCCATATAGAGTAGTGGGACGAATCAAGGTGTCCATGAGGCTCATCTTGGACGAGATGTCCTAGAAGTGATGTCAAAAGCACGGTCTATCGATAAGGGCTAATTAGGATCCACATCCTTTGTTGATCTGAGGTTGAAGCACTAGTCACAAACTGAAGCTGAGACCTGAGAATTGCACCCCCAAGTAAGTATACATGCTGGTGATCTCAATCTCCAACCCTTTGAATAGAAAGTGAAGGTCTGAGGTTTTCTTAACCCCATTGAAGATCATAACCTTGGCTTTACCCAGGTTGATCGTCAACTGTCGAATGTCAAAAAACAGAGCTAAGGCATCCAGCTACCTCTGTAAACCTTCTGGGGATGAGAAGAGGAGGACCACATCGTCAGCATAGAGTAGAATATATATCATAACTAGGTGAAGAAGGCAGCCATCAATGTCTTGGATATGCTCGTGTAGAAATGCTCCCAACTCATCAATATAAATACCAAACAGGGTAGGGGACAATGGACAACCATGTTTAACCCCAATAGTGCTTCAAATGAAATCAAACATCCCATGGGCTCCGTGAAGACGACCAAGAAGGGACTCATATAGGTGCATAATAGAAGTCAATAGGGTTGCAGATATGCCAATATAGCTGAGTCTTTGGAGCAAGGCCTCCCTTAGAACAGAGTCAAAAAGCTTTCCGAAAATCTATGAAACAATATTAGACTTTCTAAGGGTGGTGTCATGCCTCCTCAATCACGGCGCCAAGGGTGAAGATGTGATCAATGGTCTGATGATCTGGTTGAAAACCTACCTGTCCACTAGCTCTGAGTTGTGTCTGTTCAAGGTCGCTGGAGAGCTTCCTATGTAGAACAGTAGCATACAACTTCGAGAACGTGTGCGTGTACGTTTGACCCACCATGATCTTTCTGTAGTTATTGGGATTTGGGCTGGAACCTGATTTGTGGATCAAATGGATGATGTGGTGTGCCCATGTCGGTAGAAAACCTTCACAAACTACATGGTTGAAGAGATCAACCAAGAAGCTAACCAAAGCACGAAAACCATGCTTAAATAAATATGCTTGGTAGCCTTCCTCATCGACTGCATTGCTGCTGTTCATCACCCAAATGGCCTCTCTAATATCTCTGTCTAAGAATAGATAATAGGAAGAGGGTGGGGAGGTAACACGAATTTGGGCCTGCCCGGGAATATCATAATTTATATCACTAACCTAAAACTCTCTGGGATAGTCCTCACTCCCAAAGAAAGACAACCTCCTATGGTTTGGTGGCTCACAGCAGGGGAAGGTCATTGTTAAGGAAGCATATAGACTAATTACTTAGGCTTCTAGACAAATTATGGTTCACTCTTGGATGGTTCGGGCTTGGAAATGGAATTTCCACTTAAAATCGAATGTTTTTCTTGGCTAGTTGCACATAATCATATTCTCATCTGGGAAATTATTTGTAAGAAGGGTTTCCAAAGACCAGGCCATCGCAGTGATTGTCTATCATTTGGAGAAGACACAAATCACCTCTTCATCCAATGCCCCTTTGCCTCTTCAGTTTTGGAACTGGGTGCTTCAAATGATGAACTATCTTGATGATTGGGATGGTCCGGACATAAAATCTTGCCTCGGTCGGTGGACAACGGATCACAAACCACAACGTGCTTTGGCCTTCTTTATTATCTAGGGCATATGGAAGTCTAGAAATGCTTCTTCTCTTTTATCAAGTTTTGTGGAATATCTAGAGGACTTGTTGCAACATCCTATTTTACTATTCAAAATACTTTGTCCCTTTGTCATCTGATTATAAACGTCCTCTCCCTCCTAGAGATTTTTGTTGGGAATCATGATTGTAGTTAGACCAAAACCCGTAGGTGTTAGTCAATGATCGCATCACCAGAGATAAGGATCCATGAGAGGCGGTTAGTCCATGTCGTGATACACACAGGGAGCATTGGTTTATCCAATGTCCAATAATCTCCCACAATGTGAGCCGAGTGTGTATCAAACTCGCGACCTAGGCTCTGATACCACTTGTTGAGAGTCACGATTATTGTTAGACCAAAACGCGCAGGTGTTAGTCAACAATTGCATCACCAAAAATCACAATGCAATCTAGTTGAATCTCAGAGACCTCACTATTTTTGGTGACTCCAAATCAATAATAGAATGGGCTAATGGCAAAGGCTCTTTAAATTATTTAGCTCTTTATCTATGGAAGCTCCGCATCAAAGCTCTGTGTACCGATCCTCATCAGATTATCTTCCAGCAGTTTGAAAATGGCATTCACTTAGGGGAAGGCCTCATCCCTATTTATGGAGTACTTTTTGTTTGTAGGGCTCTCTTTTAATCCCCTATTTTTCTGGAATATTTTGGCTATAATGACTCTTTGTATGGTTTTTTTTTGTCTTGACCTATGCTGATTCCTAACTATCATCGGCAGATATTTGATATTGTATCCCAGTTCCATGTAATTGGACTGACTAGTAATGGATTTCATCGGTGAGTAAGAATCTCCCTCTCTTTGATATATGTACTTTCTCATTTTATATAATAAAAAATATTTTTTTCCTGTGTGAAAAAAATATTCAAAAGATTGGTTTTCCGTGAGAGTCACCACTCCCAACAACTAGGATGAAAGTAGGGTGGTAAACAGTGGATTGCAAATTACAACATAATCCAATGGTAGGGAGATCACCCTGCTTTCAAAGGCGATTTCCCTAATAGTGACAAGTCATCGACTTATCCCTAGTCCCACTGAATCCAAAACGATGATGTAATTTACAACTTGTGGGCCCTGATCAGCTTCAAATTTGATGATCTTCACTATTGGGTAACTCGGTACAGGAAAAGTTGTTCATGCACGAGCTACAAAACTTGTAACTAAATCAATGATTTTTTATCAAAATTAACATTTATCATAAATACGTCTGGTCAATTGGGCTGCCCAGTGACAGGAACATTTTGGCAAAATTTCCATCAATTTCCAACCCTGTGAATGATAAACGCCACACACCCCAATCAATTAACCTCTCCTATGGATTTGTCTCTTTGCCCATCCCCACATTGTGGGTGACTGTCTTTTATTCAACAAGATGTGGCAGATAGGCTCATTCGACCATCCTTAAGTGGATTGCAGATTCCCGTAATATTCCGGGATCCGATGGACATAGGTGCAGTCAATTTTTTGACTGCGCCCATGTCCATCGGATCCTGGAATATTCCGGGAATCTGCAATCGACTTAAGCTCACCAGGCTCAGTTCAGGATGACTGGACTGAGTTTAACTTTGGTGACGACCAAATTACTTAGTGTGGAACACCACCGCAAGGGTGTAGATAGAAATTTTGTTTGAAGTGTGGAAGACCACCACAAGGGTGTAGATAGAAATTTTGTTTGAAGTGTGGAAGACCACCGCAAGGGTGTAGATAGAAATTTTTGATTTCGAAGAAAACGTGACGCACCACAATCAATCAACTTCTCAATTCCATAAATTGGGCCACTCAGCCACTTGTATTTACCTTACACTTTCAACTGGCTGTGCATTGAGACCTGAGACTTCTATTATTTATATGTATAGCCTGTACATCTAATGGCATAGAAGGCATTATAAAACTCAGAATCTGCAAAGAGAGAGAGAAATGGATAGGGGTGGAGTTTCCTCATTGATAGTTCTCCTGCAAATTCTTCGGTTTGTGATCATGGCAACTACAGTAGCACTAAATATTGTAAGTGCAACCAATATTAGTGCCTCAATGCAGAAGTCATATTATTCCTCCCATATTCATGGACAACGTCTTGAGGAAACGGAATGGACATCACCCCTGAATGATCATGAAGATACAAGGGACCTGGAGGCGCTTTTTTCTTTCAAAAATGGTGTCAAATCAGATCCCTATGGATCCCTGCTCAATTGGATGGCACAACACTCACAGAACATGTGCTCCTGGAATGGGATTCGGTACAGAAAGCGGACGAATAGAGTGGTTACCATAACATTTCCTGGCTTAGGATTGGAGGGTAGTCTCTCATCATCTCTGGGTAGTCTTTCATTATTACACACTTTGAATCTCTCTGGTAATAATTTCACAAGAAGAATTCCACCAGAAGTGGGGCAAATTAAAGCATTGAGCATATTTGACCTCAGCTATAATTTGCTATGGGGTCCTATTCCAAAATCATTGTGCAACTGTACGCATCTTCAGTGGATCAAATTGTCATAAAATAGCTTGACTGCGACTATACCAATAGAATTCAGTCGTCTACCCAAGTTGGAACATCTCTGCTTGAAGGAAAATCATCTTTCTGGAAGCATCCCATCTTCACTGAGCAACTGCACGTTCCTGCGACATGTGACCATTGGACACAACAATCTGACTGGTCCAATTCCTCTTGAACCTGGCTCGCTGCAAAACTTAGACTACCTGGCTATCAAATCCAACAAGTTGGAGGGTACCATTGCCCCATCTCTGGGAAACTGCTCTTCGCTCCAGATTATATTTTTGGGGGACAATAGATTATCAGGAAAAATACCACCTCAACTGGGAAAGTTAGAGAATCTTTCGCAACTGTCTATGAATGGCCCAGATAATATTTCAGGTATGATTCCTCCTGAAATAAGAAACTGCAGCAATCTAATATGGCTGGATTTATCAGTCAACAAGATTCAAGGCTCCATCCCAATGAGTATATTTCAGCTTCCTGTCCTTTCTGTTTTAAGTTTGCTCCAAAATAGCTTGCATGGTGTCATACTTGAAGCCATTGCCAGTTTGAGTAAATTAAGTTACCTAGATCTGGGTTTAGAAATCTGATGTTAAACAATATAGATTTGTTGCAATGTAAGTGTTATGATCCCTGAACATGTCATAATAGGGATTTGCTGAGTTGGCTCATCTATTAACATCCATGGATATTGCAATGGTTCGCTCACTAGAGTAGATCTTGAAATTGCTACTACTACAATCAAGCTATGCTCGATTCAATGAGTGTTAACAGAATTCAAAGCACGACATAGATCACGTGAAATGAATATGGAACGGAAATAGAAAAACCACAAAATGAAGCACCATGCAAGCAACATTTACCCTCGAGAAGCCAGATGTGGGTAAAATCTCCAGCAACATGAAGGATTGTATATACTAAGTTCTTCTTAATCAATAGTAAAGGGAAATATAGAACAAGGAAATGGTTGAAGATATCTGGGCATATAGAGCCATGAATGAGAATAACCCTCCATCATGTCATTAAATTTTTAAACTACATATCTTCAAAATACATGAGCACAAGCCCACAGAGGAAATGAAACTTTCATTGTCCTTTTACAATTTTCAGAAATGGTTGGAAAATTTTCCCCTAGTCAAACATCTAGCAATTGAAAAAAGTTTCAATGTGTAAGAATGTATGTGTTGGTAGATTCTAACATTCTAATAACATTTCTCTTTATAGAGATTAATGGACATATTAAGACAATAAATTAAGTAAATAAGTTGAAAGCTTTTGGTATCAAAGTCCTTATATATGAAATAATCCTAAGCAGGGAACAAGAACATCTAACAATTGACGAAAAAGTTTCAATGCATAACAATGTATGCGTTCATAGATTATAACACTCTAATAATGTTTCTCCTACTTACTAGTTAATACACAGTGAACTCTGAAATACAAGACTTGTTTTCCTCTCAGATTCTTGAAATTGGGACCATCGATGATAATTTTTTCAAGGACTCCTAAGTTATCATGCAAGATCAGTAATAAATTTGCTCTTCTCAACTTGAAGTTACATTTGGCATCTATTTTTCTTTTGAGGAGTGAAGAAAATTGAACATAGGACTGATTTAACTATGGGTATAACTGCTCGCTAAGAGTGCTTTAATATTCTTTCTATTCCCAATGTGTATCTATTACATCTATATAGGTCCAAACTATTGAAAATCTTGGTGCAGAGGAAGCTAGTATAATTATTATTTCTCTGTTGATTTTGTGTCCCCATTGACCCTATATCCCTACATCTAAACTGGGTAGGTGAATCGATATAGACCCTGTAAAAATGAGGAGCAATAGTCAAAGTGGTGACAAGGTACATGACATCCTGATCGGATTGGCCTCTTTCTAATCAAGCAACATATCTCAAATGACCAGGAAACTGGTGAGAATAAAACATATTGCCTATGGAGCTTTACAACCCATTGCAGTGTTTATAATGACCACTGTTGAAAACATAGCAAACATATCGTTTACTCGATCTTTGTAACACAACTCATTACAATATTTACAATAACAACCACATATATACTCATGCACGTTTGCTTCAACTAACAAATAATCATATTGTTCATTAAGAACAAGCACTTCCCATCTTTCTAATCTACTTGCAAATCAATAAAATATTTTGAGATAGGTTCTTTAGAGAGTGTAGATGTATCATTTTCATTTTTACTATAATGTCCATCTCATTTACTTATTATTATAGATTTAAGAATAACTTTAGTAGTTAGAGATTGTCAAAAGACATCTTTGCATAGATTCCAACATTAATAAGCATGTTCATATTAAGGTAGATTAATGATTTATATTATGTTTTTCCCTTTGCCTAAATGTATAGTTATTAATATTAAATTAAGTTAAATATTAGCCATTTAGATTATATTTTTTTCTCGCATACAAAAATATGGTTGTCATTGTTGAATGATGATAATCAAAATTCCACTTAATTGACTAGGAAAAAACCTAATAATTATAAGATGTAGAGAGCCATATTTATAGAGATATTTTAATTCTAAAAAAATTAATATCATAAGTTTATTTATAATTTTGAATGTCTCCTTTTAAAAAAATTCAAAAGAAAGTAATTATATGTAATATGAAAACAAGATAACTTTTAACAAATGTTGAATTTCTTATGTACAACGAGGGAGCTAGGAAGTTGAAATCCATATTGATTATGACTAATCAATCAATTGTTAATAGTTCTTTTCTTCTTGTTTGCTATCATCAAATCATTGAAGCATCTTTGTTCATTGAAAAATCCATATTGATTATAGCTAACCAATTAATTTATCCATTCTTTTGCCACTTCCTTGTGTAAATCATTAAGTTCGCAAGGATTTGACACATGCATACATGCCTAAGTTAACAATAAATTGCAATGTCAAATCATTTAGGTATTTTGTTCCTATTGAAAAAAGAGCATGTCTTTTTCTATATAGAAAAATGATCTATATAATGTTTTTATTTAATACATGTTCATAAGTAATCCTTGATGTAAATATACATTAAATTATCATTACATTAGTGTATACTTTCATCATATGTTGGTAGGTAACTTAGATGGAACTTGCAAGGCATAACAATGGTAGCAAATTATGATAAGTATTCCTAATTCCCTTATAGACATTTCTTCATGATTCAACTTCCTTTTTGATTTAAATGTCAAACACACAACACTTCAACTCAATGAAGGTTATTTATCTAATATATTTAGATGAAGGTTATTTATCTAATATATTTAGATGGGAGTTACGAAACATAACAATAATAAAACTTAGTTGCAAATTTTTTCAATAATATTAATTAATAATTCCAATCTTTTTAGAAATATTAAATAACAAATTAATAATTCCACGCTTTTTACAAATATAAAATAACTTTACTTAATTATTGGTTATATATAAGAATGTCTATTTATCTATCTTAATTAATTATGGATTATCCATAACAATACTCATATTCATTTGTGTTCCTAATTCCTTACATGCTTCAACTTTTTATCTAATAAAAAATTGAGAGAGATGAGAGAGCAATTGATTGCACACAACAAATTACACTTAGATATTCTTACTGATCACCACAAATACAAATATATAAGACATAGATTACTGACTTTGACAGATGTAGATCATGACTCCAACTCATGCATTGGAACCAACAACTTCTAGACTGATGCTTAGGGACTCACAATGACAACTAATCATGATATGGAAGCATTACTTCCAACACCCTCTCTTAATGCTTACATGGGAAACATTAAAAACGCATATTATAACAACAATATGATATATGTCTGACCGGCTTTCATCGACTTTTTCATTGGCGCTTACATCCACTATGGAATATCACAAACACCGCTCTTTCACCACCACATCTTCGAGCTGTCACTTGACCTCCATTTAAAACATAACTGCTTTAGACCATCTTTGATGTACTTTGCAAAATTGATGCTTCTTGACCTTCCAGAGTACGACAGGTCAATCTTGATACTAAACTATCCTATGTACACACCTCCATCTGTTGAACACATGGATTTCCGATGTATTCCCCAGTTATCTAGAAAGGTTGTCTGGGTACTGAATGTATTCAGAAGTCAATTATACAAAATGACCTCTTAAACACATAATCAAATTAACCTGTAAGTTGATGTCCCTGGCTCCACACGGTGCCACCAACTTATAATAGATTATATATAATCAAATTAGTGGTATGTTCTTGTGTCACTGTATGCATCAAAAACCACCAATTTGAAAATATGTTAATGTATTATATAATTGATTCTTCATTTGATTTTTCCACAATATGTTACCATACTACAACTCATGCATTGGAATCAATAGCTTCTAGACTGACACCTAGGAAGTCACATTAACAACTACTCATAGAAGCATTACTTCCAATACCCGTAATCCATTTGCATAGGGGTTAAACACATACTCATGAAGTAAGTGAACAAAAACTTAAATGCATAATTCATCACGTGATGGAAAGTTATGTATCCAATGTACAAGGGGAACGTGATTGAAAGTTATGTATCCAATGTACAAGGGAAGGTGATGTGGTGCTACTTTACCACCCATAACCCTTTCATAGAGGTTGGGAAAAAAGAATGAAAGAGAGGAATCAATTGAAACATGGAATACTGGCGGCAAGAGGCCGGTCACAACATAATCCACTTGAAACATGGAATACTGGCGGCAAGAGGCCGGTCACAACATAATCCAATTGTAGGTAAAGCACTGTATATTCAAAAGATACGTTTTCGGTGACAGTCACGACCCCCAACAACTAGGATGAAAGGAGGATGGTAAACAGTGCACTACAACATAATCCTGTAGGGAGATCACCCTGCTTTCAAAGGCAATTTCCCTAACAGTGACCAGTCATCGACTTATCCCAAGTCTCTGTGAATCCAAAACGATGATGTAATTTACAACTTGCTGGCCCTCGGCTTCAAATTTGATAATGAATATACTGAAGGGTATTGAACTCAGTATAGTAAAAGTTATTCATGCATGAGCTACAAAAGTCGTAACTAAATCAATGGCATTTTATCAAAATTAACATTTATCATAAATACGTCTGGTCAACTTGACTGCCCAGTGACAGGAACAGTTTGGCAAGATTTAATTGGCAAAATATCCATCAATTTCCAACCCCGTGAATGATAAATGCCACGCACTCCAGTTTTCAGGTTTAAGGATATGGTCTAATGGTTATGTTAAAAATCTGGTCGTGATCTAATGATTATATTCAAAAATTTAGTAGTTTAAGAATGTAGTTGAAGGATTATGTTGAAAATTTTGGTCTTATAAATCTTATAGTCCAATAATAAACAAGACTATATATGAGTGTAAACTGTTCCAGGACAAATAAGTTGGAAAAAAAAACGCCGCATGCCCCAATCAATCAACCTCCTGATGAATGCTCCAGTGGATTCGTGGCGACTCTACCCAACTTTGTCATCTCTTTCCCCGTCCGGGTGGGTGACTTTGTCTTTTATTTACAGCTAGCCTTTGTATGTTAGACCACAACGACTCAACAGGATGGGGCAGATAGACTCTAGTTCAGGACGACTGGACTCAGTTTAACTTTGCTAACGACCAAATTAGATAGCAATCGAATCTCAGGCTGCCCCCATTGCAGTGATGATAGAGAGATTGTGGGTCAGCCGTAGGTGGACTGAATTGCCACCACGGAATGATTGATTCTCATGCATGATGCCGCCACGGCTGCCCTAAGTTATTATAAAAATCACAGATAAAATTAATGAGTTTCAAAGTATACGATGCGAAATTTTGATGTAGTGTGGAAGACCACCGTAATGGTCTAGATAGACATTTTAGATTTCGAAGAAAACGTGACGCACCACAATCAATCAACTTCTCCGCAATTAGTTTCCGCAAATTCTCGACCTCAGCTACTTGTATTGCAATTACACTTTCAACTCGCTGCGCATTGTGACCTGAGACTTCTATTATTTATATGTATAGCCTGTACATCTGATGGCATAGAAGGCATTATAGAACTCAGAATCTGCAAAGAGAGAGAGAAATGGATAGAGGTGGTGTGTCCTCACTGATAGTTCTCATGCAAATTCTTCGGTTTGTGATCATGGCAACTACAGTAGCACCAAATATTGTAAGTCCAACCAGTATTAGTGCCTCAATGCAGAAGTCATATTATTCCTCCCATATTCATGGACAAAGTCTGGAGGAAACTGATTGGACATCACCCATGAATGATCATGAAGATACAAGGGACCTGGAGGCGCTTTTGTCTTTCAAAAACGGTGTCAAATCAGATCCCTATGGATCCCTGCTCAACTGGACGGCACAACACTCACAGAACATGTGCTCCTGATATGGGATTCGGTGCAGAAAGCGGACGAATAGAGTGGTTACCATAACACTTCCTGGCTTAGGATTTGAAGGTAGTCTCTCATCATCTTTGGGTAGCCTTTCATTATTACACACTTTGAATCTCTCTCGTAATAATTTCACAGGAGGAATTCCACCCGAAGTGGGGCAACTGTGGGGCAACTTAAAGAATTGAACATATTTGACCTCAGCTATAATTTGCTATGGGATCCTATTCCAAAATCATTGTGCAACTGTATGTTGAAATATAATTTCCACTGCCGCGTTATATTCCAAAAACCGCCAGTGTTCATCGCACTGCATTTCATTTCTCGGAGGGGCTGCGATTACAATCGGCAGCGGACACGTGGATGAGCAGTTTTGCAAAACAGGTTTTTTCCCTGAGCATAAACTTCAGCAGAAAAAGCCACGCGATATGGTTTGTCAACCGTCCGATGAGATAAACTATTGATACATGCCTGCACCATGACTTGGCGTGAAGTGCAATTCTCATTGAACTCCATCTTTGTCAGAAAAGAAACATTAATGAAATTTAATGTGAATGGTAAACATTGGTAAAAGCTTTTAATTATATTAGTTTTTTAATTCACGGGAAGTATGGGCATAGGATATAGTATTATTATGTTTTTTTTTTTGTTATTTATTGCATATGCAAAGGGAAGCATGCAAAAGCGCGACTGTAAGTGTTTGTTGGTTGAAAAAGGGAATACACAGCAACGTAAACATTATTATGTCTTGTTGAATATGAAATGCATATGCACAGCAGCGCATATGTATTGAAAATTTTATACACACTGATTTTTCAGCAGACACAGAGTTTTTTTTAATGGAATATGCAGCATCATGAATGAGATTTTTATACACAGCAAAGACAATGTATTTTTCTGGAGAAGACAGAGTAATTTTTTTGTGAAGTTAAAGCGTTCTCTGGTTGTAATCCCTCCGAGAGAGGAAGATTTTTGTAACAACAGTGGTTTTATTAATGAATATAAAGTTTGTTTTGTGTATATGTAAAACTCTGTTCTCTCAAACAATCTTAGCTTCCCTGTGTTAAGATCCTGTGTTAAAACAGAGCATTTTTCCTCTGTTATGTTCAGTTAATTTTGTTTGGAATCATCAAAAATTCCCAACATGGTATCAGAGCTTGTCCAGGCTCTTTGAAGGTGTCAAAGAAACTGAAGGAAGGATTTCTTGCTGCAGCAGCTTCTTCAGCAGATTAAAGACTCAGTCAAAAAAATCCAAGGTATTTTTCAAGTCAGTTTTTGTGTTACTGTTGAAGACAGTCAGTCATTTTAAATACACAGTTAAATATTTTGAAGCATAGTTAAGAGTGCAAGAATGGTTGGAGCTAGCACTAGCATGGGTATCTGTAATACTCAGCTCCCACAATTTAATGGGAAAAACTATGACTATTGGGCAATAACCATGAAAGTTTTGCTTGCTTCCCAAGACTTATGGGAATTTGTTGAGGATGGTTTTGAAGAACCAGCAAATGAAGATGAGTTTAATAATTTAACTCAGGCAGAGAAAGATCTTTTGAAGAGCAATAAGAAGAAGGATTCTAAAGCCCTCTACCTTTTGTATCAAACAGTGCATGAGAGTGTGTTTCCAAGAATAGCAGCAACTAAGAGATCCAAAGAAGCATGGGAAACTCTCAAGATAGCCTATCAAGGCATGGAGAAAGTGAAGACAACAAAACTACAGTTGCTAAGGAGAGATTTTGAGAATCTCTGCATGAAGGAGTCAGATAATATTGACTCATTCTTCACACATGTGATTGGTCTGGTCATACAGATAAGGTCTCATGGAGAGATTCTTGAAGAAATGAGGATTGTGGAGAAACTATTGAGGATCCCACCCTCAAGGTTCGATGTGATTGTCACCACCATAGAAGAGACAAATGATCTCTCAAACTTCTTAGTTGATGAACTACATGTATCACTGATAACACATGAGCAGAGATTCAGTAGAAATGAAAACTCAGCTTTAGCGCATGCCTTTAAGACCTAGATGTTCTTTGGAAGAGGAAGAGGTCAAGGCAGAGGAAACAATAGAGGAAGAGGCAGAAGCCAAAACAGAGGTGGAAGAAACTGTCCAGCGAATGCTCAAGGAGATGGCAGCGATCCAAATAAGAACCAAGGCCAAGGGAGAAGCCAACAAAGTGGACAACATCATACTCAAGGACAAAGGTATGATAAATCCAATGTCCAATGTCACTATTGTAAAAAATATGGGCATTATGCAAATGAATGTAGGAAGAAGCAGCATGATATGAGTAATAGAACTAGTGCAAATTTCACTAGAGAAAATATCAGCCAAAATAATTTGTTTTTAGCTTGTAATATGGCTGAAGAAAAGAGTGAAGATGTATGGTTTCTAGACTCCGGTTGCAGTAACCATATGACAAGAACAATAGCCCTGTTTTCTATGTTAGATCAAAGTGTGAAGTCACAAGTCACACTAGGGACTGATAATAAAGTTTCTGTTATGGGAAAAGAAGAAGTAAATGTATTAACAAAGAAAGGTGAAAAGAAAACCATAGCAGATGTTTATTATGTTCCTGGAATGAAATGTAACCTCTTAAGTATTGGACAGCTTGTGCAAAAGAGGTACAATGTTTTCTTTGTGAATGATATATGCACCATCATGGATAAAACACCCAACAAACAATGTATTGCTGAAGTGAAGATGACAAGGAACAGGATGTTCCCTCTTAGAATGAAAGCAGATTTAAAGAATGGAGAAGAAATAGCAGCAGTGACTCAAGAAGCTTTCCAAAGCGAACCAAAAGATGAAAATTGGTTGTGGCACTTGAGATTTGGACATCTCAACTTTGGAGGTCTTAACTTGTTGAATAGAAAAGGAATGGTAAGAGGATTACCATTGATAGAGAAATCAAACAGCCTTTGTGAAGGTTGTATCTAGGGAAAACAACACAGAGAAAGTTTTCCATCAGGGAAAAGCATAAGGGAAAAATCACCCTTAGAGATTGTCCACTCAGATTTATGTGGACCGATGCAAACTTCATCACTTGCAGGCAGCCACTACATACTAACATTCATTCATGATTTTACTAGAAAAACTTGGGTTTATTTCCTGAAGAAAAAAAGTGAAGTGTTTGAAAGATTTTGCAATTTCAAAGCACTTGTAGAAAACCAAAGCGGGCTGCATATCAAAGTTCTAAGAACTGATAGAGGAGGTGAATATATCTCCAAGGAATTTCTACGTTTTTGTAGAGAAAATGGAATTCATAAGCAATTTACCACTAGGTACACTCCGCAACAAAATGGAGTTGTCAAAAGAAAGAATAGGACAATCATGGACATGGCGAGGAGTATGTTAAGGCAAAGCATTTGCCAAATGATTATTGGGATGAAGCTATACACTGTGCAGCGTACATTTTGAATAGATGCCCTACAAAAGCAGTAATGAACAGAGTGTCAGAAGAAGCATGGAGTGGGACAAAGCAAGGAGTCACCCACATGAAAGTTTTTGGATGTGTAGCTTATGCACAGATTCCAGATCAACTAAGGAAGAAGTTGGATAGTAAAGGGGAGAAATGTATTTTCATTGGATATAGTGAGGAATCCAAAGCTTACAGGTTGTATAACCCATCCACCAAGAAGCTTATTGTGGGTAGATATGTTCAGTTCGTTGAGGAGGAAGCTTGGGATGGAAGCATAGAGAAAACAATGAATGTTAAAACCTTTTTGTCACATGATAAAGTTGATGAGGAGATGGCTGAAATACATCCCCAAACAGCAACACCAACACAAGGACAGCAAGAGACACCCTTGAGGAGAAATGAAAGTGCTTCTCCAAGCACACCACAAGGAGGAAATTCAAGTGCTTCTTCAAGCACTTGTACACCAAATGAAAGAGGTAAGAAGTTCAGAAATTTAAGTGACATTTATGAATAAGAGGCAGCAAATGAAGGTATGAACTCTTTGTTTGATTTATATTGTCATGTTGATGACCCTGTTCATTTCGAAGAAGAAATTAAGGATAAGAAATGGATAGAAGCTATGGATGAGGAGATCAATGCCATAGAAAGAAACAAGACATGGGATTTAGTTGAACTACATAAAGGAAAGGAAGTCATTGGAGTTAAATGGGTCTACAAGACCAAGAGTAATGCTAAAGGCAAAATAGAAAGACACAAGGCAAGACTGGTTGTCAAAGGATATAAGCAACAACATGGGAGAGACTATGAGGAAACTTTTGCACCGGTTACTAGAATGGAAACCGTGAGAGCAGTGTTGTCCATAGTAGCACAAAACAAGTGGAAAGTTTACCAAATGGGCGTGAAGTCAACATTCCTAAATGGAGTGTTAATGGAAGAGGTTTACATTGAACAACCTCTAGGCTATGAAAAGAAAGGGCAAGAGCACAAAGTGTGTAGATTGAAGAAAGCTCTTTATGGGTTGAAGCAAGCACCAAGAGCGTGGTATAGTAGGATAGATTCCGATCTACTGGAAAATCGATTTGCAAAATGTGAGGGAGAACCCACCCTCTACATCGAAGAAAAGGATGGTAAATTACTAATTGTTGTGTTATATGTTGATGATGTTATTTTCACAGGAAATGATGATTACCTTATTAAAAATTTCAAAACAGTCATGAAAGAAGAATTTGAAATGATTGACATGGGTTTGCTGAGATACTTCTTAGGAATAGAAGTAGAACAAAATGAAAATGGGATTTTTATCTCACAGGCGAAATATGTTAATGAAGTGTTGGAAAGATTCAATATGCAGGAGAGCAAAGTAGCAATCACTCCCACAGTGATGGGATTAAAACTTAGCAAAGAGGATAGTAGCAAGGATTTTGATCCTAGTTTGTACAAGAGCATAGTTGGCAGCCTCATGTATTTGACTGCAACTAGGCCGGATATAATGTATGTTGTTAGTTTAATTTCCAGATTCATGGAGAGGCCAAAAGAAGCACATTGGCAGGTAGCAAAAAGAATTCTGAGGTATGTTAAAGGTACTAAAAAGTTTGGCATTTTATATACTGCTTCAGAATGTTCAGATTTAGTTGGATACACTGATAGTGATTGGGTTGGAAGTGTAGATGATCGGAAAAACACATCCGGTTATGTTTTTCACATGGGTTCAGGAGCCATTTCATGGGCATTAAAAAACAACCTACTGTAGCGTTGTCTACAGCAGAGGCAGAATATGTGGCAGCTACAGCAGCAGCGTGTCAAGCAATTTGGATGAGAAGGATGTTAAGGAGTTTATGCCAAGAGCAAACAAAAGGAACTGTGATTTTTTGTGACAATAGCTCAGCTATTGCATTATCCAAGAATTCTGTGTTTCATAAGAGAACGAAACACATTGACACAAAGTTTCATTACATCAGGGAATTGGTAAACAATGGTGAAATTGTTTTACAACACTGTAGAACTCAGGAGCAGGTTGCAGATATTCTGACTAAACCATTGGGACATAAAGTTTTGAATTTTTGAGAAAATGTCTGGGTATGACTGATAACCTAGCAGTTGAAATTAAAGGGGAGTGTTGAAATATAATTTCCACTGCCGCGTTATATTCCAGAAAACCGCCAGTGTTCATCGCACCGCTTTTCATGAGACGGTGGTATTTCTCGGAGGGGCAGCGATTACAATCAACAGTGGACACGTGGATGAGCAGTTTTGCAAAACAGGTTTTTTCCCGGAGCGTAAACTTCAGCAGAAAAGGCCGCGCGATATGGTTTGTCAACCGTCCGATGAGATCAACGGTTGATACATGCCTGCACCATGACTTGACGTGAAGTGCAATTCTCGTTGACCGCCAGCTTTGTCAGAAAAGAAACATTAATGAAATTTAATTTGAATGGTAAACGTTGGTAAAAGCTTTTAATTATATTAGTTTTTTAATTCACGGGAAGTATGGGAATAGGATATAGTATTGTTATGTTTTTTTGTTATTTATTGCATATGCAAAGGGAAGCACGCAGAAGCGCAACTGTAAGTGTTCGTTGGTTGAAAAAGGGAATACGCAGGAGCGTAAACATTATTATGTCTTGTTGAATATGAAATGCATATGCACAACAACGCGTATGTATTGAAAATTTTATACACAGCAGTGTGTTGATTTTTCAACAGAGACAGAGTTTTTTTTTAATGGAATATGCAGGAGCGTGAATGAGATTTTTATACACAGCAAAGGGAGTGTATTTTTCTGGAGAAGACAGAGTAATTTTTTTGTGAAACTGAAGCGTTCTCTGGTTGTAATCCCTCTGAGAGAGGAAGATCTTTGTAACAACAATTGTTTTATTAATGAATACAAAGTTTGTTTTGTGCATATGTAAAACTCTGTTCTCTCAAAAAATATTAGCTTCCCTGTGTTAAGATCCTGTGTTAAAACATTTTCCTCTATTCTGTTCAGATAATTTTGTTTGGAATCATCAGAAATTCCCAACACTGTACGCATCTTCAATAAATCAAACTGTCAGTAAACAACTTGACTGGGACTATACCAACCGAATTCGGCCGTCTACCCAAGTTGGAACATCTCCGCTTGAAGGAAAATCATCTTTCTGGAAGCATCCCATCTTCACTAAGCAATTGCACGTCCCTCTGACATGTGACCATTGGACACAACAATCTGACTGGTCCAATTCCTCTTGAACTTGGCTCGCTGCAAAACTTAGACTACCTGGCTATCGAATCCAACAAGTTGGAGGGTACCATTCCCCCATCTCTGGGAAACTGCTCTTCGCTCCAGATTATATTTTTGGGGGACAATAGATTATCAGGCAAAATACCACCTCAACTGGGAAAGTTAGCAACACTTTCACAACTGTCTATGTATGGCCCAGATAATATTTCAGGTATGATTCCTCCTTAAATAGGAAACTGCAGCAATCTAATATGGCTGGATTTATCAGTCAACAAGATTCAAGGCTCCATCCCAATGAGTATATTTCAGCTTCATGTCCTCTCTGTTTTAAGTTTGCACCAAAATAGCTTGCATGGTGTCATACCTGAAACCATTTCCAATTTGATTCAATTAAGTTACCTAGATCTGGGTTTAAATAAGTTCTCTGGTGCCATTCCTGAATCCATTTCCAAAATGAATCAATTAACTATGTTAAAACTTCGTGGAAATAGGCTAAAGGGCAGCATACCTCGAGGCATTGGCAATTTAAGTATGCTTCAAGAACTTTACTTTGATACCAACAATTTAACGGGAGGCATACCTGAAGCAATTGCCAATTTGACCCAGCTGACCAACCTAAATTTTGGTGCTAATAGTTTTGCAGGACACATACCAGTAGAAGCTATTACAAAATTGTCTGAGTTGGTCTTCCTACATGTTGGTATAAATAGACTTATTGGTGGCATACCTGAAAGTATTGGAAATTTGAGCAAGCTTCAAAACCTTTACTTGGATAACAACAGGCTTACGGGTACAATTCCAGAGGGTATAGGAAAATGTGTGAAACTACAACACTTAGATTTGTTTGAAAATAATTTAAATGGAACTATCCCCGACTCTTTAGGGAACTGCAAGTCCCTCATGGTTTTGACAGTGACCAACAACTTGTTATCAAGTAGAATCCCACAGACCTTAAATCAATGTGTGACTTTACAAAGGTTGAACGTGTCTAAGAACAAACTCAATGGAACTTTAGATACAAACTTTCCAATAGCCATTCAAATTCTCTCCGCTAATTCTAATAACTTCTCTGTTACTATTCCCAAATATTTAGCCCGTTGTACCAAACTTCAACTATTAGATTTAAGTAAAAATCAATTAACAGGTGAGCTTCCTCAATACCTAAAATTTTTTAATGGTTTAAGAGTCTTAAGTCTTGGTGAGAATAAGCTCTATGGTGGTATTCCTCAATGGATCACAGATCTCAAGGAGTTGCAAGTGCTTGATTTGTCCAAAAATAAATTCAATGGCAAAATACCATCCAACCTTCATGGACTCAAGGGATTCAAGATCCTACCGTCTTCGCAACTCAGCGGCAACACACTATATGAAGAATTGAGAATTGTAATGAAGGGATTTGAGTATGTTTTGACATATGTGCTAGCAGCAAACACCATAGTTGACTTATCTAGCAATCAACTTACTGGAAAAATACCTCAAAACATAGGAAGCTTAAGTGGTTTGTGGCTATTGAACTTATCTGAAAATCGATTGGAAGGGAAAATTCCTGCATCTCTTAGTGAAATATCTACTTTGGAGCAGTTGGACTTGTCCAGAAATCATTTAAATGGTGTAATTCCTCAACAACTCTCTATGCTAACAAAGTTGGCATACATGGATATCTCATGGAATGAACTATGTGGAAGAATTCCAAAAGGAACACAATTTGACACTTTTAATGGGGCTTCATTTGAAGGGAACAAATGTTTATGTGGCTATCTTTGCAGCTATGCACTGAAACACATAACACTAGCATAATGGAAGGCACCATCATTAGTAAAGGACAAGGATGGCTATATCGTGTGGATGAACACATCTCAGTAAATGCATTGGGGTTGGGACTAGCACTTGGATTCACTGGAGTTGTAAGCGTGATGATATTGTGGGATAAAGCTAGGCTTTGGGTGATGCCGCCCAAAATACAACCATTTTATGGAGTGTATCGATTCCCTAAATAACCAGAATATTTGTTCTATCTCCACTTAAAAATAAAAATGTCATGTACTTTCTTACATGTCAACCATACCATTATTCTCATAAAAAAGTAATGGATGTTGACAAAATAAATAATTCTCAGAATATGTAGATTTAAATATAATTTATTATCTGTCAAAGGTTTTAGTTCAAGTGGTTTGGTGAACAATTTGTTTCTTCAGCTGCATGGGTTTAAGTCTCCAAAGACATGTTGTAACTGGCCTTTTAGTGGTATTTATAAAATAATTGTATCTGGTTGTAATAGTGATAGCCGATCTATCAAAATTACTGATTCTCTAGAAAGTCTAGTTTTAAAGAATATGATAAAGGCAAGCTGAATTACGTTTTGGAAATAAATATGTGCTTTTTTTGAATAGAAGCAGGCTGAATTATGTACTGGAAATACTCAATGAAACCCAACGGCAAGGAAATAGACAAATTCAATGAAAGAGTGCTTCAAATTTGAGGCTATCAATTAAAAATAATAACTGATTAGAAACAGAGTGCATACCTATTGTTATTAATTTACTAAGAAATGCAAACATAAAGGGAAGGAAAGGTGCACATTTTTGAAGTGATATTTACCCTTTTAACCTCCATCAAAGATGAGTATGCATTCCATCAACAAAAATAAACGACGAAAACCGTCCGCAGAATAGCCAACTGTTTCAAACAAAATGCACCTCATTCATTCAAATGTCTGATATGTATTAAATATTCTTATGAATTAGGACCCAAACCCTGCAAGCAATATCAAGAGCATTGAGAAAATCATCCACTTCCATCAACAAAAGGCAACATTACCCATTCCCTTAAAAACTCTGCCCTCACCATTTTCAGGCTCTGGAATAAATGTGCTATCAATAGATTCGGCACTTCAACTTAAATTTCTCCACATGAAACGAAAAGGCTCTTTGGGATATAAGATCACCAATCTTTGAAGATGTTTCTGAACTACGAATGCAAGATGAACTCAGTCCAGTCTCAAAATCCTGAACACCGTGCTTCGAGTATCCATCATATAAATCACCATATCTGTGTTTTATGGTGTGACTCTATGGTTTAAGCATGAAATTTTTGGCTGAGTCGCAAGGTCAATTCTTGGCTGGTCGGTGACGCATGGTGTGTAACTATCTGGACTTATCATTGGCATGGTTCACTGTATGACATACAATATATGGCACAATCGTCTGAGTGCATATTGTTTGCGACTATGTCACGAGGTTGATTCCTTGCTCGTCATTGGCATATGAGATAAAAAATGTGGAGGTTGAGTCAGTCGCAAGGTTTGAGTCTTAACTCATCATCACTTGGCGTATGGTGTGACTTTGTTGTTAAAGCACAAATGTTTTGGCTCTGTTGAAAGGTGGAGTCTCGACTTATCATCAAAATGGTTTACTATTTCAGCCACATGTAGTGTGGCAAATGTTTTTAGTGCTATCATGAGGTCGAGTCTTGGATTGTTGTTGGTACTCGACCTAGTATCTGCCTATGATTTGACTCATATCAAAATAATTTTGTGAACCTTGAAATAAACAAAGGACATGGCAGCGAAGTTGGTATTTGGTTTGGTTACATTTTGGTTGGTCATGGGTTCAACTGCTGTTAGGTTTGACGAAATGTTTTTTAATTAATTGGAGATGCATTTTATCGAATGGTTAGCCAAACCAGGAGGGTGTGTATTGTCAGATGCACACCACACCAGAAAAGTGCATTTTCTATATAAGGGATTATAAAGGTTCATTTTGTTGATCAATTAATTTTTATAATTAATTAGGTAAACACAAGGTAGCATGGGAGAAAACCCCCAAGTAGCTCTTGAGACAAGCCCCTAATCCACTTCTATAAACAATAATTCGTAAACACTGGTGGAAGTAGTCATTAACTTTAACGATTATTTTTTTAACTTTTACCATACTAAATTACTTTTAATAATTTAGTTGAAACATGGTAAATTAATTCGTCGAACTCTTAGTCAAATTAAAGGCTGAGTGTACCTCGAATGATTTGGTGGAAGTATTGAGGTTTATTTCACTGGGGTGCAGTAAAATTGTGGGTTCGAATAAGGAAAAAGTTTTTTCATTCCACCTTCGTCATAGAGTTGATGGAAGCCAAATATAGTAAGACAATAACATTGAACTTTAACGCTTTTTTTTAACAACACCATACATGTTTCAACTTAAAGGTTGAGTGTACCTCAAATGCTTTGCCAGAGGTATTGAGGTTTATTCCATTTTGGTGCAGTAAAATGGTGGGTTCGAATAAGGAAAAAGTTTGTTTATTCCACTTTCGTCATCGAGTTGATGGAAGCCAAATATAGTAAGACAGTAGCATTTAACTTTAACGTGTTATTTTAATAACAACATACATTTAATTAAAATCGTTATAACATCCTGCGTGGTAGTTTTCGTTTATTCATAAACTAAGTTTATTTATTCGACCTTCGTCATCCACTTCATGGAAGCCAACTATAGTAAGACAGTAAGATTTAACATTAAAGTGTTCATTATAACAACATACATTGGTTATATTAATATTAACTTTTTTGTATATTAATGAACTAAACACTTCCACACTAAATCTCATTTGCACTTTTGCTTTTCTCTTTTCACAACCATGGATTAAACACTCAGAGGAAGAATATGATGTGCATATTCTCTCTTCATCAAATTCTTTTATCAATATAGAACAAAAGTCAACCTACCCTCTTTCACCGAAAGCATCATATTCTCTCTTCATCAAATTCTTCCGTAGATTATCAATACAGAACTAAAGTCAACCTACCCTCTTCCACCGAAAGTTCACATATATACCCCTATCAACGAAATATTTAAACAAAATTGATATTTCTATGCAATAAAGGATGTCTTTTCAAAAGGGGACATGAAGGATGGGTGCATACAAAGTATGTGTTGTGAATATTGCAAATCTTTCTTTCGAATCATCTACTAATAAGAGACATAAGCTAGTCAAAGCTCTTATAGATTGGGTTGTCCATGGAGTGGTAGAACCACTCAATGCACGATATTCTCTATTATTGATACATAATATTAAAGTAAACACAAGGTAGCATGGGAGAAAACCCCCAAGTAGTTCTTGAGACAAGCCCCTAATCCACTTCCACAAACAATAACCAGTAAACACTAGTAGAAGTAGTCATTAACGTTTACGATTTTTTTTTTTTAACTTTAACCATACTAAATTACCTTTAATAATTTAGTTGAAACATAGTAAATTAATTCCTCGAATGTTGAGTCAACTTAAAGGTTGAGTGTACCTCGTATTGAGGTTTATTCCACTTGGGTGCATTAAAATTGTGAGTTTGAATAAGGAAAAAGTTTTTTTATTCCACCTTCGTCATCGAGTTGATGGAAGCCGAATATAGTAAGACACTAACATTTAACTTTAACGCGTTCTTTTAACAACAACATATAGGATTCAACTTAAAGTTGCCAGAGGTATTGAGGTTTATTCCACTCTGGTGCAGTAAAATTGTGGGTTCGAATAAGGAAAAAGTTTGTTTATTCCACCTTCGTCATCGAGTTGATGGAAGCCAAATATAGTAAGACAATAACATTTAACTTTAACGTGTTCTTTTAACAACAACATACATACATTAACAACATGCATGGCGGTTTTCGTTTATTCATGAACTAAGTTTGTTTATTCGACCTTCGTCATCCACTTCATGGAAGCCAACTATAATAAGACAGTAAGATTTAACATTAACGTGTTCATTATAACAACATACATTGGTTATATTAATATTAACCTTTTCGTATATTAATGAACTAACATACATTAGTTATATTAATATTAACTTTTTCGTATATTAATGAACTAACTTAGAGAACGTGTTAACGAAGTAGCCAACACTTCCACACTAAATCTTGCCACGCATTTTCACGTTTGCTTTGCCCTTTTCGCAACGTAGATTAAACACTCGGACGAAGAATATGATGTTCATATTCTCTCTTCATCAAATTCTTCAGTCGATTATCAATACAGAACAAAATTCAACCTACCCTCTTCCACCAAAAGTTCACATATATCCGCCTATTAACGAAATATTTAAACAAAATTGAGATTTCTATGCAATAAAGGATGTTTTTTCAAAAAGAGACATTAGGGATCGGCTCATACAAAGTATGTGTTGTGAATATTGCAAATCCTTCTTTCAAATTATCTACTAATAAGAGACATAAGCTAAGTTAGAGCTCTTATAGATTGGCTTGTATATGAAGTGGTAGAACCATACAATGCATAATATTCTCTATTATTGACAGAGAATATTGAAGTAAATGCAAGGTATCATGGGAGAATCCCCTAAGTAGCACTTGAGATAATTCCCTAATCCAAAGAATTAAAAGGCAAATATATTGTTTGTCATTACTTTTGTTGATAATCTCACAAAATTTTCTAGTAGAATTTGCGAATATGTTTGAGGTGCCATGTGAGATAAAATATTTAGTTGTTCATTAAGGACAAGTACTTCTTGTCTTTCTAATCTAGTTGCAAATCAATAAAATATTTTGAGATAGGTTCTTTAGGGAGTGTAGATGCATCATTTTCATCTTGACTATAATGTCCATCTCATTTACTTATTATTATAGGTTTAAGAATAATTTTAGTAGCTAGTTGCAAATCAATAAAAAAATTTGAGATAGATTCTTTAGGGAGTGTAGATGCATCATTTTCATCTTGACTATAATGTCCATCTCATTTACTTATTATTATAGGTTTAAGAATAACTTTAGTAGTTAAAGATTGTGAGGAAGACATATTTGCATAGATTCCAACATCAATGAGCATGATCATATTAAAGTAGATTAATGATTTATATTATGTATTTTCCTTTCGTGTGAATGCATGGTTATTAATGTTAGATTAACTTGAATATTAGTAATTTAGATTATGTTTTTTTCCTTATACAAAAATATGGTTGTCAATGTTGAATGATGATAATCAAAATTCCTCTTAATTAACTAAAAACAAAAATATGGTTGTCAATGTTAAATGATGATAATCAAAATTCTACTTAATTAACTAGAAAAAAAGCTAATAATTATAAAATACAGAAAGCCATTTTTATATAAATATTTTAATTCTAAAAAATTTAGTATCAAAAATTTATTTATAATTTTGAATGTATCCATTTTTAAAGGATTCAAAAATAAAATAATTCTGTGATATGAAAACAAGATAACTTTTAACAAATTTTGAATTTCATATGTACAACAAGGGAGTTAAGTTCAGCTTCTTATGGGTAATGAGGAAGTTTAAATCCATATTGATTGGGGCTAATTAATGAATTGTCAACCGTTCTTTTTTCTTTTTTTTTGTTTGCTATCATCAACTCATTAAAGCATCCTTGTTCATTGAAAGATCTTAACCAATGAAATTATCCATTCTTTTGGCACTTCCTTGTGCATATTATTAAGTTTACAAAAATTTTACACATGCCTAAATTAACAATAAATTGCAATATCAAATTATTTAATTATTCCATTCTTATTGAAAAAAAGTGCATGTCTTTTCCTTATAGAAAAATTTATCTATTTAGTGTTTTTATTGAGTACATGTTCTGAAATATTTATTACACAAATAATCCTTGATCCTTGATGTAAATATACATTAAATTAGTACTACATTAGTGTACACTTTCATCATACATTTGTAGTTTGTAGGTAATTTAGATGAGACTTGCAAAGCATAGCAATGGTACCAAATTATGACAAGCAATTTGGTTGTCAAAAGTTATAATAATACTAATTAATATGTGAAATTTTTTTAGAAATATAAAATAATCAATATGATAAGTAATTTGGTGGTAAAAAATTTCAATAATATTAATTAATATGTGAAATTATTTTATAAACATAAAATAATCTTACTTGATTATTGGTTATGTATAATAATATCTATTTCAATTACAAAATTTCAGATATTCCTAATTTTATTATTGACATTTCTTCATGTTTCAACCTCTTTTTATTTAATTCTCAAATACACCACACTTGAACTCAATATTTAGATGGGACTTGTGAAACATAACAATAATAGGCAACTTAGTTACAAATTTTTTCAATAATATTAATTATTGATTCTATTTTTTTTTACAAATATAAAACAATTTTACTTAGTTAATGATTGTACATAACAATGTCCATTTATCCATCTTAACTTAATTAACTTGAATATTGATTACCCCTAACAATATTAATTTGCGTTCCTAATTCCTTAATGCTTCAGCCTTATATCTCCTTTTGTTTAAATCTTAAACACACAACTCATCATGTGATTGAAAGTTATCTATCCAATATACAATGTAATTTATGGAGGAATGGAAGGTTATCTGGTGCTACTTTACCACCCATTTGCATAGAGATTGGGAAAAATAATGAAAATAAAAGGCATCAATTGAAATATGTAATATTGGTGGCAAGAGGCGGGTCACAACATAATCCAATTGCAGGTAAAGTACTGTATATTCAAAGATAGTTTTGCAGGTAAAGCAATGTATATTCAAAGCACAATATAATGAATGATGATCAATCTCACAGTATCATTTCAGGATGCAGAATAGCGGCCACAGTCACCTTGTCCCATTTGATCTTTGTGGACGATTTGATGGCTATTGGGAACCCAGATTCCAAAGAATGGCAAGTCTTTTATGATCTTCTTCAAGACTTTGGTATTGCTTTCGGCTTGTTTATGAATAAATTCAAGTCCACATTGATGTCAAGCGTTCAAGATGCAGCATCGACCTAGCAGATTGCGCAAGCTTCTTTCGACAAAGCATTGGTTTTCTTGGCAATCTTAGATGAGACATTGGCTCTGGTTCTATTCCAAAAATTGGACTAAATTAGCTGTCAGGTATGATTGCCTCTCATTTATTATCACCTGATCTCATTACTTTCTTCCATAACAAGGGGCTTATTTGTGATCAAAGATATAGAAAATGACGCTCTCTCATCTCCTTTCCATACTGGTTGGAAAGATAATCATCAACTTCAGATTCTTAAGGCCCTGATTCTAGAATGGGAGTTAGATAAAATAAGATAAGATAATTATATTTATGTCCAGCTAATGACCACAAAGTAGGTCAAAGGGACTGTTGAGTACACTAATGTATATACAAAGCGGGAGAACGAAACTGTCTCCTATAAAAAATACAATGCATGAATTAAATCAACATCTGGCCCTGGCGAAGAAGATCTGGGAGCTAATAGGTCTGAGGATCAGACCCATCCCTCCTAACATTTGAGGCTGAATGAATAACGCTGAAGAAACTCAACAAAGTCTGTTGACCTGATGAAGAGCCAATGGAAAGTGAAAACTTTCCACTAAATCGTATCCTTGGGGGGTTCACACGCTGTTGAATGCTGGCGGACCTAGTTTGTTTCCCAGAAACGGATCTGAGACGGAATTGTTGTTGAGATCTCATGTGGCAAGGTGAGGTCCCACGGATCCTCACTGATCTGGAGTTTGGATACGTACTAGTATCAATCGATCTCTTGGTGCCCCTGTCTGAAGGTAGTACCCTGAAAAATGTCGTGATCCTCTTTGTGGGGTCTAATCTGATGGGAGGCTGAAGACTATGCGCTCGGAACCTAAGAGCCTCCTGCATCTATAGGGCCAAACATCTCTGATTGGGGTACCTAAAAAAGTCGACGAGGGTCCAAGAATCTCTGAACAAGAAATGAAACCTTCCTTTGATCTCGTAGTAGACAGGGCATCCAAGGATGAAGTGCACCTCGGTCTCCACTTCTTGTAAATGACATACCTGGCAGAGTCTGTCTCTACCCGAAGTCTATGAGAACCTACTCTGAACTGACCTCGAGGAATGCGAAGAGCATGCATCCAGTGGTGAAACATATACTGGGGTTGAACAATGAGCCCTTCTCTCAACTCCAAGAAGTGCTTAGCGTAAAAGGCCATCTTTGGATGCAACCCTCCTGGAGGATTGACCCAGGTGACTTGGACGAACTGCTTGTAGATGCTCTCCCTGGTGATCTTGTTTAGCTCCTGTCTAGTAAGTAAATGGTGACCAGGAGAATCTAAGGAATATCGGAAAGGAGGGAGATGATCCAACTGAATTCCCATTGACTCTAAGAGGCTTGAAACTCTTGCAAAGCAACATTTGGCTCGACCTGAGGGAGTAGAATGGGCAATAGTCTCTGAAGAGAAATATGCCAATTAAGGTTAACTATCCCTACTCTTTATCGAGTCTAACAAGCCCTGGACACGATGCAAGAATGAAACCAATCTGAATACCGTCTCAAGCCGAAAGGGATGAGCTCCAAATTCTAGAAGGATGATGTGCTTCGGCACTGTCAGCTTGCACCTAATGATGCGGCGGAGAAGAAGAATCTAGACTCTCTCAACTGAAGCCCAATCTTACTCAAGTAAAGACGGTCCCCAAATATTTGAGCCATATAGAACAGTGGGACGAATCAAGGTGTCCATGAGGCTCATCTTGGATGAGATGTCCTGGAAGTGATGTCAAAAGCATTGTCTCTCGAGAAGGGCTAAGGATCCATATCCTTTGTTGATTCGAGGCTCAAGCGTTGGTCGCAAACTGAAGCAGGGACCTGAGAATTGCACCCGCAAGAAAGTATACGTGCTGGTGATCTCAATCTCCAACCCTTTGAATAGAAAGTGAAGGTCTGAGGTTTTCTTCACCCCATTGAAGATCATAACCTTGGTTTTACCTAGGTTGACCGTCAACTGTCAAAGGTCACAAAACAGAGCTAAGGCATCCAGCTACCTCTGTAATCCTTCAGGGGATGAGGAGAGGAGGACCACGTCATCAGCAAAGAATAGAATAGATATCAGAACCTGGTGAAGAAGGCAGCCATCAGTGTCCTATAAAAAAAGCAATGCATGAAGTAAATCAACATCTAGCCCTAGTGAAGAAGATCCATGAGCTAATAGGTCTGAGGATCAGACCCATCTCTCCTAACATTTGAGCCTGAATGAATGACACTGAAGAAACTCAACAAAGTTTGTTGGCCTGATGAAGAGCCGATGGCAAGTGTAGACTATCCACTAAATCATATCCTGGGGGGGTTCACACATTGTTGAATGCTGGAGGACCTAGTCTGTCTCCCAGGAACGGATCTGAGACAGAACTGCTGTTGAGATCTTATGTGGCAAGGTGAGGTCCCATGAATCCTCACTGATCTGGAGTCTGGATACTTACAGGTATCAATCGATCTCTTGGTGTCCCTGTCTAAAGGTAGTACCCTGAAAAATGTTGTGATCCTCCGTGTGGGGTCTGATCTGATGGGAGGCTGAAGAATATGCGCTCAGAACCTAAGAGCCTCCTGCATATATAGGGCCAAACATCTTTGATTGGGGTACCTAAAAAAGTCGGCGAGGGTCCAAGAATCTTTGAACAAGCAATGAAACCTTCCTCTGATCTCGTAGTAGACAAGGCATCCAAGGATGAAGTGCATCGCGGTCTCCACTTCCTGTAAATGACATACCTGGCAAAGTCTGTCTAGTTTATCCACCTGGTGGTCTGTCTCTACCTGAAGTCTATGAGAACCTACTCTGAACTGACCTAGAGGAATGTGAAGAGCATGCTTCCAATGGTGAAATGTATACTGGGGTCGAACAGTGAGCTCGTCTCTCAACTCCAAGAAGTGCTCAGTGTAGAAGGCCATCTTTGGGTGCAACCCTCCTGGAGGATTGACCCAGGTGACCTAGACGAACTACCTGTAGATGTCCTCCTTGATGATCTTGTTTAGCTCTTTTCTAGTAGGTAAAAGGTGACCAGGGGCATCTAAGGAATATCAGAAAGGAGGGAGACGATCCAACTGAATTCCCACTAACTCTAAGAGGTTTGAAACTCCTGAAACTAACATCTAGCTCAGCCTGAGGGAGTAGAACGGGCAATAGTCTTAAAAGAGAAATATGCCAAGTAAGGATAACGGTCCCTACTCTTTGTCGAGTCTGCCAAGCCATGGACACGATGCAAGAATGAAACCAATATGAAGATTGTCTCAAGCCGGAAGGGCTGAGCTCCAAACTCTACAAGGATGATGTGTTGCGGCACTGTCAGTTTGCACCTAATGATGCGGTGGAGAAGAAGAATATGGACTCTCTCAGCTGAAGCCCAGTCTGACTAAAGTAAATATGGTCCCCAAATATCTGAGCCATATAGAACAGTGGGACGAGTCAAGGTGTCCATGAGGCTCATCTTGGACGAGATGTCCTAGAAGTGATGTCAAAAGCATTGTCTCTCGAGAAGGGCTAAGGATCCATATCCTTTGTTGATCCGAGGCTGAAGTGCTAGTCGCAAACTGAAGCGGGGACCTGAGAATTTCACCCCCAAGTAAGTATATGTGCTGGTGATCTCAATCTCCTCCCCTCTGAATAGAAAGTGAAGGTCTGAGGTTTTCTTCACCCCATTGAAGATCATAACCTTGGCTTTACCCAGGTTGATCGTCAACTGTCGATGGTCACAAAACAGAGCTAACGCATCCAACTGCCTCTGTAAACCTTCTGGGATGAGAAGAGGAGGACCACATCGTCAACCAAGAGTAGAATAGATATCAAAACCTGGTGAAGAAGGTAGCCATCAATGTCTTGGATATGCTCGTGTAGAAATGCTTCCAACTCATCAATATAGATACAAAATAGGGTATGGTACAGTGGACAAGCTTGTTTAACCCCAATAGTGCTTCAAATGAAATTAGACATCCCATGGGCTGCGTGAAGACGACCAAGAAGGGACTCATATAGGCGCATAATAGCAGTCAATAGGGTTGCGGAGATGCCAATATATCTGAGTCTCTGGAGCAAGGCCTCCCTCGGAACAGAGTCAAAAGCTTTTCGAAAATCTATGAAACAATAGTAGACTTTCGAAGGGCGGTGTCATGCCTCCTAAATCACAGCGCCAAGGGTGAAGATGTGATCAATGGTCTGATGATCCGGTCGAAAACCTGCTTGTCCCCTAGCTCTGAGTTGTCTCTGTTCAAGGTCGCTGGAGAGCTTCCTATGTAGAACAATAGCATACAACTTCGAGAACATGTGTGTGTACGTGTGACCCACCATGATCGTTCTGTAGTTATTGGGATTTGAGCTAGAACCTAATTTGTGGATCAAATGGATGATGTGGTCTGCCCATGTCGGTAGAAAACCTTCACGAACTACATGGTTGAAGAGATCAACCAAGTAGCTAACCAAAGCATGAAAACCATGCGTAAGGAACTATGCTTGGTAGCCTTCCTCATCGACTACTTTGCTGCTATTCATCACCCAAATGGCCTCTCTAATATCTCTGTCTGAGAATAGATAACAGGAAGAGGGTGGGGAGGTTACCCGAATTTGGGCCTGCCCATGAATATCATAATTTATATCACTAACCTAAAACTCTCTGGGATAGTCCTCACTCCCAAAGAAAGACAACCTCATATGGTTTTGTGGCTCACAGCAGGGGAAGGTCATTGTTAAGGAAGCATATAGACTAATTACTTAGCCTTCTAGACAAATTGTGGTTCACTCTTGGATGGTTCGGGCTTGGAAATGGAATTTCCACTTGAAACTTGAATGTTTTTCTTGGCTAGTTGCACATAATCGTATTCTCACCTGGGAAATTCTTTGTAAGAAGGGCTTCCAGAGACCGGGCCGATGCAATGATTGCCTATCATTTGGAGAAGACACAAATCACCTCTTCATCCAATGCCCCTTTGCCTCTTCAGTTTTGGAACTGGGTGCTTCAAATGATGAACTATCCTAATGATTGGGATGGTCCGGACATAAACTCTTGCCTCAGTCGGTGGACAGTGGATCAAAAACCACAACATGCTTTGGCCTTCTTTATTATCTAGGGCATATGGATGTCTAGAAATGCTTCTTCTTTTTTATCAAGTTTTGTGGAATATCTAGAGGACTTGTTGCAACATCCTATCTTAGTATTCAGAATTCTTTGTCCCTTTGTCATCTGATTATAAACGTCCTCTCCCTCCTAGAGATTTTTGTTGGGAATCATGATTGTCGTTAGACCAAAACCCGTAGGTGTTAGTCAATGATCGCATCGCCAGAGATAAGGATCCACGAGAGGCGGTTAGTCCATGTCATGAAGCACACGGGGAGCATTGGTTTATCCAATGTCCAATAATCTCCCCCAATGCGAGCAGAGTGTGTATCAAACTCGTGACCTAGGCTCTGATACCACTTGTTAAGAATCACGATTGTTGTTAGACCAAAACGTGTAGGTGCTAGTCAACAATTGCATCACCAAAAATCACAGTGCAGTCTAGCTGAATCTCAGAGACCTCACTATTTTTGGCGACTTCAAATCAATAATAGAATGGGCTAATGGCAAAGGCTCTTTAAATTCTTTAGCTCTTGATCTATGGAAGCTCTGCATCAAAGCTCTGTGTACCAATCCTCATCAGATTATCTTCTAGCAGTTTGAAAATGGCATTCACTTAGGGGAAGGCCTCATCCCTATTTAAGGAGTACTTTTTGTCTGTAGGGTTCTTTGTCACTCCCTTGTTTTTCTAGAATCTTTTGGCTATAACGACTCTTTGTATGGTTTTTTTTGTCTTGACCTAAGTTGATTCCTAACTACCATCGGCAGGGATTTGATATTGTATCCTAGTTTCCAGGTAATTTGATTGACTAATAACGGATTTCATCGGTGATTGAGAATCTCCCTCTCTCTGATATATGTACTTTCTCATTTTATGTAATAAAAACCGTTTTTTCCTCTGTGAAAAAAATATTCAAAATATTTGTTTTCCGTGAGAGTCACCACTCCCAACAACTAAGATGAAAGTAGGGTGGTAAACACTAGATTACAAATTACAACATAATCCAATGATAGCGAGATCACCTTGCTTTCAAAGGCGATTTCCCTAACAGTGACAAGTCATAGACTTATCCCAAGTCTCACTGAATCCAAAACGATGATGTAATTTACAACTTGCGGGCCCTGATCGGCTTCAAATTTGATCATCTTCACTATTGGGTAACTCGGTACTGGAAAAGTTATTCATGCACGAGCTACAAAACTTGTAACTAAATCAATGACATTTTATCAAAATTAACATTTATCGTAAGTACATCTGGTCAACTGGGTTGCCGAGTGACAGGAACATTTTGGCAAAATGTCCATCAATTTCCAACCCTGTGAATGATAAACACCACGCACCCCAATCAATCAACCTCTCCTGTGGATTCGTCTCTTTGTCCGTCCCCACACGATGGGTGACTGTCTTTTATTCAACAGGATGTGGCAAATAGTGGCAGATAGGCTCAGTCGGCCATCCTTAAGTGGATTGCAAATTCCCGGAATATTTCGGGATCCGATGGACATAGGTGCGGTCAATTTTTTGACCGGGTCAATGTGCGTCGATGGACATAGGTGCGGTCAATTTTTTGACCGCACCAATGTGCGTTAGATCCCGGAATATTTCAAAAATCTATAATCAACTTAAGCTCAGCAGGCTCAGTCCAGGACGACTGGACTGAGTTTAAGTTTAGTAACGACCAAATTAATTAGTGTGGAAGACCACCGCAAGGGTGTAGATAGAAATTTTGTCTGAGTGTGGAAGACCACCACCACAAAGGTGTAGATAGAAATTTTTGATTTCGAAGAAAACATGATGCACCACAATCAATCAACTTCTCAATTCCGTAACTTGGGCCACTCAGCCACTTGTATTGACCTTACACTTTCAACTGGCTGCGCATTGAGACCTGAGACTTCTATTATTTATATGTATAGCCTATACATCTGATGGCATAGAAGGCATTATAGAATTCAGAATCTTGAAAGAGAGAGAGAAATGGATAGAGGTGGAGTGTCCTCACTGATACCTCTCCTGCAAATTCTTCGGTTTGTGATCATGGCAACTATAGTAGCACTAAATATTGTAAGTGCAACCAGTATTAGTGCCTCAATGACGAAGTCATATTATTCCTCCCATATTCATGGACAACATCTGGAGGAAATGAAATGGACATCACCCATGAATGATCATGAAGATACTAGGGATCTGGAGGCGCTTTTGTCTTTCGAAAATGGTGTAAAAATAGATCCCTATGGATCCCTGCTCAACTGGACGGCACAACACTCACAGAACATGTGCTCCAGGAATGGGATTCGGTGCAGAAAGCGGACAAATAGAGTGGTTACCATAACACTTCCTGGCTTAGGATTGGAGGGCAGTCTCTCATCATCTCTAGGTAGTCTTTCATTATTACACACTTTGAATCTCTCTGGTAATAATTTCACAGGAAGAATTCCACCGGAAGTGGGGCAACTTAAAGCATTGAGCATATTTGACCTCAACTATAATTTGCTATGGGGTCCTATTCCAAAATCATTTTGCAACTATACGCATCTTCAGTGGATCAAACTGTCAGTAAACAGCTTGACTGGGTCTATACCAACAGAATTCGGCCATCTACCCAAGTTGGAACATCTCTGCTTGAAAGAAAATCATCTTTCTGGAAGCATCCCATCTTCACTGAGCAACTGCACATCCCTCTGACATGTGACCATTGGACAAAACAATCTGACTGGTCCAAATCCTCTTGAACTTTGCTCGCTGCAAAACTTAGACTACCTGGCTATCGAATCCAACAAGTTGGAGGGTACCATTCCCCCATCTCTGGGAAACTGCTCTTCGCTCCAGATTATATTTTTGGGGGACAATAGATTATCAGGAAAAATACCACCTCAACTGGGATAGTTAGCAAAACTTTCGCAATTGTCTATGTATGGCCCAGATAATATTTCAGGTATGATTCCTCCTGAAATAGGAAACTGCAGCAATCTAATATGGCTGGATTTATCAGTCAACAAGATTTAAGGCTCCATCCCAATGAGTATATTCCAGCTTCCTGTCCTTTCTGTTTTAAGTTTGCCCCAAAATAGATTGCATGGTGTCATACCTAAAGCCATTGCCAATTTGAGTCAATTTAGTTACCTAGATCTGGGTTTAAATAAGTTCTCTGGTGCCATTCCTGAATCCATTTCCAAAATGAATCAATTAACTATGCTAAATCTTCATGGAAATAGGCTAAAGGGCAGCGTACCTCGAGGCATTGGCAATTTAAGTATGCTTCAAGAACATTACTTTGATACCAACAATCTGACGGGAGGCATAACTGAAGCAATTGCCAATTTGACCCAACTGACCAACCTAAATTTGGGTGCTAATAGTTTTGCAGAACACATACGAGTAGAAGCTATTACAAAATTGTCTGAGTTGGTCTTCCTACATCTTGGTATAAATAGACTCAAATTTTTTAATGGTTTAAGAGTCTTAAGTCTTGGTGAGAATAAGCTCTATGGTGGTATTCCTCAATGGATCATAGATCTCAAGGAGTTGCAATGTTTGATTTGTCCAAAAATAAATTCAATGGAAAAATACCATCCAACCTTCATGGACTCAAGGTATTCAAGTTCCTACCGTCTTCCCAACTCAGCGGCAACACACTATATGAAGATTTGAGAATTGTAATGAAGGGAATTGAGTATGTTCTGACATATGTGCTAGCAGCAAACACCATAGTTGACTTATCTAGCAATCAATTTACTGGAGAAATACCTCAAAGCATAGGAAGCTTAAGTGGTTTGCAGCTATTGAACTTATCTGAAAATCAATTGGAAGGGAAAATTCATGCATCTCTTAGTGAAATATCTACTTTGGAGCAGTTGGACTTGTCGAGAAATCATTTAAATGGAGTAATTGCTCAACAACTCTCTATGCTAACAAAGTTGCCAAACATGGATATCTCATGGAATGAACTATGTGGAAGAATTCCAAAAGGAACACAATTTGACACTTTTAATGGGGCTTCATTTGAAAGGAACAAATGTTTATGTGGCTATCCTTTGCAACTATGCACTGAAACACATAACACTAGCATAATGGACAAGGATGGCTATATCGTGTGGATGAACACATCTCATTAAATGCATTGGGGCTAGGACTAGGGATTGGATTCACTGGAATTGTAAGTGTGATGATATTGTGGGATAAAGCTAGGCTTTGGGTGATGCCCCCCAAAATACAACCATTTTATGGCGTGTATCGATTCCCTAAATAACCAGAAGATTTGTTCTATCTCCACTTAAAAATAAAAATGTCATGTACTTTCTTACATGTTAACCATACCATTATTCTCATTAAAAGTAATGGATGTTGACAAAATAAATAATTCTCAGAATATGTAGATTTAAATATAATTTATTATCTATCAAAGGTTTTAGTTCAAGTGGTTTGGTGAAAAATTCATTTCCTCGGGTGCATGGGTTCAAGTCTCCAAAGACATGTTGTAACTACCCTGTTAGTGGCATTTATAAAATAATTGTATCTGGTTGTAATAGTGATAGCCGATCTTTCAAAATTACTGATTCTCTAGAAAGTCTTGTTTTAAACAATATGATAAAGGCAAGCTGAATTATGTGCCAGAAGTAAATATGTGCCTTTTTTTAGTAGAAGCAGGCTGAATTATGTACTGGAAATACTCAATGAAACCCAGCGGCAAGGTAACAGACAAATTCAATCAAAGAGTGCTTCAAATCTGAGTCTATCAATTAAAAATAATAACTGATTAGAAACAGAGTGCATACCTATTGTTATTAATTTACTGAGAAATGCAAACATAAAGGGAAGGAAAGGTGCACATTTTTGAAGTGATGATCATCTCATAATATATTTACCCTTTTAACCTCCATTAAAGATGAGTATGCATTCCATCAACAAAAATAAACGACGAAAACCGTCTGCATAATAGCCAACTGTTTCAAACAAAATGCACCTCATTCATTCAAATGTCTGATATGTATGAAATATTCTTATGAATTAGGACCCTAACTCTGCAAGCAATATCAAGAGCATTGAGAAAATCATCCATTTCCATCAACAAAAGGCAACATTACCCATTCCCTCAAAACTCTGCCCTCACCATTTTCAGACTCTGGAATAAATGTGCTATCAATAGATTCGGCACTTCAACTTTTCTCCACATCAAACGAAAAGGTTCTTTGGGATATAAGATCACCAACCTTTGAAGATGTTTCTGAACTACGAATGCAAGATGAACTCAGTCCAGTCTCAAAATCCTGAACACCGTGCTTCCAGTATCCATCATATAAATCACCATATCTGTGTTTTAGGTTCAGCAGCCATTGCCCTTTGTAAGTGGCGCCAGTCACTCCTTTATACATTCCAAAACCATGTAAGTAACCGAACATAAAATCGCCCTCATACGTTGTACCTGATGGCCAAGAAATTCTACCATTGCCTGTCTTTTTACCTCAGCGCCAGTGGCCTTCATACATGCACCCCATTCGTCCACAAGTACTTGCCTCTTCCTTCTGGTAAATTACCAAGGCAATCCTTCCTCTTTTGTATAAGCTTCAACCTTTTTGAAAGCCGTGGCAAGAACTCCCTTCGTTATTAGCCATGTCTTGCAACTAATCTCTGTAGTCTTTGCAGCAACAACAGAGACTGTTTCATTTAACTTTTCATCATATTTTCCTTCTCGAACCTCTGCAAAACAAGAATAAACTAAGGTTAAATAAAAACCAAACATTAAGGACCATGAACCACAAATATGAAGACAATACAAGGCATTGGCAAACAGTAAATTTAGTTTAATATTCTTAGATCAAGGCATATAGTCAGCTTATACCAAGAATACAAGATTTAGGCAAAAGGAAACCCGGGAATATTTATATTGATTCTCTAAATCATGGTCATGATAAAATTTACCATGACCCCATAAGTTTACAATAAATTAAGTAGCAGATTATTGATGTAAATCACTGCAGTAATGTTATTGTTGTTAGACTAGTCTGCTGTGGTTCAAATCAAATTGAGGAAGCATCATGAACAATGCTCATTTTCTTCGAATACCTAGAAGGAATATCACGTGGATTTTTGCATAGTAAAAAATTAAAATGCTCATTAACCGGCTTCAACTTTAAAACCAGATTCACAAGCAAATGAATTGATGAATATTCTAAAGCAACATATCTAGACCACAACCAGAGATGCAGTTACGCAACCTGCACTCAATCATCACCATGGCAGCCCCTGAGTCTGCAGGCCTGAAAGCCGGTATCTCAGCCCATATCTGCAAAAAGGAAGAGGGATAGCACAACCAGGTGGTAGATGCCGGCAGCTAGAATTTTCACAACCAGGTGACAATTGCGGGCAAACAGAATTTTCACAACCAGACGATGGATATGGGCAACCAGAATTTTCGAAATAACATGACAAATGTGGGGAATTTACACAACCAAATAACAGATCCGTGGCAACCATAATTTTCACAACCAGGGGACAGATGCATGCAAACAGAACTTTCAGAAACTAGCCAAATGATGCAGACAACCAGAACTTTTACAACAATGAAACCGATGCAGGCAGCCAGAAGACAATTATCTTCACATTCATGTTGGATAGTAAATTCCATAATCCCCCTTAAAGTAATCAACTGAAACTCATACAAATACTTCATTTGGATAAATGAATTAACTATTGGATTAATAATCACTAGGATTTATTTGGAAGTACATTTAATTCTAGAATTATAGTTGGAGACTTATCTAACATGACACCAATTACACGCTATCAATCTAACCAAACCTATAATCTTGGATATTTCAAAACCCCAGTTAGCTAGCCCACTAACAAAATTGGATAATTATCCCCCAAATGCTACCAATTATCCTGTCGTGAACATTCTAACAAAAAGCTCAGCCTGCTCATGCTTCTAAATAACATAGTGTAATGATAGAACTCTGTTATAGCATAAGGAGAAAGCACATAGATGAACACAAATGTGATATGTTATAGTTTGAGTGAGAGAAATCTTAATATTATTTAAAAATGTTTTGAAATCTGATGTTAAACAATAGAGATTTGCTCCAATGTAAGTGCTATGATTTCTGAACATGTCATAATAGGAATTTGCTAAGTTGGCTCATTTGTTAACATCCATGGATATTGCAATGGTTTGCTCACTAGAGTAGATATTGAAATTGCCACTACTACAATCAAGCTATGCTTGATTCAACAAGTGTTAGCAGAATGCAAAGCACGACATAGAGCACCATGCAAGCAACATTTACCTTGGGGAAGCCAGATGTGGATAAAATCTCCAGCAACATTAAGGATTGTATATTACAAGTTCTTCTTAATCAATAGTAAAGCCAAAAATAGAACAAGGAAATGGTTGAAGATATCTGGGCATATAGAGTCATGAATGAGAATAACCCTCCATCATGTCATTAAATCTTTAAACTACATATCTTCAAAATACAGAAGAAACAAAATTTTCATTGTCCTTTTATATTTTCAGAAATGGTTGGAAAATTTTCCCCTAGTCAAACATCTAGCAATTGAAAAAAAGTTTCAATGTGTAAGAATGTATGTGTTGATAGATTCTAACACTCTAATAACATTTCTCTTTATAGAGATTAATGGACATATTAAGACAATAAATTAATTAAATAAGCTGAAAGCTTTTGGTATCAAAGTCCAGAAATATGAAACAATCCTAAGTAGGAAACAAGAACATCTAACAATTGATGAAAAAGGTTCAGTGTGTAAGAATGTATGTGTTCATAGATTCTGACACTCTAATAATGTTTCTCCTACTTACTAGTTAATACACAGTGACTCTAAAACACAAGATTTGTTTTCCTCTCATATTCTTGAAATTGGGACCATCGATGTTACTTTTTCCAAGGACTCCTAAGTTATCATGCAAGATCAATAATAAATTTGCTCTTCTCTTTTGAAGTTACATTTGGCATCTATTTTTCTTTTGAGTGAAGAAAATTGAAAATTGAACATAGCACTGATTTAACTATGAGTATAACTACTCACTAAGAGTGCTTTAATATTCTTGTTATTCCCAATGTGTATCTATTACAACTATATAGGTCCAAACTATTGAAAATCTTGGTGCACAGGAAGCTAGTGACAATTATTCTCTTTATTGATTCTGCTTCCTCATTGACCCTTATATCCTTGCATCTAAACTGGCTAGGTGAATTGATAGACTCTGTAAAAATGAGGAGCAATAGTCAAAGTGGTGACAAGGTACATAACATCCTGATAAGATTGGCCTAACATCCTGATCGCATTGGTCTCTTTCTAATCAAGCAACATATCTCAAATGACCAGGAAACTGCTGAAAACAAAACATATTGCCTATGGAGCTTTATAACCCATTGCAGTATTTACAATGACCACTGTTGAAAACATAACAAACATATCGTTTACCCGAGCTTTGTAACACAACTCATTACAATATTTACAATAACAACCACATATATACTCATGCACATTTGCTTCAACCAACAAATAATCATATTGCCTATGGAGATCTATAACCATAGCTCAATATAACATTCACAACAATATACACATATACATATGCACATTTTCTCTAACCAACAAATAAAATGATATGATGCCCACATCAATCAACAAGGGAATCTAGAGGCTCACACCTCCACCCTCAAAATTTGTACTAGGATTCACCTCCTTCCTAGGAAGTCCAAAATCCACTGCCAAAGTCAAACCTACATCCAATGTTCAGCGTTATCCTCCCTGCGCTACTTATTCTCTCAGTGAACAGTTACTATCTCATTGTTCCAAGGCACACTCCCAATATGCTTCTGAGTCTATCTAGCAATGCTAATGACCAAAACAAATCTATTCCTCAGCCTTCCCTTCTCTGCTACATAGACCCTTAGGAAATCCAGTCACCCCCTTATATGCAGTCACACAACTTCCAAGTTCCTTTGGCATCCCCTTCTCTGCTACACAGTCCCTCAGGCGATCCATCCCTTGGCAAGGTTTCCTCACATCGGAACGTAAAAAAACGAAGGCATATCCTTGCCTCGAAACCATCATGCTGATCGTGGCATGCTCATGGGTATCAATGGACACTATTAGGTAGAAATGTCTCACAATGGCCTGTTCCTGAATGCTTTACCAACATATTGTTGCATGTTCCAATTCCTGTTGTTGTTGTTGCTAATTCTTTGGAAACCAATTCCAACCACCCCAAACCGAGCATTTTTTATATTTTCCTATACCAAGCACATAGTTTCCATTATATTAAAAAGGAATTGAAATACATTCGAATCACACCTGATTGGTGGTCCATCAATAAGGTACACTTGTAATTCTGTTTACTTCTTGTCACAACAAGTTAAACTAGCTTTTCGAACCAAGAACATAGTTTCCATTATATTAAAAAAGAATTGAAATACATTTGAATCACACCTCATTGGTGGTTCGTCAATAAGGTACACTTGTAATTCTGTTTACTTCCTGTCACAACAAGTAAAAGTAGCTTTTCGATCAAATCATCATGTATAAACGTATCACATCTGGTTAGATCAAAACTCAACCGTCATAAATCAAAATCATAGATCACATGTAATCATCATAAATTAGAATCATATGCATAATTAAAACTGAAATGAAATAGGATACTTATATTTCAATCGATTCTTTACTTCTACCATTGTTCTTTGTCCTTTCCATACACACATCAGATCAGTTACCACACCTAGCAAGCACCAAATGCCTTCTCTTCTATTTAATCACGTACACATACTCACAATGTACACCACATGCATACACCCACACATGGTGTACCACACAATACATACACCTACACCCAGTGTACAACACAATGAATACACATGTCATGATACAACGACTACACGATACACATAACCCAATACCACATGTACGCAACACAACATTTATGACATGTACACAACACCACCTGCAAAATATGTACACAACACCACATGTACACATCACCATCTATACAACATGTGCACAACACTACATGTACACAACACCACTTGTACAACATGTGCACAACACCACATGTACACAACACCACCTGCACAACATGTACATAGCAACAATACTAGACATCTGGAGACCACATTGTCTTTACCAAGCAACCTTGCTTCTAGTGTCTTTCCACTATCCATGCTTGTCCCAACATGGTGCATATCACACTGTTTTCATTCTGTTGATGTATCAATCAACATAGCCTGTCCATAACATAAACATAGGCATAATTATAAGCACATAATATTAAATCATATCTAATGATGCTAACCTCATTGATCTATTAGGGCTACTCGCCCACTTGATTCCTCATAAGCCAGGAACCTTTTCATGCCATTCACCTACATAAGAAATCATTCTTCCACAAGAATGATCTCTGACGACCCAGTAAGACAATGGCATACATACATACATGTATACATATATAGACATCAACATAATCATGATCACAACATAATGACCAAATATTATAAGGTCAAAGTTAAGAGAACTCCCTTTACCCGTGCACAACATGCACAACATTGAGAACAACAATTTCCAACATAGCCAAGGAATTTGACACATCAAATCCATTTACTTTACCTTTCTTGTTACCATTCTCATGATTTTCCTACCATTATCCATTTACCCTAATGGACCCAACCAACCAAATTGGATGTCATATTCTTACCTTCAGTTGCCCTTTTCTCATGCACCAGGATTCATCCAGGTCTTACATTACCTATTGGGTTTCATTCAGGCCCCCCTGAGCTCCATTAACATTCCCCTTTCCCCAACCAATTCCCAAGACCCTCAAAACATAAAAGGCAAGAAGAAGAAATAAACAAGAAAAAACCCATGAAAAACCAATAGCAATACAACATGACGAACAAAGTGACATGGCCATGTACCAGACATAAACAAACTCAAATTCAAGCGCAAATAAATCACAAAGTATCGAAAGCACAAAAATAGCAAAAGAGACCATGACTCAACCCCATCTCAACCTGAGCCTTCTTCAAAATTTCATGGCAGTCTCTTTTTCCATGCAATCCCTTGCATCATACAACCATAAACACACGAATGTTTGTGCATAAATAAACATAACAATATACGGGTTACCTTTCCTTGTGGTACCCGACACACTGACCTGTAACTGAACACATACGCATATCATCTCTCAAGGGACTCCAATTCCTTGATGAATCCAACCATAACTGGAAACTAGATGTTATGTTTGCATCACACAACAATAGCTTATGCCTTTATTCATGCCTTTACAAGATTAAAACTCAGTCTCTTATCTCAAATATCAGCCTTAAGATAACAACCTGTGAAATACTTGCTCATGAATATAGCACATATCCACATAATGTCAGAGAAAACCAAGGTTAAGAAGACTTCTTGTATTCATGCAAAGCACTAATTCATTGGAATTGTAGTTTCCAAACATAGCCAAAGGAATTCTCACCCATTTCCTTTTTTTTTTTTAACTTTTACCTTGCTGCAATTGAGTCTTATTATGTTCTATCACATCACCCAATTTTTAGTTATATAAATAAATCAACTCTTACCTTGGCATACAAATAATAAGCATGTTTCTCTACCACTGTTCACACATGTCAGTCACATATTCCAAAAATCAAGACATCATGTCTATTAATTTGAAATCAACCTTTACCAAGACTAACAACAATGTCATAATCAATTCACAATCATTAGTCATAATATTGCAACTAGCACCCACTTGGACTCAAGTACATATTAGTTGTATCAACACATATTGTATTAGTACAACTGTCTTAAAACAAGATTATTCCTTCATGTAATCTTATAGACACGTACTCATATCATGCAATTAGTCAAACATTCAGACAACCTATAAACATAATCCCTTACTTTCCATGGTCCACACTGGTGGGCTCCAGTATTGTAGCAATAATGCTACAACTCCTGGAGCTTCCTATCTCTAATTTTATCAACGCGGTAGTTCGTACAAACTTGGAAGCGACGGTGCTGTATGCACAAGTACTAGCTCTTGTCGCAGCTGTCACTTGGTCAGCTGGCACAAGTCCGCTAGGGCTCAAGCCAACTTCTATATGCTCACAGAAGAAGCTTTATGCATGATGGACGAAAGCTAACTCAAAGGAGACTAGTCTATTTGCAAAAAGAGACTGAAAGCCAACAAAGCATGAAACCCTAGTAAACCCTAATTTGACTAGCTAGACCCTTACAATGCAAAACTGTGAATGAAACTATTACCACTAATGCCATTACTTGCAGTGAACTGAAATACATGCATCTAAGCTACTTGCATCTGAAAAACAATGTTTTTGTATTTTTTCATTAAGTGGTTGGATTTATTGTGATGATGCTTTTGATTAGGGTTTGGTTGTGCAGGAGCGGTTGGAATGGAAGAAAAGCATGGGCAAGGTCAGGATGGCTAGGGGAGGTCCCAGAGGGTCTCTAGCATCAGTCCACAGAAGTCTACCACGTTCGGATGCTCAGCAACCGAGTTTGCAGGCTTCTACAGGAAGTCTGCAGGGGATCCTACAGGAAACTCAGAGATTTCTACAGGAAGTCTGTGCAATTCTACAGGATGTTGGCCGTGGAAGGTTTTGGGAGATGGTGAAGTGTTGGAGTGGTGTGGAAGGATAGGTGAGATGGAGATGGAGCTGGTGATGGCTCAGGAGCAGAGAAATCAGATGGAGGAAGAGTGCATGCAGTGGGTTGATGGTTGGAAGGATGGGATCAACGAAAGTTTAAGTAGATGGGGCTAAGTGAATAATGGATGAGTTGGAGGGTAGATGAGTTGGACAGAGGCTGAGTAGGTGGATTGAGGAGAGATCAAGAAGAAGAAAGTGGAATGGTGTGGAGCAGCGTAAATGAAACAAATGACTTATGCACTAAAAACGAGAAATTCGTTAACCTATGATAACTGTGCCATGAAACCTATGAACAGCAATGGAAAACCAAGAAATGAAACTCGTGCATGGAAGTGAAATGTAGAAGTATGGTTCAATATCAAACGTGCATGGATGGATCTTCAATGAAAATGTCTATGTTGCAGCTTGCATGGAAGTGAGAAGGACTGCATTTCTTTTTGGTGGTTGGTTATGGACTGCACCCCAATCCCTAACAGAGATGGCAGTGAGCCTTAACAACCTTTTGCTGGAGCTCCAATAATTTATAACTATCCTCCTATCGAACTTAAGCAACTGAAAGCAAATCACCATAAACTAATCCTATCTCAGCTCATGAAAAAGACTAAATTAACAGACTGTAAATTCAAATTGCATGTCAAAGTAAAAAACTCAAAGTGCTGGAACGAAATGCAAATAACATTACAACACCGAGGAGATCTATTGCTCTCAGGTTGGGCCCTAACCTGAGAGCTATAGCTCCCTTAGAAACTCAGAATGAGATCAAAATCTGCCTGCCTTTATTCATAAACGAAAGTCTGATGACATGCCAAAATTGGCTTACAAAAGGAACAAAAACCGAGCTGTAGCTCGTACTTCCAAATTACAAGAGCAATACAAAAGTTCAAAAAGCTTCTATCCAAGGCTACGGCCTCAGTATTTATGCAAAATGATCATCCAACAGGTGTCCTTGATTTGTGGAGCTCGGCTGTCCAACTGAAGGTTAAACTGCTGATCCTGTAGGGCAGTTAAAACTGTTGTTCCTGTAGAACAGTTATAACTGTTGTTCATGTAGAACAGTTGGCTGCTTCTAAGCTCGGTGGGGAGATGGATTGGAGCTCGGAGCTATGGTGGGAATCACGAGGAAGGTCCCCAAGACCGTGGACATCCTCTCCTAAAAACCAACAGTGCCACCTCATTGTCTCCTTGTCTCCTTTCTCGTGGTCTTTTCTCCCTTTTAATGCCAAAAACCTGAAAGCATCATGCATTAGTCACGTAGATAGAATGCCTACCCTTCTTCCTACAAACAACACGAATAAACCAAGAAATGAATGCATAAGCAATAAAAAATGAATGGTTTGAGCAGAGCAAGTAGGCCAAATGATCCCAAATTGTACCAAAAATTGGGGCTCATCATCACCCCCCAGCTAAACTATTTGCTCATCCTTGAGCAACTTAGTCCAAATCTTCATCCTTCATTGCTTTCACTGCTTCCCTTGCATCCCAAGGCTCTGTGGTGGTGTCTTCTCTGTGGATATGAAACCCTGCTTTCCTGTTCACCTCTTCCCATTGTTGACTGTCATCTTCCTCTGTATTGCCTTCAGTCAGTCCTAGCAGTAGAGGTGGGCTGAGTTTAAGGCCAATCCAGCTGGCCTGGAGGCTTTGCATGGATTTCTTGTAAAGCTCAACCCTTGTCAAAGCTTCCCTCATCCGAATGGGCGTATGGTACTCTCTGATTTTCAAGCTGTGTGCCAGGGTATTCCATCTACGTGCACATGCTTGGGCAGCACTTTCTCCCAACAACCTTTCCATGTCTTCAAAGTGGGCTATGGCTTGGGCCTGTTGGTCCATAAATCTCAAGGAAGCTGTGGGATCTGTAGCCAACTGTTGGTGGGCTGAGATGAGTGCCACCGGGTCCTCTAGTTCTGGTCGAATGAACAGTGGTTCACTCACTTCTCGGTTCATAACCGATTTGGCTTCAGCTGCTCTCTGATCCTCATGGTTTAACCATGAGGCGAACGCCATCAATTGCATATCACCCAGGGCAACATTGGGATCCCAGGATACTTCATTAGGCAAAGCCAAATTGTGGAGGTAAAACTTTGCTAATTTGGCTTTGTCCTCAGACGAACTAGTACTGCACAATTCAGAAAATTGTTGTGGATATTGGATATGTGAAATACCTCTTTGTGCCAAGGTGTTTATTTGGAACTGCAACCATTGATCTTTTAAGAACAATCCATAGGATTTTGCAGGTGTTCTGCACTGAATTGCCTCCATGGCCCAACTGGCCATGCAGGCCAATTGTGCTTCCTTTTGTTGCAGCTGTTCTCTTAGGGCTTGCACTTCAATTTTTGTTTGTTGTTCTGCTTCCTGTAGAAGTGTCATTGGCCCTTCAAGGTTGGTGGTCAGCTCCTTTTTGTCTTGTTGTTCATTTGTGATATCCTTGGAGGATGTTCCTGCCCCTGCCTTTAGTTCCTGTAGCTGCAATCTCAGTTTCTGATTTTCTTCCTGTAGAAGCACACGTTGGCAATTAGCCACATGTTTAGCCATGGTGAATTCACTCCTGACCTCCTTGAGTTGCTCTTGTAAAGGGCCTATGTCCGCCACACACTTTGATTTGGCGATCTGCATCCATGTGTGGGAACAGACTCTTTCTTTCTCTAGTTCAAAAAATAGAGGCACAGTAAATTTCTGCGGTATGATTTTGCCCGCTTCTAAAAAGGCGTAGTATGAATTCAGATTAGGTGAAGGGCTAGGTTCTGGTATATGTTCTCTTTCTATCTCTTCAGGCGGCTCTACCTCACCCTCCCTTGGTGGTGATGAGGGTCCTTCCCCTTCTTTCTTTTCCATTTCCTGTAGCCGGGCCAGAGTATCCTGTAGAACATTTTCAGCTTCCTGTAGCCGCGTTTGTTCAGTCAACAAGTCTAACCTTTCTTGCCACGTATTTTTCTTTGGACTCCCCTTCTCGTAGGTGACTGTGATCCTGGAGGGTGACTTTTCTTTGGGAGAAGCAGGTGGATCTTCGATGACGATCGGGCTGCTGGATTGGGCCTGTGGCTTGCCCGTCTTTATCCTAACACTTCTTCGAGCCTTAAAGTATAGAGGGGTCTCCCTCTTCCTCTTTCCTTTTGGCTTAGGTGGCGTGCTGAGGCCAGCTAATACCGCTGTTGCCTCCCGTGCCAGAATATCCACCTTTCTCTCCTTGGGTTTCACCTTTTCGGGGCTTCCTGTAGAAGCCTGTTTCTGCAATTTCGGGAGCCTTCCCGTAGAAGCCTTTGTCTCTGTTTTCGGGCTTCCTGTAGAAGCCTGTTTCCCAACGATTTTCGGGCTTCCTGTAGAAGCCTTGGTCTTTGCTTTTGGGCTTCCTGTAGAAGCCTGTTTCTCACTGATCTTCGGGCTTCCTGTAGAAGCCTGTTTCTGCTTTCCTGTAGACACAGGTGTCTCCACCTCTGCTTGCTTGCCTGCCTGAGTTTTTCTTTTTGCTTTGGTTGCAGGTGCTGTTGAGGTACTTGGGCTGACGTGGACCACCTCAGCTTTGTCCATTCTGCTCTTCATCCTCTTTTCCCTTGCTGACAGGATAAGTGTGCCACCTTTTTCTTTGTCCTCCTTTTCCTCATGCTTCTTCCTTCTTTCTTTCTTCTGTACTGTTGTCGGGGTCTCTTGGCCTGCTTCTCTCTGTCTCTCGGCCACTGCTTCTTGTTCCTCACTGCTGGAGGAACCCGTTTCTTCGATCAACATCTTAATGTCCCCATCTTTTGTCAAATTCCGGAAGGATTCCCATGAGAGGGGGACCTTATATGAGTGCAATGCATCTTCCACAAGAAGCTTGATCAACCCATGGTGGGCTATCTGATCTGGTATTCCCTCTTTCAGCTTCGTAGCACACTCCATTAGAGACTGCAGGAGGTAATAAGGGATGCTCAGTTTTTGTTCTACAGGAAGGCCAATTCGGTGCCTCAACTCAGTGAGCAGCCGAAAGTGATATGCATACACGATGCTGAAACGACCTTCACAAGTAATATATTTCATGATTTGCAAACTGACTTCATTCCAAGGTGGCAACAGGCTCGTTCTTCGCACCCCATTTTTGTCCTCCGAGAATTCTTCCTCAGGTGGAAAGAATTCTTTCTTTGCCTGCTGACTCAGTTTTCTCTCCTCTTTATCCCACGACAGACCCATAGGAAGTTCTGTGATCCGACTGATATGTTCTGGGGTGAGCTTGAGGCTTAGACCTCTGAAGTTCACTGTGGCCAGTGTCTGAGATTTAGGCTTCAGAGCCTGCAAGAATTCTTCGACCACTTCATCATCGTAGCCCTGCAGCTTATCACAAAAAGGCATCCATTGTGCTCTGGTGAAGAGCTCTACCACTGCCGGGTTTTCCCTTAGTTTGGTTGAATCAGTGGATTCCCGTCTTATAAACCCACCCGGCATGATGAACACGGTTGTTTTAATTAAAGGTGGCAAATGCAAAAGAGATTTGGTCTATTAAGGCAGAGCATGCATATAATCCACAAAATTCAACATAGTCTACCTAAATTGACATCCTGTAGAATGACAGCATAGGCACAGCAAACAACAATTCCACCAATATCTTTATGACCCGACTGTGGACGATGGTCTTGCCACTTCTACCAACCAGTTGCATGAAGAGTTCAGGGTTACCTCTTTAATTGGCCACCTTTTTCGTGGGGCACCCGCTTCCCTGTAGAAGATTGCGTTCCTGTAGACTGCGTTCCTGTAGAACTGCGTTCCTGTAGAAGCAGTGCGCAATTCTCGGGGAGGACTGTAGTTGGCCCGCGCTCGAGGTGTGCTTTACCGGCGTTCTGGTAGCCAACAGCTCGGCGTATCAAAGTGCAGAGGAGATCAGAATAGCCACCCGAGTTTGAAGTGGTGGTTGATAAATGCATGCGCATGATCTAGCCGATTAGATTTTCAATCGGCGCAATCCGTGGTGCGGGGGATGAGCTGTCCCCGCCGGACCGTTGGGCGACATCATCCATCATCCGCCTGTGTATTCACTTGCTGCCGCATCCATTCCCACAGATTTGCCGCCGCCTTTTCCTGTTAAACTCATGCTTCTGACGAGAGTGTTCTCACGTGCGTGCCGTTCATTCTCTTTGTCGTGGCCGCCACCCAAACATCCAATTACACTTTAACTAGCCGACGTGGCCAGTCGACGGGCCATACGGCCGCTCAACCATTCAATTTTACGCTATGCAAACAATTTCAAAGTAAAATTCATGCGATTTGATGGAAGGAAGGGTTGAGACACTTACCTGCGTGGCTGCACACGATTTTTCCAGTTCTTGGACGATGGTGAGTGGATCTACCTACTGCATGCAACTTACACAGACCCGGAGGCTCGTGGTTACAGGCTGCCAACGATGGAGTGGATGTTTTGCTTGCATGCGCCCGCGTTTTATTTCAGATGGCGGTGCTGTGAATGGTATCCACTCGAGCAGGTTGAACTGTTACAGGATTCCCGCGAGGTGTCTCGTAACAGTCCTTTCTCCTTGGGTGCATGCTGCACGATGGAGGTTCTGGCCTTTCAATCACGTTCCCGGAGCTCTTGATGCCTGCGGTATGAGATCCCAGCATTTGTTTAACTTTGAAAATGGCTTTTCCCGCGAGAACTCATCGATCTTCTTTGTTTGTGCAGGGAACTTGGTCGCATGTCGACAAGGATGGTGGAGCAAGGTGACAGCAATGTGAAAGGGTGCCAACAGAGGCTTGCATGCATCCAAACCAATCCATAGTCGCTAAATCTCCCTTTAAGATGAATTCTAGCCGTCCAAAACTCCTACAGGAAGTTTCTTGTAGAACACAGAGCTTCCTGTAGAAAGTTCGGCCTTCCTGTAGAAAGTCTGTACTTTCCTGTAGAAAATCCGCGCCTTCCTGTAGAAAGACTGCATCTTCCTGTAGAAAGACAGCATCTTCCTGTAGAAGATTCAAACCATGATAAAATTGCACATACCTTGAAAAAACATGGGTACCCTTGGAGGAGGTGCTGGTGAGGTTCCTTGACAGCATGATAAGGACCCTTGGCTTTGAGTTAGAGGGCTTCCTCTCCTCCATAGAACATCTGCAACCTGCATGCAATTTTACCATATTTTGCTTATTGTTTTTTCCTTTTTCTCTTTTTTTTTTTTCTTTTTTTTTTTTTTTTTTTTTGAAAGATAACAGGGGCGCCTCAAAGAGGTTTTCACCCATGCCATCTGCCCTGAGCGCCTCAGAGAGGTTTTCACTCAAGGATCTTTTTCACCTTTTCTCTTTTTTTTTTTGAAAGACAATAGGGGCGCCTCAATGAGGTTTTCACCCCTACTACCTGCCTTGGGCGCCTCAGAGAGGTTTTCACCCAAGGATCTTTATTTATTTTTTCTTTTTTTTTTCTTTTCTTTTTTTCTCTTTTTTTTTTCTTTTTTTTTTCATATCCCTCAGGGTATGCCAAAAGCAGAGGCAGAACCCTTCTCTATGACCAATACAGATTTCTCCATAGTTTTGATGAACTCTTGTCTTGAGAGAGGTCTCCTGTAGATCTTCAAACGATGCCCATTGACAAGCATGGGAATGGCTTCCTCATCAATGGTTCGAATGAGGACAGATCCATTGTCATGGCATTTCTCCACTGCATATGGTCCTAGCCATCTGGTTCTCAGCTTCCCCTTGAAATCTTTGTATCTGGAGTCATACAACAAAGCCCAATCTCCCGGCTGAAATTGCTTGTCATGGAGATGTTGGTCATGCCACACCTTTCTCTGAAGTTGAACCACTTCTGAGTGAAGGAGGGCCTGCATTCGGTGCTCATCCAGGCCATTCAGCTGCAGTAGCCTTTCTTGTTGTGCATGGCTGAGATCTAGGTCCAGCTGAGCTGCCATCCTCAAAGTGTTGTATTCAAACTCAATGGACAGCAAAGCTCTCTTCCCATAGACCAGCTCATACGGTGTGAAGCCGGTGGTGGTCTTCCACGTGGTGTTGTAAGCCCATGTGGCTTCAACCAGGCGATCTACCCAGTCCTTTCTGCTGCTGCTCACCACTTTAGTCAAGATCCCTTCTAATGCTCTATTGGTGACTTCCACCTGCCCATTTGCTTGAGGGTGATAAGGGGTGGAAGTCCTATGCTTGATCTTGTGATGAGCCAGGAGATCTTCAACCAGGTTGGAGGTGAACTGGCTCCCTTGATCGGTGACCAGCTCTCTTGGATAGCCAAACTTGTAGAAGATGTTTTCTCTTAGGAACTCGGCCACCTTTTCTTTTGTTACTGTTTTGATTGCTTTGGTCTCTGCCCACTTTGTCAAATAGTCAGTACACACAATGATGTAAGTCCTTTGCCTCGAAGAGGGGTTGATTGGGCCCACAAAGTCCATTCCCCACTTCTCAAATGGCTCAAGAGTCACTTGAGGTTGGAGAGGCATCTCATCCCTTTGGGTCGGTTTCCCCATTCTTTGGCATTGGTCACACTGACTGACATATCTTCTGACATCTTGATGAAGTGTGGGCCAATAGTAGCCTGCCTGCAGGATTTTGAAGGCAGTTCTCTTTGCTGCAAAATGTCCTCCACAAGGCCCATCATGACAAGTGAGGAGGATATCAAAGACTTCCTCCTCCCTTACACAACGCCTTAAGATCTGATCGGGGCCAAGCTTGAACAGATTGCCCCCGATCCAAGTAAATGAGGCACTTTTTCTGATGATTCTTCTCTTCTCTCTGGAAGATAGGTGTGGAGGGAACTGTGCTGAAACAAGATAGTTTGCTATATCAGCAAACCATGGAGAGAGTACTGAAATAGCAAACAGATATTCATCAGGCATCTGGTCATCCACTGTTCCATCCTCATCTGCAGACAAATTCAATCTAGATAAAAAGTCAGCAACAACATTTTCTCTACCTGGTTTGTCAACAATGGTCAAATCAAACTGCTGCAATAAAAGTAACCATCTAATAATACGAGCATTCACATCTGGTTTATTCATTAAATATCTAATAGCAGCATGGTCAGTATGTACAAAGGTCTGGTAACCAGTAATATAATGTCGGAACTTGTTCAATGCATGGACCATAGCCAAGAATTCTTTCTCGGTTACAGTGTAATTCAGCTCAGCTTTGGACAAGTTTTTGCTAACAAAGTAAATGGCATATGGCAGTTTCTACTCAACTTGTCCTAAATTTGCACCTATGGCTTTGTTCGAGGCATCAGTGTGGATGTGGAAAGGTAGGGCCCAGTTTGGACCTCTCAGGATTGGGGTTGACACCAACTTGTCCTTTAATTCATTTAAAGCCCTCTGACAATCGTCAGTCCAATTAAACTCCACATCTTTTGCCAACAGGCCAAACAATGGCGAGGCTAGCTTGCTGAAATCTTTAATGAATCTCCGGTAGTATCCTGCTAATCCCAAGAAACTCCAGACATCCCTGACCTTTTGAGGAGGTGGAACCCTCTTGATGAGAGCAATTTTGTTAGGATCCACCTGCAATCCTTGGCAAGAAATGGTATGGCCTAGCACGGTCCCTTCAGTCATTAGGAATTCACATTTTTCAGGACTAAGGGACAAGTTCATCTCGGTGCATTTGGTTAGGACTTTTCCCAGGTTGGTCAATGCTTCCTGGAAGTTGGCCCCATAAGGAGTAAAGTCATCCATATAGATTTCTACTGCATCATGGACCAGCTCCGAGAAGATGCTCAAAACAGCTCTCTGAAAGGTAGCAGGAGCATTGCATAGCCCAAAGGGAAGGACGCGATAGGCAAAGGTACCCCAAGGACAAGTGAAGGTGGTCTTATCTTGGTCTTCCGGGCTGATTTGGATTTGGTTGTACCCGCTAAACCCATCCAGGAAAGAGAAGAACTTCTTTCCTGCCAGTCCATCCAACACTTGATCTATGAAAGGTAGAGGGAAATGGACCTTCTTGGTAGCTTTGTTCAGTTCTCGGTAGTCCACACAGATTCTCCATTTCCCATTTTTCTTGGGAACCAACACTAGAGGGGACACCCATTCACTATCTGAGATGGGGTAGATGAACTCGGCATCCAACAGTTTTTGCAATTCTTCCTTGACAATGTCCTTAAGGGCTGGATTCATTCTCCTCTGAGGTTGCCTAACCGGTTTACAATCCTCTTTGATGTATATATGATGGGTACAGACCGAAGGATGGACTCCTTTCATTTCCTTATAGCTCCAAGCAAAAGCATCTAAGTGATTGGCCAACAGACTACACAGCTCCTTTTCCTGGGAAGGAGATAGGGAGGAGCTGATCTTCAATGCTTTCTCAGGGCCGAACTCCACATTCTTGACTCTGGGAGTAACAGGGTTGGTTGTACAAAGATCCACTAAGGTGCTAGCTTGGGCATCCTCCACCAATTTCTCTAAGGGTAGTGCACTGGAAGGTGGATTCTAGATCAAGGTCTCGATCAAGTCATCCTCGGTTGGGGGGTCTCTTCTAGTGGTATCTAAGGTGCACAGAGGTGCTGAGTACACCTCGTCTTCCTCTCCTTCTTCCAACCAGAGTGGTAAGTCATGTTCTAAGGAGGGTTGGGCAGGAGGGTATAGGACTAGCTGTTTGGACATGGGACCATTTTTGATGGTCATGTTTCCTGCACGACAACTTATGTAAGCATCTGCAGTAGCTAACCAAGGCCTTCCCAAAATGAGAGGATATCCAGTAAGCTTGGCCTTTGGTTGCAGAACCAGGAAGTCTGCAGGGTATTCCCAAGAGTCAATAGAGACCAAGACATCCTCCACAATCCCTTCGGGAGTCACGGTGGAGCGATCTGCTAATTGCAGTACTGTCGAGGTCTTCCTCAAGGAACCCTGAAGATTAAGCTTAAGCATGGTATCCCTGGTCATCACATTAATGGCAGCCCCCAGATCAATCAAGGTGTGAGGTATAATGGTGCCATTGATGTGAACATCTACTACAGGACTTCCAGGATCTAGGTACTTTGGGCAGATGACTTGCCCTAACATAAGGTCAGACAGTTGTCCTATGACATTGATAGTTGAGGCATCTTTCTTCCGTCTGCCTGGGTGTTTGAAACACTTCTCCTTAACCAGCTTGTGGTATATTGGCACATCCTTGATGGCTTGGAGAAGTGGTATTTTTACACACAACTGCTTGAGCTCACCCAGAAGCTCATCCTCCTCTGGGTTGGGTTGTGTGGTGGCTGTTAGTCTCTCAGGAAAGGGTGGAATAGCCTTTGGTTCACTTTCCTATTTATCTTCCTCATCCTCTGGGGGAGGAGGTTGGCGATCTGGCAGAGTCTTTCCAGATCGAAGATTGATCTCCTGGATCTCCACATCATAGGTAGGGCATGAGGTTTCCCCAGTGTATACCTGTTGGGCCTGTCTATTGTTGGGGTTCGGGTTCAGTTGAGCAGGCATTTGAGGTTGCCTTGGAGGATCAGGAGGTAATGTCTGAGGTTGAACTGGTGGTGGAGGCAAGATGGCAGGAGGAGTGTTGTATTGGGGCCTCCAACCCGACTGAGGTGCATTCCATTGAGGCTGCGGCTGGGCATGTGAGTGATATGAATGAGAAGTAGGTTGAGTGGGGTACTGAGGTGGATAAGACCATGGAGGAGGCATGGACCATGAAGGATGAGCAGGGGGACCCCAGGAAGGCATAGGAGTCGATTGGTTGGGGCTGTAATAAGCTTGAGATGCCCCTTGCATCCCCTGCTGATAATGTCTAGATCCCTGTGGCCTCCTTTGGTTGAGGTAATAGAGGGGTTCAGTGGGAGCTTCTAGCCCTTGGTACATGGCTTTAAACCCAGGTAAGGTTGGACACTGATTTGTGGGATGGTCCTCCTCACAAACGAAACACACTTCAACCGAATGCAATGGACATTCGTTCTTAGGGTGTCTCCTTGTGCACCTAGGGCAGAAGACAGCCAAGGCTCTCTCAGCTTCTTCTTTCTTTTGCTGAATCCTGAATGTGTCAAGTTGCATGGCAATGGTCTGTCTCACCTCGCTCTTAAGATCTTCTAATTGATTTGCAAGCTCATGTTTGGATAAAGGGACACTAGATGAGAGGTGGTTTCCTCTACCTCGTTTCCGAGATGCCCTGGAGTGGTTTCTAAATACAGTCTTGATGTCCTCATAAGGCAGTTGGTAAATGTCCCCCCCAGCTAACATGTGAAGGGTATCTAAGAGGTCTTCAGGGACTCCTCGGAGCAGGACCAACTTGAGGGATTCAGGGTCAAGTGTGCACCTGGCCCGCTTATAGCTTAGTTGGAACCTCTCCTCATAATCCTCTAAGGACTCATCATTTCCCATGGACATCCGAAAGATTTCCCCCTTTGTTTCCTTGGACCTACAGTAATCCCGGTACTTGGTGTTGAAAGCTTGCTGCATCTGAGCCCAAGTGGTGATACTATTCCCAGGTAAGCCCATGAACCAGCGTAGTGCTGCATCCTTAAGAGTGGAAGGGAAAAGTTTCAACTTTTTCTCATCTTCAGTATAGTCATAGGTTCTACAAAGGACAGCAAACTCAAACAGGAAGGTATCTGGATCTTCAGTGGTCAGCCCATGGAAGTGAGGTAAGGCGGAGGGGCTAATGTTCTTCATTTTCATCTCTCCATTGGTCTCTCGGATGGGGAAGGCACCTTCTATTCCCTCATCTTCTCTTCTATTGTCAGCCATAGCTTCAGATGGAGTGGTCTCTAACTCTTCTTCTACTATAGGGTCTTCGGATATCTCAGGATGTTCACCTATAGGTTCTTCTGGGTCACTGTCACCAAAGAAGAGAGAAGGGTGACTCAGTGATGTAGTGGGGGTGTTTGGTAGGAATTTTCCTGATCTATCTCGGTTCCTACGAGGCATGAAATGGAAAAGACTTTCTTTTTCTTTTGATTGCTTTTGCTTTGCTTTTCTTTTGGTACCTGCAAAACTGAGACAGATTGATCTACAACTAACTATGAAAGATGCGAAATTAAACTGAAAGCAGGAAAGAACTAATCTACTTTGCTCAAAGGAAATTGCAAGAATGGAAATGCTAGTCTACGCTTGCAGAAAGGAAATGTTAATCTATGAAAGCAGGAAATGCTAATCTATGAAAGCAGGAAATGCTAATCTATGAAAGCAGGAAATTTCTATGCTACTTTTGCAGAATGGAAATGAAGTAAACTACTTAGCAGAAGGCAAGAGTAAGAAAGTAGAAGAAAAGCAACAATTACTAATACTCTGATGCTTCCCCGGCAATGGCGCCAAAAAGGATGGTGGGCTCCAGTATTGTAGCAATAATGCTACAACTCCTGGAGCTTCCTATCTCTAATTTTATCAACCCGGTAGTTCGTACAAACTTGGAAGCGACGATGTTGTATGCACAAGTACTAGCTCTTGTCGCAGCTGTCACTTGATCAGCTGGCACAAGTCCGCTAGGGCTCAAGCCAGCTTCTATATGCTCACAGAAGAAGCTTTATGCATGATGGACGAAAGCTAACTCAAAGGAGACTAGTCTATTTGCAAAAGGAGACTGAAAGCCAACAAAGCATGAAACCCTAGTAAACCCTAATTTGACTAGCTAGACCCTTACAATGCAAAACTGTGAATGAAACTATTACCACTAATGCCATTACTTGTAGTGAACTGAAATACATGCATCTAAGCTACTTGCATCTGAAAAGACATGTTTTTGTATTTTTTCATTAAGTGGTTGGATTTATTGTGATGATGCTTTTGATTAGGGTTTGGTTGTGCAGGAGCGGTTGGAATGGAAGGAAAGCATGGGCAAGGTCAGGATGGCTAGGGGAGGTCCCAGAGGGTCTCTAGCATCAGTCCACAGAAGTCTACCACGTTCGGATGCTCAGCAACCGAGTTTGCAGGCTTCTACAGGAAGTCTGCAGGGGATCCTACAGGAAACTCGGAGATTTCTACAGGAAGTCTGTGCAATTCTACAGGATGTTGGCCGTGGAAGGTTTTGGGAGATGGTGAAGTGTTGGAGTGGTGTGGAAGGATAGGTGAGATGGAGATGGAGCTGGTGATGGCTCGGGAGCAGAGAAATCAGATGGAGGAAGAGTGCATGCAGTGGGTTGATGGTTGGAAGGATGGGATCAACGAAAGTTTAAGTAGATGGGGCTAAGTGAATAATGGATGAGTTGGAGGGTAGATGAGTTGGACAGAGGCTGAGTAGGTGGATTGAGGAGAGATCAAGAAGAAGAAGAAGAAAGTGGAATGGTGTGGAGCAGCGTAAATGAAACAAATGACTTATGCACCAAAAACGAGAAATTCGTTAACCTATGATAACTGTGCCATGAAACCTATGAACAACAATGGAAAACCAAGAAATGAAACTCGTGCATGGAAGTGAAATGTAGAAGTATGGTTCAATATCAAACGTGCATGGATGGATCTTCAACGAAAATGTCTATGTTGCAGCTTGCATGGAAGTGAGAAGGACTGTGTTTCTTTTTGGTGGTTGGTTATGGACTGCACCCCAATCCCTAACAGAGATGGCAGTGAGCCTTAACAACCTTTTGTTGGAGCTCCAATAATTTATAACTATCCTCCTATCGAACTTAAGCAACTGAAAGCAAATCACCATAAACTAATCCTATCTCAGCTCATGAAAAAGACTAAATTAACAGACTGTAAATTCAAATTGCATGTCAAAGTAAAAAACTCAAAGTGCTGGAACGAAATGCAAATAACATTACAACACCGAGGAGATCTATTGCTCTCAGGTTGGGCCCTAACCTGAGAGCTATAGCTCCCTTAGAAACTCAGAATGAGATCAAAATCTGCCTGCCTTTATTCATAAACGAAAGTCTGATGACATGCCAAAATTGGCTTACAAAAGGAACAAAAACCGAGCTGTAGCTCGTACTTCCAAATTACAAGAGCAATACAAAAGTTCAAAAAGCTTCTATCCAAGGCTACGGCCTCAGTATTTATGCAAAATGATCATCCAACAGGTGTCCTTGATTTGTGGAGCTCGGCTGTCCAACTGAAGGTTAAACTGCTGATCCTATAGGGAAATTATAACTGCTGTTCCTGTAGAACAGTTATAACTGTTGTTCCTGTAGAACAGTTGGCTGCTTCTAAGCTCGGTGGGGAGATGGATTGGAGCTCGGAGCTATGGTGGGAATCACGAGGAAGGTCCCCAAGACCGTGGACATCCTCTCCTAAAAACCAGCAGTGCCACCTCATTGTCTCCTTGTCTCCTTTCTCGTGGTCTTTTCTCCCTTTTAATGCCAAAAACCTGAAAGCATCATGCATTAGTCACGTAGATAGAATGCCTACCCTTCTTCCTAAAAACAACACGAATAAACCAAGAAATGAATGCATAAGCAATAAAAAATGAATGGTTTGAGCAGAGCAAGTAGGCCAAATGAACCCAAATTGTACCAAAAATTGGGGCTCATCACACACTAAGGTAGAAGGAGGAAACTACTATAATGGCCCAATCTCCAGTGCTCTACTAAAATTAACCATGCTTGCCAAAACTTGATTTTCATTTCTCATATATTTTGTACCTAAAAACATACCACATAATCATGCAACTTTTCCATTCTGTAGATTTCACGTCAGGCCTGTAAGGGGAGTCATGTGAACCGTAGTCCATTACTTTGCTCTTCATCCTTGATGTTCTATTTCTTGCAAGCATACCATGTTAGATAAACCAAATAGATGACATAATCAAACTCATACCTCAATGTATCTCAGGGGAGGCTATCACATCTGTACAAGTCAATCTAGATTAGTATGACACAATATCAAAAGTATATCGACTCATACATGAATATCATAACCATAACCATTTGCATAGGAAAATCTAGATTAACATGATACATATAACATTAAGATCTCAACTGCAATGATCATAATCATCATGTGTATGACCACAATGCATATAACAACAAGTTAACTACCATGCAGGACTAACCGACGCACGTGCATATGACTGCACTGATTGACTAGCATCTATCATGTATGTAACAATAACAACAATAGAATGATAGGCATGTATATAACCATAATGTATATAACAACCATTAACCATCATACCTTCAGCCCAACATACAAACCTGTATGATGATCTTCTCTTACCTTGAGGTCTAGTGTTGCAATACCGCTCTAATAATCTGCATCTTATGTTCCATCTCAGCCAACATATCAACATCATAACATACTAACAGCATCATAATGACACAAACTACATAATTACCACTACGGTGCATGTCTGACCTACTATGCATGCATAACCATATACATTTAGCCCATCTAATCCAAGCGTTTGAACTTGGAAGCTCTAATACCACCCCGTGGTATCAAATATTACCCAATGAGAATGAAACCTGCTTTGATACCGCCTTGTAGCGCCCCTCCCACATTTACCCAAATTCACTAGCTTGCCAAGGTAAGCATGAGATGAGTGTCACTATGACATAAAATGGCCTCCAAGTTCCAGTTATGGAATTGGGGCTGACACACCAACAACTCGCAAACAACTCTCAGGACCCTACGTCACCTAAAAATCAGTCCACAACCTCTAATGACTAGATATTGAGCTAGAACTACTTTCTCATCGACCTAACCCCCAAGTGCACCCACAACAAGGCAAGCATGAGGTTCTGAGGCTCCAACCGCACTCATACGCCTAGCTGCCAACAATTATGACATAAAATCTTCAGTTCTGAGCATGCGGTCCCAGGATCAGTGCCACCTTTTCCAGCTAGCCTCCAAACCACTACCATAATTTCCTGAAACTTTCCAGAATGAAATCAAAGGCACTAACAATGTTATTCAATAAAAACTCAAGAAAGAAATTGACCCAAAGATGCCTAATCCATAATAGACATTTCGTGAAACATAATCTGAGATTAATCTGAGAATCACCAAGAAGACTCTATGCCCTCTCCACATAGTTGCAACAACACTAGTTATTCCATGCATTCATCAACCATTCATATATACATCAAAACATGTCAAGAGCAAGAGCCATATATAAAATATATCATATAATCAACATATAACCAACAAATAACCAACATAAAAACCATGGAAACTCAACCATAATATCACCAACATAATCGCTACAAGTATACATGGATCACAATAGAAAAGTAACTCTTATTAATATATGAAAATACCAACCAAGTCAGGGACTTCTATGTAGCACGCAACCATAGATTGGGTTCAACCAAATATTTATTTCAACCAATCACCCCACGTCATATTCCAATCATGAATGTGGGATCTCGTGGATTAAACCAAAACAAAACCAACCAAGGCTTCCATAGGCAAAACCACCTCAACCCTCAACCACAATTATTCCTCCTCGATGGTCCAAAAATCACTAGCATCAACCAAATCGGTCTCTACCCAAGATGTCCAGGGCTCCAGGAACTAGTAACTCAACCCACAACCTTCCAGGGCTCCAAATAATTTGTCCAACTCGACTCTAGGGATTATTAACTCATCACACCAAGGGTTCTAGAGCGTTTGCCCCAACATAGACTCCATAACTAGTAACTCAACCCAACTTTTTACAGGGCTTCCAGAGCATTTGTTCTAACCCACAACCATAAGGAACATGAGCACAATTTAGTAAAACAATAAAGTGGAAAAACAAACAACACCATGGCTATCCGGGAAATTGAAAGGCAAGGCTAAAACCACTGTCACTCTAAACAAATCTCCATGCTAATGACAACACATAACTAGATAAGCACGTGCATATACCATGAATCTGGAAATCAACAAGGAAATCACACATGCAACCTATTACTTGCAAAGCAATCCAATTGTAGTTGTTGATCCAATTGTTTCCTTGTACTCCTTGCTCTCCCTTGCCTTCTTTCTCCAATCCAAGTGAATACTAGAGTGCTCCAAGCATACTCCAAGAATACTCTAAGTGTGTAAGAGTTTGAGAGAATGAGAGAATGAAATGAGAGCTCCAAAACTAAGACTGAAAAAAGATCAATGGACAAAAAGGTAAATTAGCAAAAGCTGTGAATTAATCCTCAAAAGAATTTTTATCACAAAGGTCTCTATTTTATCCATTCTCCTTCATTTTTCCTCTAATTTCTCTCTCATGTATATTTGTGTCTTTGCACCTTCCTTTTCTCTTATTTTATTTTATTATAAATGCCAATTAATTCCTCTTTTCCTTTTCCAGTGCCTTTGCCATTCTCCTTAGCCATAAATAAACCGAAAAGGATCCCTAATGCAATATTTGCCCGTCATTCAACTTGGAATATGTGTCCCATGACCTTGGTACTATATTTTTTACATGGAAAATCAACCAGGGGCTCTTACACACAACAACTTTGAACCATAGGCCTTGTTGACTGACTCAGGATCTTGCAGTCCTAAACCACCCTTAAATTTTGATTTGCAAATTTTGTGCCACCCTACCAAGGCCCATTTTTTTCGCTCTTCAAACCCCCTCCACAAGAATTTTCTTTGAATTTCTCTTATTTTTCAAAGAATCTATTTGGGGGCGAGTAAGACAAACATAAAATACATTGGCATAAATTGCAACGCTACTTTTGTCAACCCTAACCTTCCTGCGAAGTTTAGGGCTCTAAAGGTTCACCTGCTAACCTTATTTTTCATTTTGGAGATCAAGTTTTCCCAAGTAGACTTCTTATAGGCTTTTTCTGTCAAACGTGTTCCCAAAGAATTTGAAGGCAATGATTTCTATTGGAACCTTAGAATGCTTGTGAGATTCCTTTGCACAAAGATATGAGTATTAATAAATAAAATCATAGACTTTGTGTGGTTGACTCCCATACTTGAAGCTTTGGCAAAGTCATCTAAGATCTACTTATAGGCCTTGGCTTCTTTGACTGTTGGTATACCATGGCGTATGGTATTGTCCACAAACTGTTGATGGGTGAATGGTTTGCACTTTGAGTGAGGTTATAACCCTTTTATCATGTTTGCTTCAATCTATGTTTTAATAGATATGTTTAGACCCTCTATTAGCAAGACAAATAGGAAAGGTGAAAATGGATCTCCATGACGTAGACCTCTTGTGGGGAATAAAGGTCTAGCTGGGGCTCCATTAACCATAATTGAGAAGCTAGGAGTATAGAATAATGACATAACCCACTGGATCCACTGTTGGTTAAATCCAAACGCCCGTAGAGTACATTCCAGGTATTTCCAACTCAATTTTTCATAGGCTTTAGCTATATCCAGTTACATGATCATCCTTGTTTTTTTTCTGGGATTTAAGGGAACGAATTATCTCATGGGCCTAGACCATGTTATCCAGGATTTGTCTCCCTTCCACAAACCCCACATGCTCTTTCGAGATCAATATCGGCAGTATAGGCTTAAGACTATTTGCTATAACTTTGGAGATTATCTTATATTTGACATTTTAGAGAGAAATGGGGTGGTATCTATCTGGGGAATTTGCTTCCTTTTATTTCAGAATCAGAGTGATGAGGGTGACATTCAAAGCCTTGAGAACTATTTTTGATCTACGAGAGTCCTTTGCCACTTCATGTATATCTCTGTCGACTATATCCCAACAAGCTTTAAAGAAGTCCACTGTGAAACCATCTTGTCGTAGCGCCTTTCCATTTGGAATGTCCAACACTTCCCACTCAGCATCGTCTAATGATATGGGTGTAACAAGGTTAGCATTTTGTTCCTCTGTGACCATCCTTGGGACGTACTGCAGGATTTTTTGGATATAGGTCGATCTTTCTCCTTGGGGTTTGACTGCTATTTCTTGAATGTGTTGAACCAAAATTTGTTCTATCTCCTTATGGCTATGGCAAATGTTGCCAACTCTATCTTTTAATTTTAGGATTTTTTTTGTTGTTCCTATGGGCTACAATGGTTTTTTTGGAATAATTTAGTGTTTCTTTCTCCTTCCCGCAACCACTATATCCTAGATTTTTGTTTCCATAACTTTTCCTCCTAAAGGCATCTTTCTTCTCGTTCCCTATGAAGGGAGCATTCCATGTCTCTTTTCTTCATTGTATCTCTCTTGAGTGATGAATTTTTGGAGATCTTCAATTCTGTCTTCCAAATTCTTTTTTTCTTGGAATATATTGCCAAATTCATTATTATTCTATTGTTTAATATTTCCTTTGACTTTCTTTAGTTTTTTTTGTAGGTTAGAAATTTTGGAGCCTCGAGCTTGTCCTCCGTCCTACCACCATGAAGGGTTTTTTTGTTGGCATTCCCATTGATGAGCCCTAGAAATGGGTAACTATATGGGCTCATTCTGCCTATTATTTTGATTTAATCCACCATTCTCATTAGTTTGTTGCATGTTTTTGAATATATTTATGCTAATAGAGTGAATTGGGTTAGTCACTTTGCCATGTAGTCTAATGAGTGTTTATTGTAAATTTTTTGGACAATTTTAAACAAAGACAAGAAATTTATGAGCACATGGCAGCCAAAACTCGAGGGAAACAGGGAAGAGGACTTGTAGGAGGGGTGTCTCCTTCATTAATGACCCCTTTCCTCGAATTCTCCATCAGCAGCTCAGAGTACAAAGGCCCACATTGATGATTCCAAGGGGCAGCCGAGCAAGTCAAGTAGGATTGTTGTTATCTTCAGTTCTAGGAAGCCGAGTTTCTTAATTTTAGGAGGATTGTTGGAAATACCCATTTGTATAAATAAGAAGGTTTCGAGCCTTAGTAGGTTAGCCAGTTCTTAGTATATTTTCGTACTTTTGTGTAGAATTGTGCTCAGCTCATTTTTGAGCTCTTTTTGAGAACAATTTATGTGATGTAACTGTTATTTTTGATAATGAAGATGAACCAAGTTTTGAGCCAACACTGATCTTTTTCAAAGGGCTGAAGCTCTTGGGTTAGGGCCCAACCCAAGCTACCCAACACCTCCTTTGTGTACTTATATGTTTTTGTTTCCATTCATGAGTTAATTTCTGTTGCATATACTCATTTCACTTCATTAGATTAGGTTGCTTTTGATGGTTAGAATAGTTGTTTTTGTTTCAAGTTAGTGACAGAAAAGGATCCAAAAATGCCAACAGCAGGTCTTGATCTCCATTCTCCCTTCTTGGGACTATGATTTGAGGTCAAGGCACTACTGTTGCCACCAAAAACACAGTTTTTGCTCTTTCATGCAACTGCTAGTGTGATACTTTGATTTGGAAAAGTTGATATTGGTTCAGATTCAATTGCTTAGATCATTTCATGTCCTTTTACCATAGTTCTCTTGCATGCTTTTCTGTTCATAAGGTACTGTTCAGCATTTTCTGGTTTTAGGTCAGAAATTAGGTTAAGCTAGACAAAACTTTATTTTTTAGTTCTTGCTTTGGTCAGTTTTGAGAAGTAAATGTGCAGATCTCTTGCAGGACATCCTAGTTCATCATTCCTCCATAAACCAGCCAGTACCAGCTCACTTTTTATAGATACCCCAGCTCATTCACCACATTTCGCCAATATGTCCTAATTTCTGTGTTGTTTTTCCATAAAGTTGTTTTCTTGCCATTTGAACAAATCCAACCATCTCCTTCGTCCCTGATCTTCCTTGAAAATCTCTAGACCCCTCAACACTTTCATCCAACCTTCATTTCTCCTTTCCCATCATTTTTCCACCTTCAAACCTCCAAAAACCACTTTCGGCCTCCTCCTGTAGATCCCCTGCAGCCTCCTGTAGAATTTCCTGTGAGTGATTTTTCGAATTTTGATTGCAATGGAAGTCCTCAGAAGGGTACTAGGGGCTTCTTAGGACCTCTCCACACCTTCCTCACCTTCTGCAAAAGCCAACTCCATCTTCCTTTGTCACTAAACCTCTGCACAGCCACAACCAGATAAATCTCAAGCATAATAATTTCACATAAAAACACTCAAAAGTACAAAAAGATGATTTCTTCTCATTTCTTTTCAGAAGTAACCTGAATAAAAACAATTTACCTTTTCAATAGTCAATGGCATTCATTTCATTAGTTTCCATCTCTTTTCTTGCAAAAGTAGGGTTAGTAGGTAAACTAGGGTTTGCATTTCATTTCAGTTTTCCTTCTCTTTCTACAAGTAGAATAGCCCCTGTAGAGTTAGCTTTCTTCCATCCCAGTAAAAGCTTCTTCTGAGAACTCATAGAAGTTGGCTTAAACTCCTAGCGAACTTGCGCCCGCTGATCAAGTGACAGCCTGCAGTAAGAGCTATTACTTGTGCATACAACATCGTCGCTTCCAAGTTTGTTATGAACTACCGGGTTGATAAAAGTAAAGAAGGAAGCCCTAGGAGTTGCAGCATTATTGATACAATACTGGAGCTCACCACTCTTTTTGGTGTCGTTTCCAGGGAAGCGTCAAAGTATTTTGTGATTACTACTTTCTTCTATTTTCTACTGCAACATTCTACTAAGTAGTTTATTTCAGCAAAAGTAGAGTAGTTGTTTCATTTCCATTCCACAATTTCAATTCAACAAACATAGAGTAAGCATTTCCTGCTTTCATTTCAATTCTGCAATTTCATTTCAGCAAGCGTAGATTAGGCATTTCCTACTTTCATTTCAATTCAACAATTTCCATTCCAAGAAAGTAGATTAGTCGTCTCCTGCTTTCATTTCAATTCTGCAATTTCATTTCAGCAAGCATAGATTAGGAATTTTCTACTTTCATTTCAATTCTGCAATTTCATTTCAGCAAGCATAGATTAGGCATTTCCTGCTTTCATTTCAATTCTACAATTTCCATTCCAGCAAAGTAGATTAGTTGTCTCCTACTTTCATTTCAATTCTGCAATTTCCATTTCAGCAAGATTTATTTCAGTTAGTTGCAATTTGTTGTTCAATCCATTTCAGTTTTGTAGGTACAAGCAGAAAAAACAAAAATCACCCAAAAAGAGATTTCCTTTCATGCCTCGTAGGAACAGAGACAATTCAAGAAAATTCCTACCAACACCCCCACCACATCAATAAGTCACCCTTCTCTCTTCTTTGGTGGCAGTGATCCAGAAGAACCTATAGGTGAACCTCCAGAGATATACGAAGATCCTATAATAGAAGAAGAGCAAGAAACCTTCCCTCATGAGACCATGGATGAAAACAGAAACGTTAGAGGAAATGGGGAAAGAATAGAAGGTGCCTTTCCTATCTGAGAGACCAATGGGGAAACAAAAATGAAAAACATAAGTCCTTTAGCCTTACCTCACTTCCATGGACTGACCACCGAAGATCCTAATACCTTCTTGTTTGAATTTTTTGTTCTCTGTCAAACCTATGACTGTGCAGAGGACGAGCAGAAGTTAAAACTGTTTCCTTCTACCCTCAAAGATGCAGCATTGCGCTGGTTCATGGGGTTACCTGGAAACAATATCACAACTTGGGCTCAGATGCAGCAAGACTTTAACAACAAATATCGGGACTACTGTAGGTCAAAGGATACCAAGGAAGAAATCTTCTGAATGACCATGGGAAGTGATGAATCTTTAGAAGACTATGAAGAGAGGTTTCAACTCAGTTATAAAAGGGCCAGGTGCACACTTGACCCTAAATCTCTGAAGTTGGTTCTGCTCAGAGGAGTCCCTGAAGACCTTCTAGATAGCCTCCGTTTGTTGACTGGGGGAGACATCTACCAACTGCCTTATGATGACATAAAGACTGTGTTTAGAAACCATTCTAGGTCAGCTAGAAAGAGAGGTAGGGGAAGTCAACCTTTAGCCAGTACATCCTCATCCAGTTCATCCCTTAGAAACGAACTTGAGAATCGATTGGAAGATTTCAAGAGCGAGATGAGGCAGACTCTTGCCATGCTAATAGATACCTTGCATATCAAAAGGAAACAAGAGGAAGTCGAGAGGGTTTTGGCCATCTTTTGTCCCAGGTGCACTAGAAAGCATCCTAAGAACAGATGTCCATTGCACTCTATAGAAGTGTGTTTAGTCTATAAAGAAGACCATCCTATGAATCAGTGCCCTTCCTTGCCTGGAATTAAAGCTGCATATCAAAGGGCTGAAGGAGCCACTAAACCACTCTATTTCATGAACCAAAGAAGGCCACATGGACCTAGACCTTACCAGCACGGAATGCAAGGGACATCCCAGACTTATTACAACCCCAATCAAGCCACTTCCATGCCTTCTTGGGGTCCCCCTACTCATCCTTCCTGGTCCACACCCCATCCTTGGTCGTATCCTCCTCAATACCAGGCTCCACCAGTTGCTCATTCGTTTCACTCTTATGCTCAACCACAGCCTCAATGGAATACACCTCATCAGGGGCGGAGTCCTCAGTACAACCCTCCTCCCGCTCTTTTGTCTCCACCACCTGCTCAACCACAACCATTACCTCCTGCTCCACCAAGACAACCCCAAATACCTTCTCAACCGAACCCAAATCCAAACAACAGACAGGCCCAACAGGTATATATTGGAGAAACATCATGCCCGACTTATACTGTGGAGATTCAGGAGATTAACCTACGATCTGGGAAGGTTCTCCTAGATATCCAACCTCCTCCTAAGGAGGATGAGGGAGAAAAGCAGGAAAGTGAACCAAAATTCATTCCACCCTTTCCTAAGAGACTAACTGGAACCACACAACCGACCCGGAAGAACCTGAACTTCTGGGAGAATTAAAACAGTTATGTGTAAAGACACCACTTCTCCAAGCCATAAAGGATGTGCCTATATACAATAAGATGATCAAGGAGAAGTGCTTCAGACACCCAGGCACGCGCAAGAGAGATGCTCCAACTATCAATGTCATAGGACAATTGCCCGACCTAATGTTGGGGCAGGTAATTTCTCTGAAATATCTAGACCCTGGGAGTCCTGTAGTCGATGTCTACATCAATGGCACCTTAATCCCCCATACCCTGGTTGATCTAGGGGCTTCCATTAATGTGATGACTAGGGACACTATGCTCAAGCTCAACCTTCAGGGTTCCCTGAGAAAGACCACAACAGTACTGCAGTTAGCAAACCGCTCCACCGTGACCCTTGAGGGGATTGTGGAAGATGTAATGGTCTCTATTGATTCTTGGGAGTACCCTGCTGATTTCTTGGTTCTCCAGCCAAAGGAAAAGCTCACTGGGTATCCTCTCATCTTGGGAAGACCTTGGTTGGCTACTGCAGATACCTACATCAGTTGTCGAGCTGGGAACATGACAATCAAGAACGGGCATATGTCCAAATAGCTAGTCCTATATCCTCCTGCCAAACCTCTGTTAGAACATGATTTACCTCTCTGGTTGGAGGAGGAAGATGAGGATGAAGTCTATTCTGCACCATTGTGTACAGTAGAGGCTACCATGGGGGGCCCACAAACTGAGGATGACCTTATTGAAAACTTGATTCATAATTGTTTAGTCAATTTAGTGTCGTCTAAATTGCTATCATAAATTGTCAACCAGGGGCTCGTAAGCTGATGAAGTGAAGGTGTACTATATGTACTTAAGCAACCTCTTAGATCTTTTTGTCGTTTGGGGGTATTGTTTGTGGTCAATCTATCTTCCTAAGATGGAATGGAGGTTTTATAAACAGATGAGTGATAGTGTGTGTAAGGTGATTTCTAAATGAGTGAGTGTGTGTTGCGGGTGGTTTCTAACTACCTTCTAAACTTTGCAAAGAAAGAGCTTGAAATAAATAACTTGAAATGAACTGAAAGCAAAGAACCACTTTCTAATGGCACTAGTCACTACTCATGCTGCTGCAAATAAAAAGGTAATAAAACCACTTTAAAAACCAATGATAATGTTCATCTCTTCCTAACTCTCTGCTTCCAACATATAGTACTATGTAAAACACGATTAGGAAGTAGTTAGAGATAAGTCTAAAAAGTGATAAAGCTCTAAATGACAAATTATAACACCACTGTGCCTTTCTCCAGCATTCTGCTTCCAACATACATTGTTATGTGTAACAAGTGAAGAAAGAGTTAGTGATATAAGCCAAAAGCTACTCAAAGCAAGCTGTAATTTATTAGTATTCTGATCTCTTAAAGATGAACAACTTATGATAAGGAGACCATCAATGTGTTAGCATACAGCTTGAGAAACTAAGCTAGAAGTTAAGCTAGAAAAACAGAGTAAAGGCAGCAACTATGAATATGACAACTGAAAATACCATCAGAGATAAAGCAAATACACAAGACACACAATCCCGGGCTAAAACCTGCAGAAAAAAATCCTGATTAGTTTAAAATAAATGTTGGAAATGTAAAGACATGAAATCAAACTGTACACTATTATACATGATGAAAGAAATAAAAATTGCTGGCATTCAAACTACACATTATTGTACATGTGAAAATGAAAATAAGGAAAGGCAGGAAAATGAAATCAAACACTATGTACACAGGCTGTCATAGATGGGGGCCCTCCATCCACGCAACCAGCTAAAGATCAGTTACGAAAAAGTGAACAGAAACAGTCTTCTTTTATGAAACCAGCATGTCAAAATACAGTGAAAAAGTGTTGTAGAAACAACCTTCTAAAACAGAGTTTTGATAACAAAATAAGCGCAGCACTTACAATATTCAAAAAGCTAATCTATAAGCATTGGCACACGTTTTATTTATAAACACAGGGATAAACTACCCTCTGCGTGAACTAAGCAACTACAACCTAACTTATTAACTACGCAGCAACACGCAGTCTTAACTAATTAACTTATGCAGCAACACGCAGGCAACTCCGTGCACGTTTGGAGGAAACGGTCATCATGGGAAGTAAATCTATGTTTGGATCCTGTCTTTTGCTGTCTTCGTGGCGTGGAGGAAGTGCCAGCTATGGTTCCGTGTCTCAGCTGCTCACGGCTTCCGTGCCACCGTCTGGAACTTGACCGTTTGACCGAGGGAACACCTGCGTTGACCAAGGGCATACGTGACTGGTTTGGCTCAACCAATAGCATACGATCCATGTGTACATCCATCCCAACATGCCCATGTGGCCCGTTCCTTGAGAAGACACGTGGAGTATATCAAACAACAAAAAGGCTGCGGAATCTCTGAATAGCTGCGGAATTGCTGAACAGCTGCGGAATTGCTGAACAGCTGCGGAATTGTTGTATATGTTCCAAAATTCTAATCAAACAGTCAAACATTAGCATAGTTAACAAACCATGATAAAAAGACATGTAATGCAATAATTTGAACAAGTTAATGGAGGAAAAGATGGAAAAAGGAAGAAGTGAATGGGAAAAGGCTGTTGGGAAGATAGCTAAGTGAGTGCAAGGTTGAGGCTCAACATACCCCCACTCTGAGGGTGTTGCATGTCCTCATGCAACCAAAACTTTGCATAATCCTTTAATTCATATGCTCGGATGCCTCTGCCAAGACATCCAACCTTCTTCTCTTCCTCTTTGTTGCCAAACTTGTTCTCGGTTTCTTTACCAAGCACCTGAATTTTAAGTTGATCAATGCCCGGCTCAACTTCTTGCATTTTCTCTTCAACTTTCTGTTCTTTCTTTGCCAAAGGCCCAAATGAAGCATGGTATTGTCGTGGATCATCTTGTCCAAGTTACCTTGTTGTTTCAATGCTTCATTTTCATTTTTGATGTGGCGATTTAGGACTTCTAGCTCAAATATTTCTTGCTTCAGAGATTGAACCTACTGTTCAAGGGGCAAGACTGTACTAGGACCAGCAACAGATTGCTCCAATGTTTCTAAATAGTCATATGCTTCTTGCTGAACAGGGTCAACATCTGGAGTTTGCCTTGGTCTGAATTCAAACCCTTGAAAACTGCTCTCTCTTTCTTGTTGAAAAGGGCTTTCCTCTCTTGGAGGACTTGAGTCAATGTCTAGCTGAATTTGCCTCTTCTCAGGTGTGCTCAAGTCAACAAAATGGGACTGTTTTCCTTTTATTACACTTTTCCTTTCTATGAACCTTCTACTTCTTCTTACCTGTATGCTAGTGCTTTTCTTCTTGGAGATGGCAGTTTCCTGAAGCTGAGCAAGCCTATGAGCTAATGTTTGGGTATCTTTTTCGGTTGAAGGCTCAGGTGAAGGGGATGGTGTTTGCAAAATAACTTTTCCCTTATCCCTTTTCTGTCTTTTTGTTTTGCTGCCCTTTTCCTTCTCTTTTTGACCAGTTTCCAAGACGGTTTCTTGGGCAATTTCTTGAAGAGTTTCTGCAATGATTTCTTGGACAGTTTCTTCTACATCAGTATCTTGGGCAGCAGTTTCTTTTTCTTTTCTTCTACTTCTCCGGGGCACTTTAGGAGAGCTAATGGAGGCTGGTACTTTAGGAGAGCTAACAGAGGTTTCAGCCGCCTCCTGAAAATGGTTCCTAATAAGGAATTTCTCCCATGTGTCCTTCCTGATTTTTAACTGCTCTTCAATTAGTATTTTGATGAGGCCATGGTGGTATAGGTGTGGCTCAATATTACCCACATGTTTTTTCACAGTAGCACTCATTTTCTTTAAACTAGACAGCAGGAAATAAGGGAGATTGATGGTATGTTCACCCATAAAATGAATCATTATCTTTGTGTGATAAACATACATTGTACCAAATCTGCCTTCACATGTCAAAAATTTCTGCACTAGCAAAAGTAAGGCAGTCCATTCCTTTTTAATGTTACTTACAGGTATTCCTTTGGTGAAGATAGTAGTATCCATACCTGGATTTTTCAATATGTTCTTCCACTCTTGGCTTTCAACAGTTCGATTCTTGAACCATCGCTCTCCAGTACGAGGCAAAGCAGTTGCTTGAGCCAAGCTGCTTTCTGTGACAGTGAATTGCAGGTCCCCAATCTCCACAGTGTTTGTTTTCCCATCAAACGACCGAGCAAAGGCCTTGGTAACCTCTTTGTGGTATCCTTTGAATTTCTGAATAAATTTTAACCACTTGGCCTTCTGCAGGGCATTCCTTGTTTGTGGGTAACCGTCTAGAAATTTAGAACCTTCCGGCTCTGCTCTTAATAGCTTGCCCATTTCGGTTACCAACTTCTCTTGCTGCTCTGACAATACTGTTTGGACGCTAGAGGAAAGAGACTTCACGGGAAAACAGTGCTCCTCAGCGTAAATTACGGCTGGAACAGAGAACTACACGGCTACAGTAGAATGGCCGTAATGGAAATTGGGAAAACAGTGTTCAGTAGTGGGTATTACGGCTACAGTAGAATGGTCGTGATGCAATTGCGAGCCTGTTGGTCAGGGTTTTAAGCGGAGAGATGAGGAGAATGGAGCAGCGTAGGTTTACGGTGAGACAGAGTAGTGAATGAACCGAGAGTGAAATCGATGAAATCGAGGGAGTGAACAGTGATAGGAATGAAGTTATGCATGCGTAGAAAGGTATTAAAGGATAGAACGGCCGAATCCCATCGACGTCGGGTAACTGTATACACCTGGCTGCGGAATGATCAGTTGAAGAGCCGTGGTATAACAGGATACGTCATTCTGGTACGAAGAATTAATGCAAGGGAGTAGGCCGTATCAAGTTTGAATCACAACGATTATGGGACCGTTAAAACGGAGGTGAGGTGGACTACGCAGCATAATGGACGAGGAGTGAACGGAGATCTTGTTCAATCATTACACTAGGTGCCTAATACCATAATCCGAAAACCATACATAATGATATAACTGTTAGTTAGAGGTTCAGAACATACCTTTGTGTATTTTGATTCCTTTGCTAATCATGATGCTAACCTTTGATTTATTGCTGCCTTTGTATATGTTGTGTGTCTTCACCCTTTAATGATGCTGGTACTTCTGACTGCAGACTTTTTTCTTTTTGAAACAGAGTTTATTTTTGTTGCAGGGACAGAGTGTATTAGCTGCAGAATTCGGATATCAGCTGCGGAATTGGCTCCTAGCTGTAGAATTTGCAGCAACATTTTTCTTCCTGCCCCAAGAGAATTAAAACAACTTGACTAAATGAAATAGTCCTGATGGGGACTTTATTGATGAGAATGAGATGGAGTGAATGGACTGAAAAAAATGGAATGGAATTAAGATGATGAGATGGATGAAATGAATGAGATGGAAGAAGAGGGATTTTTTTATTTTTTTTTGGAAAATATAAAGTGTCAGGTGACCCTGATTTTCACCTTACATTTTCTGCATAAGACTGCCAATCCAAGATTGGTTTTCAGGCTTATACAAGAGATTTTTTTCTTTTTCTTTTTTTCTTTTTTTTTTTTCTTTTTTTTTTCTTTTTTTTTTTAACTGAAAAAAACAGAGATTAGGCTGATGGAGGAGAAGAATCTTCTCCACCAGCCTCATTGCAGAATCTTCTTTTAACAACTTGACAAATTCCTCTTTTGAGAGTGGCTTCTGGTAGATTTTCAGGCGATGGCCATTCACAATAAGAGGAGTATGAAATTCATCAATAGTTTTCACTCGAACTGCTCCATTACTAAAGACTTCATCAATCTCATATGGCCCAATCCAATGAGTTTGAAATTTCCCTTTGAAGTCTTTAAACTTTGAATCAAACAATAGAGCCCAATCTCCTTTCTGAAACTTTCTTTCTTTCGGTCCTTAGAATTTCATCTTGTCTTATTTCATCTAGCTCATTTAGCTGGTCCATTCTGTGTTTTTGGGCTTCTGAGAGGCTCATTCCCAATTGGACTGCCACCTTGAAGGTTTTGATTTGGAACTCAATGGGGAGCAGGACTTCCTTCCCATAAACAAGTTCATAGGGAGAATGTCCTGTTGTGTTCCTCCATGTAGTTCTATAGGCCCATAAGGCTTTAGGAAGCCTTTCTGCCCAATCTCTTCTATGAAGATGAACAGTCTTGGTGATAATGCCTTCAAGAACTTTATTGGTAGATTCCACTTGGCCATTTGATTGCGGATGGTATGGAGTAGATGTTCTGTGCTTGATCTTATATTCCTCCATCAGCTTCTCCATCAATTTAGATGTAAATTGGCTGCCCTGATCTGTCACAATTTCCCTTGGGACACCAAAACGAGTGAAAATATCCTCAAAAATAAATTGAACAACTGAATTTTCAGTGGCAGAAGGCAATGCCTTGGCTTCTACCCACTTAGTAACATAATCAGTACAAACCAGTATATACTTCTTTTGCTTTGATGGTGGATTAATTGGTCCAACGAAATCTAGAGCCCATTTCTCAAAGGGTTCGATGCATACCTGAGGCCGTAGTGGCATTTCATTTGAAGGAGTTGGTCTCCCAACTCTTTGGCAGCTGTCACATCTTCTAACATACTGCTTTGCATCTTTAAAGAGAGAAGGCCAATAATATCCTAGAGAAAGGATTTTATAGGCTGTCCTCTTGTCAGCAAAGTGCCCGCCGCATGGTTCATCATGACATGCCTTAAGGATGTCAGGCATTTCATCTTCCCGAACACACCTTCTGATTATACAATCTGGCCCTGTTTTGAACAATTCATTAGAAATCCAAGAATAATGTGAACTCTCCTGAATGATTTTCCTTTTCTCATTAGGAAATAAGTGTAGAGGTAGCTTCCCTGTAACTAGATAATTAGCCATATCTGCATACCAAGGAGTCTTGGTAGTTACTGCAAACAAGTATTCATCTGGAAACTTATCTTCTACTGGAGAATCTTCATTAGTGTTTTGGATTCTAGACAAGAAATCAGCTACTGTGTTTTGTTTTCCAGGTCTATCTAACACAGTAATGTTGAATTCTTGTAAAAGTAAAAGCCATCTTGTAACTCTGCCATTAGTAATAGGTTTGTTCATTAAATATCTTATGGCAAAGTGATCAGTATGGACAAAGGTTTCATAGCCGGTTATGTAGTGTCTAAACTTATTGATCGCATGTACCACAACTAAGAACTCTTTTTCTGTAACAGTATAATTTAACTCAGTGGGAGTCAAATTTTTACTGGTGTAATAAATGGCATAAGGGATCAAATCCTTTTGTCCCAAAACAGCTCCTAGAGCTATATCTGAAGCATCAATAGAAATGTGGAAAGGGAGTTTCCAATTTGGCCCCCTTAAGATGGGTGCTTCAGATATTCTAGTCTTTAAAGCTTCAAAGGCAAATTGACACTCAGGATCCCATTTGAACTCACAGTCTTTGGTAAGCAATTTGAAAAGAGGAGATGCTATCTTAGTGAAGTTTTCAATAAATCTTCTGTAATATCCAGTAAACCCAAGAAAACTTCTAACATCTTTCTGGAAATTTGGAACAGGTAACTTAGAGATGACTTCAACTTTGGATCTATCAACCTTAATCCCATCTCCTGAAATATGATGTCCTAAAACAATCCCTTCAGTAAACATCATAAAACACTTTTCATGACTTAAAGAAAGATTTGTTTCCTTACATCTTATCAGTACTTTTTCCAAATTTTCCAAAGCTTCTTCAAATGTATTACCATAAACTGTGAAATCGTCCATGTAGACCTCTACACAATCATGAATTAGATCTGAAAAGATTCCTAGTACAGCCCTTTGAAATGTAGCGGGTGCATTGCACAATCCAAAAGGGAGTACTCGGTAGGCAAAAGTTCCCCAAGGACAAGTAAATGTGGTTTTGTCTTGATCTTCAGGTGCTACCTGAATTTGATTATACCCACTAAAACCATCCAAGAATGAGAAATACTTTTTACCTGCTAAAGTGTCTAGTACCTGATCAATAAAAGGTAGAGGGAAATGATCCTTTAAGGTTGCCTTGTTCAATTCTCGATAATCAATGCAAACTCTCCATTTACCATTCTTTTTGGGCACTATAACCAAGGGAGAAACCCATTGGCTATCTGAAATGGGGTAAATGAAGTTTACCTTGAGCAATTTCTGGAGTTCTTCTTTCACGATTTCCCTAAGGTTTGGATTCATCCTTCTTTGTGGTTGCCTAATAGGTCTGCTGTTTTCTTCAATATAGATGTGATGAATACAAGTCTTAGGATCGATTCCTTTCATGTCAGTGTATTCCCATGCAAATGCAGTGGAATGTTTTTGCAAAAGTTTGGTTAATTCTTCTTGTTGTGGTCTTTCCAAGTTTCTGTTAATGTTCAATGTTTTTCCTGGAAGGATTTCAACTGTAGAACTACCAAACTCTTCCATTGAGAAGAGAGACATCTGTCTAGAGGAGAGATATTCAATGTCTGCATCTAACTGAAACTGTGTAGAGTCATATTCTAAAGGTATTTCAAAATTTTCTAATGTATTTAGAATTTGACTATCTTCACTGATCTCAGAGATGGTTAGAACAGGTTGAATGGTATCCTCATCATCAACCCACTCATCTTCTCCTATTTCTGTTATTGCCTTTGCTGGAGGATACAAGTTGAATTTCTTGGTGGAATTACCATCTGATATATACATGTCCCCAGACCTACAACTGATAAAAGCATCAGTTGTTGCTAGCCAAGGTCTTCCTAAGATAAGAGGATGTCCTCCTAGATTGTTCTTGGGAGTTAAAATCATAAAATCAACTGGATATTCCCAAGAGTCTAGGGAGACTGGAATGTCTTCCAATACACCATCAGGTTTAATGATTGATCTATCTGCAAGTTGCGTAAAGTAGGTGTAAAGAGAAGGTTAGGAAGCTTTAACTGATCCATGGTCTGTCTACTCATGATGTTGATAGCGGCTCCTAAGTCAATCAAAGTATTTGGGATTTCAACCCCATTAATATGAGTCTTGACAATAGGGCTACCGGGATCCACATACTTTTGCATGGTAATCTTACCCATCATAATGTCTGCAATTTTTCCAACTAGATGTATCCTTTTGGTATCTCTGGTTCTCTTTCCTGTTTTCTTCAAACTCAACTCCTTTATTGTCTTTGCTAGAATGGGAATTTCCTTAATGGCTTGTAACAAGGGGATCTTGATACAGACATTCTTCAATTCATCTAGAAAACTATAGTCAGGCAACCAAATTTTCTTTTCCACTCCTTTGTCAATTTGTAATCTTTCAGGAAAAGGAGGTATGGCTGAAGATGTCAGTTGCTCAACTATGGGAGTTGTAGAGGTTGATTCTTTTTCTTTTTCTTTTTCGATATTTTGGTTTTGAAGTGATACTTCAGAAGCCTTATTGACTTTGAGAGATTCTTCCACAGAAATGCTTGGTTGTTGAACACTTGTAGAAGGTTGATCTAGGATTCTACCTGATCTGAGTTGTACTTCATTGAGAGGAACAACCATATAGGTAGGGAATGGTTGACCTTCCATCATGTAAGCATTTTGAGGGTTCCTATTATTTGGATTTGGTAATCGCTGAGAGGGAAGTTGATTTGACTTCTGCTGGGATTGAAGCAAGAGTTGAGAATTTTGATTTTGTGGAGGAGGTTGTTGTTGTTGAGGGTATGGCAATGATAGTTGTTGACCTTGATTTGGAAGTTGTGGAGCCTGCTGACTCTGAAATGATGGAGGATATTGATAGAATTGAGCAAGTCTCCCATAAGGATTTTGCATGCTTTGCATCCATGCTTGAAAAGCATTTTGAGGTTGAGGCCAAGGTTGTTGCCAAGGATTCCAATTTGGTTGGGATTGAAAATTCATAGAGTTGTTAAACCCTTGATTCTGTTGCCCTTGCCAAGGTCTCCTTGCAATAAAACAGAGAGATTCAAGTGTATTTGGATCCTCTTGAAAGACTGCTTTGAGGCCAGGTATTGAAGGACAATCCTTAGTCTCATGAGTTTCTGAGCAAATTACACATGTTTCTACAACGTGTGCATCCAAGGGACATTCCCTTAAAGCATGTTTCTTTCTACATTTCGGGCAAAAAATGGCCAAAGCCTCAGCTTCTGCTTTTTGTTTATTGTGAATCTTAAGGGTATCTAGTTGTTCACTAAGACTCCCTAAGATGTCAGTTTTGAATTCATCAAGCATATTGCCGATTTCAGCCCTACTTACTGATCCTGTTGCAGATTTATTTGCTCTAAGGAGAGAAGGATCTCTAGGCCCTTTTTGAGTTTTTGATTTGCCCCTTGAGAGATGGATACAGAGTTCTGCTATATCATTGAGTGAAAGTTGAGAAATATCCCCTTTCCCCATCATGTTTAAGATATCTATCCATTCATCCCTAATGGCTTTTAATCAGAGGGCTTTTAAGGTCTCTTCATCCAAGCTACTCATTTTTGCTCTTTTCAAGTTATATTGAAATCTTTCAAGTAAATCTTCTAAGCTCTCATCTTCTCTTTGTATCATTTTAAATACCTCGTCCTTGTGATTAGTAGGCATACAATAGTCCAAATACCTATCCAAAAGTGTTTGTTTCATTTCATCCCAAGACCTAATGGATTGAGTGAGTAACCCCATGAACCATTTCAAGGCTTGATCTTTCAGTGTTGAAGGGAAAAATTTGAGTTTCTGAGAGTCATCTAGGTAGTCATAAGTTCGACACACGACTTCAAACTCAAATAAAAATGTTTCAGGGTCCTCAGTTCTTAACCCATGGAAATTTGGGAGGACAGATGGCGATATGTTTTTCATAGTGGCTCGGGAATCCTCATTAACAATGGGAAACCCAAATGAATTATCCCCATCTCTATTTCCTCCTCCAAGGGGACCTCTACCTCCTCCATTATTGTTGTTGTTTCCTCCTCCTCCTCTACCTCTACCTCTACCACCTCCTTCTTCCTCTGCCATGATGGTTCTCCTAGGGATTTCAAAATCTTCTGGTTCCTCTACAAAGGGTGAATGAGAAGAGATTTCTCCTTCTTCTTCATATGACTCTATTTCCTCAATTACAATTGGTCTTTCTGTAGGAGAAAGAGAAGAGTCTCTTCCTGGTTCAAATTCAATAGAAGGTGTGGGAGAGTCAACTCTTGGCTCTTGAATTCCAGGAATTCTAGGACTAGGAGTGTCGATTGGAGATAAGGGAGGTGTCTCTTGTCTATCCCTTGAAGCAGATGGACTTGTAAAAATTGAACTTCGAGCTCTAGCTAAAAACCTTCCCCTAGAATCTCTAGCTCTATGCATGTCATTTTTTTTTATTATTTTTCTTCAAGTCAAGTTAATAGTTCTTTTTCTGATCTTCCAGGTCACTCTAGGTGCAAGAAGAGAGCATACTCAAGAAACTACTAAATCAATAACTTTCTCTTTTCTGATCCTCCATATCACTTTGAAGTGCAAGAGGAGAGCATACTTTGATAGGTTATCAACTTCTTTCCTTGAAATTTTATGTTTTTTTTTTTTTCTCTAAGAATATGGCTACTTAATTTCACTTCCCCGGCAACGGCGCCAAAATGTTTAGTCAATTTAGTGTCGTCTAAATTTCTATCATAAATTGTCAACCAGGGGCTCGTAAGCTGATGAAGTGAAGGTGTACTATATGTACTTAAGCAACCTCTTAGATCTTTTTGTCGTTTGGGGGTGCTGTTTGTGGTCAATCTATCTTCCTAAGATGGAATGGAGGTTTTATAAACAGATGAGTGATAGTGTGTGTAAGGTGATTTCTAAATGAGTGAGTGTGTGTTGCTGGTGGTTTCTAACTACCTTCTAAACTTTGCAAAGAAAGAGCTTGAAATAAATAACTTGAAATGAACTGAAAGCAAAGAACCACTTTCTAATGGCACTAGTCACTACTCATGCTGCTGCAAATAAAAAGGTAAGAAAACCACTTTAAAAACCAATGATAATGTTCATCTCTTCCTAACTCTCTGCTTCCAACATATAGTACTATGTAAAACACGATTAGGAAGTAGTTAGAGATAAGTCTAAAAATTGATAAAGCTCTAAATGACAAATTATAACACCACTGTGCCTTTCTCCAGCATTCTGCTTCCAACATACATTGTTATGTGTAACAAGTGAAGAAAGAGTTAGTGATATAAGCCAAAAGCTACTCAAAGCAAGCTGTAATTTATTAGTATTCTGATCTCTTAAAGATGAACAACTTATGATAAGGAGACCATCAATGTGTTAGCATACAGCTTGAGAAACTAAGCTAGAAGTTAAGCTAGAAAAACAGAGTAAAGGCAGCAACTATGAATATGACAACTGAAAATACCATCAGAGATAAAGCAAATACACAAGACACACAATCCCGGGCTAAAACCTGCAGAAAACAATCCTGATCAGTTTAAAATAAATGCTGGAAATGTAAAGACATGAAATCAAACTGTACACTATTATACATGATGAAAGAAATAAAAATTGTTGGCATTCAAACTACACATTATTGTACATGTGAAAATGAAAATAAGGAAAGGCAGGAAAATGAAATCAAACACTATGTACACAGGCTGTCATAGATGGGGGCCCTCCATCCACGCAACCAGCTAAAGATCAGTTACGAAAAGGTGAACAGAAACAATCTTCTTTTATGAAACCAGCATGTCAAAATACAGTGAAAAAGTGTTGTAGAAACAGCCTTCTAAAACAGAGTTTTGATAACAAAATAAGCGCAGCACTTACAATATTCAAAAAGCTAATCTATAAGCGTTGGCACACACTTTATTTATAAGCACAGGGATAAACTACCCTCTGCGTGAACTAAGCAACTACAGCCTAACTTATTAACTACGCAGCAACACGCAGTCTTAACTAATTAACTTATGCAGCAACACGCAGGCAACTCCGTGAACGTTTGGAGGAAACGGTCATCATGGGAAGTAAATCTATGTTTGGATCCTATCTTTTGCTGTCTTCGTGGCGTGGAGGAAGTGCCAGCTATGGTTCCGTGTCTCAACTGCTCATGGCTTCCGTGCCACCGTCTGGAACTTGACCGTTTGACCGAGGGAACACCTGCGTTGACCAAGGGCATACGTGACTGGTTTGGCTCAACCAATAGCATACGATCCATGTGTACATCCATCCCAACGTGCCCATGTGGCCCGTTCCTTGAGAAGACACATGGAGTATATCAAACAACAAAAAGGCTGTGGAATCTCTGAATAGCTGCGGAATTGCTGAACAGCTGCGGAATTGTTGTATATGTTCCAAAATTCTAATCAAACAGTCAAACATTAGCATAGTTAACAAACCATGATAAAAAGACATGTAATGCAATAATTTGAACAAGTTAATGGAGGAAAAGATGGAAAAAGGAAGAAGTGAATGGGAAAAGGCTGTTGGGAAGATAGCTAAGTGAGTGCAAGGTTGAGGCTCAACAATAATCCACCCCCCAGTGTGTTGCCCTTAGAAGAGTTGGTGGAAGAAACCCAAGCCAATCTTTTAGTTGATCTCTGTGTGGCTGATTCGGCCTCTCTCCGAGTCAAGAATGTGGAATTCATCCCAAAAAGATCCTTGAGGATCAACTCATCCATATCCACCTCTTGGGAGAAAGAACTGTGTAGCTTATTGGAAAACCACTTGGATGCCTTTACTTGGAGCTATAAGGTGATGAAGGGAGTCCACCCTTCAGTCTGTACTCATCACATTTACATTAAAGAAGATTGTAAGCCAGTTAGGCAGCCTCAAAGGAGTATGAATCCAACCCTTAAGGACATTGTCAAAGAAGGACTACAAAAGTTTCTGGACGCAGGATTCATCTACCCCATCTCTAACAGCGAATGGGTCTCTCCTTTGGTGCTAGTGCCAAAGAAAAACGGGAAGTGGAGAATCTGTGTAGATTATCAGGAACTAAACAAGGCCACCAAGAAGGACCATTTCCCTTTGCCTTTCATAGATCAAGTGTTAGATGGCCTGGCAAGGAAGAAGTTCTTCTCCTTCCTAGATGGGTTTAGCAGGTACAACTAGATCCAAATCAGCCCGGAAGACCAAGATAAGACCACTTTCACTTGTCCTTGGGGTACTTTTGCATACCGGGTCCTTCCTTTTGGGTTGTGCAATGCTCCCGCCACTTTCTAGAGAGCAGTACTGAGCATATTTGCTGAACTGGTTCATGATTTAGTGGAAATCTATATGGATGACTTTACCCCTTATGGTTCTAACTTCCAGGAAGCTTTGACTAACCTGGGAAAAGTTTTAGCCAAGTGTATTGAAATGAACCTGTCCCTCAGTCCTGAAAAATGTGAATTCCTGATGACTGAAGGGACCATGCTAGGTCATACAATTTCTCAGCAAGGATTATAGGTGGATCCCAACAAGATTGCTATCATCCAAAGGGTCCCACCTCCTCAAAATGTAAGAGATGTTTAGTTTCCTAGGCTTAGTATGGTATTATATAAGATTCATTAAGGATTTTAGTAAGCTAGCCTCTCCATTGTTTGGTATTTTAGGAAAAGATGTTGAGTTCATATGGACTGACAACTGTCAAGAGGCTCTAGATATCTTGAAAGGTAAACTGGTAATTGCCCCAATTTTGAGAGGTCCAAACTGGGCCCTACCTTTCCACATTCACACAGATGCCTCGAACAAAGCAATAGGAGAAGCCTTAGGGCAAGTTGATGAGAAGTTGCCTTATGCCATCTATTTTGTAAGTAAAAAATTTTCCAAGGCAGAATTAAACTACATTGTAACCAAAAAGTAGGTCCTAGCTGTATTCCATTCCCTAAATAAGTTCAGACACTACATCACCGTCTATCAAACAATCGTACACACCGATCATGTCACAATTAGGTATTTGATGAATAAACCAGATGTAAATGCTTGTATAATTAGATGGTTACTTTTATTACAACAATTTGATTTGACCGTTGTTGATAAGTCGGGTAAGGAAAATGTTGTTGCTGATTTTTTGTATAGATTAGATATGTTTGCAGGTGAAGAAGGAATGGTGGATGATCAAATGCCAGATGAACACCTATTTTCTATTTTAGTACTCTCTTCCTGGTTTGCTGATATAGCAAATTACTTGGTTTCAACACAGTTTCCGCCACACCTGTCCTCAAAAGAGAAGAGCAAGATCGTGAGGAAAAGTGCCTCGTTCACCTGGATTGGGGGAAATCTTTTTAAACTTGGCCCAGATAAGATTTTGAGGAGATGCATCAGGGAGGAGGAAGTTTTTGACATTCTCCTAACCTGTCATGATGGGCCCTGTGGGGGGCCATTTTGCAGCAAAAAAGACTGCCTTCAAAATTCTACAAGCAGGTTACTATTGGCCCACTCTTCATCAAGATGTCAGAAGATATATCAGCCAATGTGACCGATGTCAAAGGATGGGGAAACCTACTCCAAGGGATGAGATGCCCCTGCAACCTCAAGTGACTTTCGAGCCATTTGATAACTGGGACATGGATTTTGTGGGTCATATCAACCCTCCTTCAAAACAGAAATCTTACATCATTGTGTGTATTTATTATCTCACAAAATGGGTAGAAAAAAAGGTGATCAAGGCAGCAACAGAAGAAAAAGTAGCTGAGTTTTTGAGGGAAAATATCTTCTACAAGTTTGACTATCCAAGAGAATTAGTCACAGATCAAGGGAGTCAATTTACCTCCAATCTGATTGAAGACCTGCTCACACATCACAAGATTAAGCACAAAACTTCCACTGCTTATCATCCGCAAGCAAATGGAAAGGTGGAAGTCACTAACAAAGCTTTAGAAGGATTTTGACCAAGGTGGTGAGTAGTAGCAGAAAAGATTGGGCAGATCGATTGGTTGAGGCCACCTGGGCCTATAACACCACATGGAAAATCACCATAGGGTTCACACCCTATGAGCTGGTCTATAGGAAGAAGGCTTTGTTGTCAATAGAATTTGAATATAACGCATTAAAGATGGCAACTCAGCTGGACTTAGATCTCAACCATGCACAAAAGGAAATGTTACTTCAGTTAAATGGATTGGATGAACATATATTGCAGACTTTTTTCCACTTAGAGGCAGTCCAACTTCAAAGAAAAATATGGCATGACAGACACCTCAAAGAAAAAAATTCCAGGAAGGAGATTGAGCGCTGCTGTACAATTCAAGATACAAAGATTTCAAGGCAAAATGAGGACAAGATGGCTAGGACCATACACAGTAGAAAAATGCAATGACAATGGCTCAGTCCTGATTCGGACTATCGATGAAGAAGCCATCCCCATGCTCGTCAATGGGCATAGGTTGAAGATCTACGGGAAGCCCCTTTCCAAGCAAGAATTCATTGAGAATCTAAGGAAAATAGTGTTGGTAGTGGAGCAGGTCTTTGCCTCCACTCCACCCACACCCTGAGCTTAAAAAAAAAAAAAAGATCCTTGGGTGAAAACCTCTTAGAGGCGCCCAGGGTAGGCAGTGAGGGTGAAAACCTCCTGGAGGCACCCCAGCTGTCTCATAAAAAAAACAAAACAAAACGAAACTTCTTTTGAATGCATTGCAGATTGCAGGAGGGTCACACAAGAAAAAGGACATGGCCAAGCTGCATACACCCTTGATAGCTCATTCCTCCATCGCCATTGTCTTTTCCCAGGCCTTGGTCTCATTTGTTCTGAAAATTTCGCATCCTACAGGGAACTCTGTGCATTCTATAGGAGGCTCCTGTAGAAACCACAGAGAGCTCAAAATCAAGTTCAGAGAAGAATCCGAGGGCTAGAAATTTGTCCAGAAGGCCTGTGGACCTCCTTGCCACCATTCATCCTCCTAATTCTCCATTCCATCCCTGCACACCCACCTTTACACTCGCATTTCCTTCCTTGCATAGAAAACACAAAAATTCTGTTTCTTTCGTTTTTTTAAACAAAAAAATGGATGAATAAAAAACAGCAACATTCTTCACTTGTTTCTTACCTGATGTATTCCAGTTGTTATTCATTTCCTTCAAAACCTTCTTCAACTGTCTCTTCAGTCCCTGCTCAAGCATCAACTAGAAATTTTAGAGGGAGAAGTAGCTACAGGAAATCTTGCAGGATTCTTGTAACAGCTGATCCCTTTAAGAAACAAGCTCCAGAGGCAGGGTCAGTGCAGCCAAGATGTATGCAACGTGAAAGGAGCGGTGCCTGATTGAAAATCACCAGCATAAGCCACCGGTTCAAAGGCCACGAGAACTAGTAGCAGAAGAAAAAAAAAAAGAAAAAAAAAGGAGGTGCCAAAGTCTGATCATGTAGAGCACGGTAGCGACTAAGAGGTAAGTGGCTAAACCCGTTCCTCTATTGCATGAATATTATTTAGGAACTTCATGAACCATTGAGATGGTCGCAATTAAACGAAATCGGTGGCTAGCTAACTGGCCACCCTCGTTTAGTTCAAACCACCCTCGTTGAGTTCAAACAAGCCTCATCCAATTCAAACAACAGTTCAAAAGATGCAGTTAGCACGTGTGGTCCATCAACTCGGGAAGAAAAACTCAGAACCGGTAGTGGTGGCGGCGTATAACGGGAATGATGGAAGTGATGGCAGGTAGGCGACATGAAATACCATAATGGCACTGGAGTAGGACCAACGGTCCGGATGGGGATAACGTACCCTTCCTGCCACCTCACCTCGTCACCGCAGATCACGACATCAGCTTAAGTACACTGCGGTAGAAGCCTCCACCACCTTTTGTTTTCATTTACATCGACGAGTTCTCGACTGCAACAACTCACCTACCACCTTCAGAACATCGAACTAGTCGTTCTCTGCCAGTTTTCAAAACCCTCCCGCTTATCGGGCTCTACAAGAGCATTATTACATTCTATAGGAGCGGAAACACCGTCTACAAGATCCTTTCTATAGGAAGGCCAAAGAGCAACTCTGTAGAGGGAAAATTCAAAATCTTTGCCAAATTCGAGCTCGAAAGGAGGTAGGCTCAGAAACCCACTCTGCATGTGATATATCTACACAAGGTGTTTCCCTTCCTTTTTCGAAAAGAGTCGGGACCCACACCTGGATGCAGATTAAAAAATCTAAAGGAGTCGAAGATATAGGGCACATGGAAAACAAGTTGAGAGAGATGAGTAGAGAATTGAGAATGGTAAGGCACACAAAGAGCATCAGAAGAGCTCAACTACAGGAAGAAAATGAATTGTTGAAAAGGCAGCTACAAGAAAGGGAACCTCAAGGAGGAAATAAGTTGTCAATCTTGGAAGGACAACAACGAAAAGAGGTACCCCAGGCAGACAGTGAGGCAGTAGAGAAGCAACAACAACAACAATAACCACAGACAGATAGTGAGACACTGATGAAACATCAACAAGAAAGAGAATCTCAGGCAGCAACTGAAGTGCTCATTTTGAAAAGGCAGCTGCGGGAAAAGGAAGCCCAGTTAGCCTGCATGGCCAGCTGGGAAATGGAGGCATTGCAGTGCAGCTAACCAGCTAAATCCTATGCACTGTACCTCAAAGATCAGTGGCTCCAATTCTAGATTAAGACATTGGCCTAAAGGGGCACAATACCATTTCAAGATTATGGCCAATTTATGCATTTATGTGATCATAGTTCAGTCGAGGACATAGAGAAGCTAGCAGAATTTTACCTACACAACATGGCACTTCCTGACATGAATTTATGGGATCCAAATGCTGCATTGGGAGACTTACAGCTAATGGCTATGGCTTCTTGGATGAGCCATGAAGAAAAGAGGGCAGTGGAAATTCAGAAAATAATGGCAAAAGAGCTAAGTGAGCCCCTGATGATAAGGGCAGAACCAGCAGAACCCTTGGCTCTCATCTATGCCCACCAACACCTTGCAACCAATCCTCAAGTTCTCCTTGATTATGTTGACAAGCAAGCACATGCTATTGCTCATTTTGAAGATATGGAGAGATTGTTTGGCGATGACTACCTTCATGCCTGCATGAGAAGGTGGAATACATTGCCACATAGCTTAAGGATCAGGGAGTATCACTCCCCAAACAGAATGAGGGAGGCCATGAGGAGAGTGCCCCTATATAAACACTCAATGCAAAACTTGAAAGCTAATTGGATTGGTCTTAAATTCAGTCCTCCATTGCTGTTAGGACTGTTGGAAGGAGTTAAGGAGGAGGAAGAACAGAAACAATGGGAGGAAGTGGACAGGAAAGCAGGTTTCCATGATAGAGAGGAAGACATCACATCAGAGGCTTGGGATGTCAAGGAATCTGTCAGAGCTATTAAAGACGAAGAGCTAGATTAGTTGCTCAGAGGATGAGCAACCCATTCATCACAGGGGTGATGATGAGCCCCAGAAATGGGTAACTATATGGGCTCATTCTGCCTATTATTTCGATTTAATCCACCATTTTCATTAGTTTGTTACATGTTTTTTAATATATTTATGCTAATAGAGTGAATTTGGAGTGAATTGGGTTAGTCACTTTGCCCTGTAGTCTAATGAGTGTTTATTGCAGATTTTTTGGACAATTTTGGACAAAGACAAGGAATTTATGAGCACATGGCAGCCAAAACTCGAGGGAAACAAGGAAGAGGACTTGTAGGAGGGGTGTCTCCTTCATTAATGACCCCTTTCCTCGAATCCTCCATCAGCAGCTCAGAGTACAAAGGCCCACATTGATGATTCCAAGGGGCAGCCGAGCAAGTCAAGTAGGACTGCTGTTATCTTCAGTTCTAGGAAGCCGAGTTCCTTAATTTTAGGAGGACTGTTGGGAGTCCCCATTTGTATAAATAAGAAGGCTTCGAGCCTCAGTAGGTTAGCCAGTTCTTAGTATATTTTCGCACTTTTGTGCAACATTGTGCTCAACTCATTTTTGAGCTCTTTTTTAGAACAATTTATGTGATGTAACTGCTATTTTTGATAATGAAGATGAACCAGGTTTTGAGCCAGCACTGATCTCTTTCAGAGGGCTGAAGCTCTTGGGTTAGGGCCCAACCCAAGCTACCCAACACCTCCTTTGTGTACTTATATGTTTTTGTTTCCATTCATGAGTTAATTTCTGTTGCATATACTCATTTTACTTCATTAGATTAGGTTGCTTTTGATGGTTAGAATAGTTGTTTTTGTTTCAAGTTGCTTAAGTAAGTTGCTGCAGTGACAGAAAAGGATCCAAAAAGGCCAACAACAGGTCTTGATCTCCTTTCTCCCTTCTTGGGACTATGATTTGAGGTCAAGGCACTACTGCTGCCACCAAAAACACAATTTTTGCTCTTTCATGCAACTGCTAGTGTGATACTTTGATTTGGAAAAGTTGATATTAGTTCAGATTCAATTGCTTAGATCATTTCATGTCCTTTTACCATAGTTCTCTCGCATGCTTTTCTGTTCATAAGGTATTGTTCAACATTTTCTGGTTTTAGGTCAGAAATTAGGTTAAGCTAGACAAAACTCTATTTTTTAGTTCTTGCTTTGGTCAGTTTTGAGAAGTAAATGTGCAGATCTCTTGCAGGACATCCCAGCTCATCATTCCTCCATAAAACAGCCAGCACTAGCTCACTTCTCATAGATCCCCCAGCTCATTCGCCACATTTCACCAATATGCCCTAATTTTTGTGTTGTTTCTCCATAAAGTTGTTTTCTTGCCATTTGAACAAATCCAACCATCTCCTTCGTCCTTGATCTTCCTTGACAAGTTCTAGACCCCTCAACACCTTCATCCAGCGTTCATGTCCCCTTTCCCATCATTTTTCCACCTTAAAACCTCCAAAAACCACTTTCAGCCTCCTCCTGTAGATCCCCTGCAGGCTCCTCCAGAATTTCCTGTGAGTGATTTTTCGAAGTCTAATCGCAATGGAAGTATTCAGAAGGGTACTAGGGGCTTCTTAAGACCTCTCCACACCTTCCTCACCTTCTGAAAAATCCAACTCCATCTTCCTTTGTCACCAAACCTCTGCACAATCACAACCAGATAAATCTCAAGCATAATAATTTCACATAAAAACACTCAAAAGTAAAAAAAGATGATTTCTTCTCATTTCTTTTCAGAAGTAGCCTGAATAAATGCAATTTACCTTTTCAATAGTCAATGGCGTTCATCTCATCAGTTTCCATCTCTTTTCTTGCAAAAGTAGGGTTAGTAGGTAAACTAGGGTTTGCTAGGTTTTGCGTTTCATTCTAGTTTTCCTTCTCTTTCTGCAAGTAGAATAGCCCCTGTAGAGTTAGATTTCTTCTATCATAGTAAAATATTCTTCTGAGAACTCATAGAAGTTGGCTTAAGCTCCTAGCGAACTTGCGCCAGCTGATCAAGTAACAGCCTACAGTAAGAGCTAGCACTTGTGCATACAGCATCGTCGCTTCCAAGTTTGTTACGAACTACCGGGTTGATAAAAGTAAAGAAGGAAGCCACAGGAGTTGCAGCAGTATTGCTGCAATACTGGATCTCACCAACCATTATCTGAGCATCTAGAAGGATCGACCGATGGTCTGATCCACCATAGTTTAAAGTTGTCAGCATTAAGATTGATCTCTTGGAGGATTATATCCTCCGAAACTAGAAATATATCCAGATGAGAGGCCACCAGGTATTTGCCTCCTCTTTTGTTATTCCAAGTGAACATCCCATTTGTTGCTTCTATGTCCACTAGCTTCATGGTGTCAATAAGATTTTGGAAACTTTCTGAGTCGTGGTCTAGTTTCCTTATGCCTCCTTTCTTTTCCTCCAATGTGAGGATTATAATAAATTTCCCTTCCAATATCCATTTCATGTGTGGATTCCTTCTTCTAAGGTCCTCAAAAGATTGAATAAAGTTATGTTTCTCATTGATCCTCTGGGGGCCATGCACATTCGTACAGAGAATTAGATCTAATGAACCAAAGACTTGCATAACTATGGACAAGAATACCGAGTAGATTCAAAAGAGATTAGGTTTATCTTCTAGGGATTCCACAGGGTTAGGATTCCCAATGCAATGTTCCGCGCTTATATATCTACATAGTCATATCTATCCCAAAAATTTCCACTAGTTATTTTTAGGCGTTTTGTTGAACGCTTGATGTCTTGAATGAAAATGATATTTGGGTTTTCATTTTCAACATTATCTCTAAGGATCCTTTGTTTTCTTAGGTTATTCAAGCCTCTTATATTCCATGTTAAAATTTTCAATCCAACAAGGGGGGAGAGTTTTATAGGATTTCATCTTACCTAAGATTATCATAAAGGCTTTGAGCTCGTAAAGGGTGACCCTATTGGATTTCCTTCCTCCTGCGAGCTTTCTTGGGGGTCAAGGGGTTCTGTGCGTTCATCACCTTGACTCTCAACCCTTTAGTCTCTCCATGCGATCTCTTTGTTCCTCTAAGTCTAGTTTCTTCCCATGTTAGGAATAAGTACTACACCTGATCTATTTGGTATTTAGGGATCGCTTCCACTCCTTGCGCCTTCCACTGTTCTAACATATTATCAAGACCTAAACCTGCTCTTTCCACAATCTCCCTTAGATTTGTATCTTCTTTCCTTGCTTCACTTGTTGTCATTTCCAATATTCATCTTGCCTTTGATGTTGAGCTTGGTTGCCTAGATCTTCGTCCGATGCTTGTGGCTAAGTTTATTTACAAGGGGTTTGAGTGACATTTGAGAGATCCCTCATTATTGTTTTTGGTTCCCTTGTTTCGTTTATTTTTTATGTTGTTGTGTTTTTCTTCTTCCTGTAGGGTTTCCTCAACCAAGACATCATAGCAATTATTTGTTTCCTTTTTTTCGTCTGAATGCTTTAGTTGTTTTTTCTTTCATGCTTTACCCTTGGCTCCCTCTCTTGTGAAACCCTCTTGTTGTTTATCTGAGCAAGTTCTTGATTAATTTGTCCTTACATTTAATGGGCATTCTCTGAAGAGGTGTTCATGTTCATTGCATCATCTATAGTGGAAAGGAATATGCTCGTAGTTGATGATTTATGACCAAACATCATCTTGGAACTCTAGGATTACTATGTCTAGAAGAGAAACCGAGATGTCCATTTCAATGCAAATCTTGGTGTATGCAGTGTATTACCCTTCTGGGTTGTTTAATTTCTAAGGTTGTTGGTAGGAAATAATCCAGAGGCAAAGAACATAACCTTATCCAAACTGGAACAAAGGTGAAGGTTTCCTTCTTTGGAATAAAAATTTCCTTCCATGGTCACATTTACAACCCTGTTGAGGAGAGTAAATACGATCCTCACTCAAACATCTTGTCTTTTTCCTCTAGGTTAGAAAATACAATTGTGAACAAACTTTGGATCCCAAATGGAGATCTACTTCCCCTTTAGGTTTCCAAACATGTTGGATCCAAGTTCTTAACACTTTTTCTATGGGCCAAACCCCCATAAATTTGCAGATCAATGCGTATGTCCTCATGTGGTCTCAGAGAACTTGGGTTTGTGTATCTTGGATCACTACCCAAGGATTCTTATTGGTCTTGGGCTTGCAGGCTCCACTTAGGCCTAACATTGTAGTACACTTTCCTTTCTACGAAGACCCCTCATCAAATTCCTTGGAATTCACCCCATGTGATCCAGAAACTTTGTTGACTCCGATTTATTGTCTCCTTGTGCAGTATCATCTATCTTGTTAGAATGGGCCTGAAACACTCCTTGGATACCTTTACCTTTGTCAACCAAGATGCTTCGATAGGAGGGATCACTGCTCCCTCCCGCTTTTGCTGCGATGCAGACTTAGAATTCAACAGATTAGAGTTTCCCGCCTTCTCCTAGCTACACTTGCAGCGCTCCAGTTATTCAATTTTATTATCTAATAAGTATTATTATAATGTTAAAAAAATAAAATTTTAAAAATATCATTTTAAATATTTTATGAATTTATTTTTATAATTTGTAACTTAAGTCTTAGCTTTTGTTTTTTTCTATTATATTTTCTTGTAAGATCTTACCAAAATTCGTATCACTACATTTAGACTAATTAAGCGTTGGTCAATTTCTAAGATCCCGTGAGATTAAAAAGTCTTATTATTTTTTTCCCCTACTAACATGGTTGAAAATGAAAAGAACTTTCTTAAGTTATAAATTTCAAAACATCTATCAAACTACCAATCTTCTAACCTTCTCTAACTTTTAACTCAACAAATCTACTATCATTTTGGAACATTTCTCTTTATGCTTTTTAAACATAAAAATATTTTGTCTGAAAATTTTTAAATACACATAAGTTTTTAAATTTAATAAACAAGTGACTTTAACTAACTTTAATAATCATCACCATCACATTAATAAAATTATATCATTTTAAAAATTTAATAAATTTATTTTCACATTTATTTTTTATTTTTTTTATTAGCTGTGTTTTTATATAACTTTAAGCAAAACATAATAGGCCTATGACTAGTGGCCTTCCCCTTGGAAAACAATGCTATTAGAACAAGCATATCAGTTTTTTTTATCAATGATTAGTCATATGTGATAGCATTCAAAAGTTGAATTTCATCATCCATTTCTTGGCATGGGATTTAGTAGGGATGGGTTAGGTTCCGTTGTCTTTTCTTGTTGATGGCAGCATAGGGATGGGTTAGGTTCCGTTGTCTTTTCTTGTTGATGGCAGCATTCCTCGGCCAATCTATCTGCTGGAGCACATCATTGCCGATCTTTCTGCTTCCTCTCACCATTGACAATCATATCCATTCCAGTTTTCTTGTTGATGGCAGCATTCCTCGGCCAATCTATCTGTTGGAGCACATCATTGCCCATCATTCTGCTTCCTCTCACCATTGACAATCACATCCATTCCTCACTGCTTAGTTATTGCTATCCCACAGTTTTAATGGCCAATGTTAAGTCTCACAACGCTGAAAAGAATACTCATATTTAACCGGAGAAACTAGAGGGAATTGGCCATATTTGATGACTTAGAGAAAGGCTTCAAGTCATGGGTAATGGCCATTTTTTCCTTTGAACTCATAAAATGATCAGTATGCAGTTTGCATGTAGTTTTTGTCCAGAGTGGAAAGATAGATATATAAGAGTAGGGGTTATTATTTTGTTACAAAAATAGTGGAAATTTTAACAAAGATTTCACAAAGATTTGATAAAAATTTGAGAAATCTAAATTATAATTGTCAAACTTCATAATTTGGGTGCACAAGATATTTTTAATAAAACTAAATCCATTTCCACCATCAAAATATACAATCAAATCTAACCAAATTTTTTCAAAATATAACCAAAATTTCGGTAACATCGAGAAAAAAACATAATTATAATATTTAGACTACGACGATTCTTTTTAACTGACACACATACTTCAACTTTTACAACCTGGATTCTTTTTCACTGGTGCACAGACGTCAACCTGACTACCACCCTGACTCTCTGTTTTGGAATGTTCTAGCGCAGATGTGCCACGCTGTGAATATTTGAATTCTCTAATTTATGGTAACGACAGTGACATGGGCGATTCGTTTTACAAACAACCCGTTGCACTGACCAGTCTGTCAATTGCACGTCGTCTGATGCCTAAGGCCACGTTGTACAGTGAAGGCCAGACATTCATTAAAATCTGAATTTATTTAGTATTGTGATACACTTTTCAAGATCTACATAAATTCAAGATTAAGTAAATTAAAACTTTAAAAATTAGTAAATTGTGAATGAAACTTAACTTTTGTCAAATTACAAATTAGAAAAATATTCTTTTGTTGCCACAGTAGCTCAAATATTCTTGGGTTTCTATGTGTAACAAATTAACCCAACCAGTCTGAGGAGACAGGTGAGGGAGAACAGAGTGATAACTGAGAACCAAATTATAAAAATTATAAATTATTATTGTTATTATAAAAATAATTTTATAATTTTTATTATTATTAAAAAAATAAACTAAAATCATTGGTCATTAAATCTAGCCAAAACAACAAATCCATTCAATGTAGCATGGATTCATTAAATTTTGTGTAATTTATAAGCCTTTTGTATTCTTTGAGAAACATAAGATATTGACAAATTTCATAAATGCATTAGCTATCTAATATATTTGGATGTTAGAGCACTATTTGCCATACATATTGATAGAACTCTTGCCAGTCAACATATTTTGTGAAACCATGGACTACGATTTGCCATTTTTTATTAGCAGACTATTATATATTTTAAAATAATAAAATAAAATTAATTTTTTTAATTATATTTTAGTAAATAAATTTTATATTTTAAAAATAATTTACAATAATTAAATAACAAATTATATAAATCAATTTAAATTATTTTTATTATATTTTAAATTAAATATATAATTGAAAAATAATAATTTACATTTTTAGTAAACAAATTTAATATTTTAAAAATAATTTAAAACATTCAAATAATACATTAATTTCACAATTTTTTTATTATATTTTAAAATTTATTAATAAAAAATATAAGAGAACAAAAACTAAAAATTATACCATTATATTTAAACTATAATGGTATAATATTAAGGTTGCATCATATAATACTTTAAGAATATAATATTCTTATTGTTTTTACTTATCCTTAACTATATTGACCAAATAGTTCACTAAACTATTAACTTTACTAAGTGATATTCCTATTAATAATTATTATCTTATTATAACTTTAACACATAAATGCCATAATAACATTATACCTTATAATATCTTAGTTATTATCCTATAATTAAGTACTTATACTAATATAATGACTATAGGTAAATTATAATAATTAAGGTCATTATTAAGATAACCTAATTAAGTACTTGTATTAGATCCCTAAATTATAATTAGGTACTAAATCCTATATAATAAGTATAATATACTAATAATATAAATCTATAAATTAACTAACATATTATAGGTATCATATAAGTTAAAAACTCAATAGATAATAATATTAGCACATAATACAATAGTAACCTAATTTTAGTATATTAATAAGGTCATTCATATATATAGTATATATAATTATGGGTCATAGAAAACTTGTACTACATAAGTAATGAATAATTTTATAAAACAATTTAATTACAACAAAAGGAATTGACCAATAAAAGAATTTAATGCAAAATACATCAAATAATTTGAGGCGAGAATTAATCACTTGGCCACACAAAGAATAGTGCTTTATCTACATCTATGTTATAGTCCACTGCACAACATATTCTCTAGCAAGATGGGTCAATTTCATACCACAATAGTCAATCTACCCATTCCACTCATACTCAATAAATTCAATGGTACAATCAACTACATGACAAATTCTTTGGGTAGAATGTGTCAATTTTGCACACAATAGTTAATGGCTTTGTCCAATTATATCTTTATTGTTTTTTACTTTAATTTAAATACATTTAAACTAAACCCTTGTTCAATCTATTCATTCATATCTTTCAAAGCTCAATAATTAAACTAAGATGCAAGAACACTATAGGGCCTTGTTTAATTATCATGAATGATTATTTCCCCTTTTTCTCATTCTAATTTTTACCATGGCTATCCAACAATAATTTAAATCAGAGAGAACATATATAGTAACACTTGAAAAAAAGTGGTCCATAGGGCTTTGGATTGACAGTGAATAAATACACCATTCTATCTAATAATTGTAAATTACATTTCTTTTTTCACAAAAATACATTGATAAGTACAACTGGAAAATCCTTTTAATACTTACTGTTTTGAAACTGCACGTATGCTATTTTACTTACCAATAGTCTCCTCATTAAGACGCAGAGAAATATTGTTATTAAATCTGTTCTGAATTATAATGGGTATACAATGTTCACTAAATTTAAACTACCTCTTATGGATACGAATTTAACTCTGAATTATAATGGGTATACAATGTTCACTAAATTTAAACTACCTCTTATGGATACGAATTTAACTCTTAATTTTTTCAGGTGAATCATTCAAAGTGGTAGTTACAGTTTATTGGCTTTCCGATCATCCTATTTTATCAAAAATTATATTTGATTTACTGATATTTAGATTCTCATAAGTTAAGGGAATGACATTTTGTATCAATATTAATATTTGATTTACTGATATTTAGATTCTCATAAGTTAAGGGAATGAAATTTTAAGTCAGACAGATCCATCTCCTACATGGGAATCTCAAGATTATATTCGAATAACGGAAGTGTATTCAATTGTTCAACACCATTTCCTGAATACCCTGAAGATAGATTTTTTATACAACTATGGTCAAGTATGACCAGAAGTTTTCTATGTTGAAGAAACTTTAATGAAGCTTCAATATTTTTTTGATTGGAGATCTATGAAATATGGATGTAATGAGTATATTTATAAATGTATCATAATTTAATGGGTGAATATAGTATTTTGAATATGTAGAGGACAACGAATAGTCTATATGTTATATGATATAGTGATGTCCATTGCTATTATATATAATAAGGTTTGTTCATTGTTATTATTATACATAATAAGGTTGGTTTATTTAAATTAAATAGAAGTATGGTGCTATGCGGTAATTAACCATTCTATAATTAAGATTTTTTTGTTTTTTTTATTGATGATTAATTCCAGCATTGTATACTCATTATTATATAATTTATTTTTATTACTATATTTTATAATCTAAATTAATTTTGTAATATTTTTATTTAATAAAATAAATTCAATATAATTGATTTTCGCAATTAGAGGTTTATAATGATATTCTTCCTTACCATGCACTTCATTACAAATAAATTTTGGCTTTTATTTTGTGAAAGATAAAAATTCTCTTATATTTTACTTTACACAATCTAAGAGTGATAAGGAAATGGTTAAATATCCTTAGTTTCTACGCAAAGATTCAATGCATTATAACAATTGCTTCAACATAAAGATTCAATGCATTATAAGTGAGTTTGGATTCATCGACAATGTATAATTAATGGGATAATGGGATGAGAGTACTCATGAGAAGAGATTATAATAATGGTGATTGGGAATTTTACTTTGAAATTTCATTTTAATATATTATCAAAACATGGTTAGAGAAAAATTTAAAACATAAATATAAAATAAAAATAAATAATAAATAAAATATTTTATATTTAAATTTTATTAATAGTTATCGACAGATATAAAAAACATGAAATCAATAATATAAATAAATTTGTTTTTTCCCATTTTAATATATTATCAAAACATGGTTATAGAAAAATTTAAAACATAAATATAAAAGAAAAATAAATAATAAATAAAATATTTTATATTTAAATTTTATTAATAGTTATCAACAGATATAAAAAACATGAAATCAATAATATAAATAATTTTGTTTTTTCCCAAATTAAAAACTCCAATATATTTTATACACTCTTTTTAAAGGAATCTCAATTACTATATTTTACATAATCCTACCATAGGAATACTAACACTTATTTTCACAATTTAATTACATATTCAAAGAATAATGAAAATATAAAAGCATTTATAAATCAATCACAATAAGAATATTGTTCACCAAGTGGAAAAAGTGAAGTAGATTTCTCTATTTGCAGTTTTGATTGTTGCCCAAATTTTGACATTAAATTTTAATGTCATAAATTTCTGAATCCTCACCAATCTTGTAAAATGTTGCTCACTCATCTTTAATCCTCTTTTCCTTCTCCTTACATACTCTTCTTCCCCACATATCCCCGAGCTACAATTAGAAAACACAAAAGATGAGTGCACTAGCAAGTGGAGAAGAACCCTCAATCTCAACATGTTCCCACTCACAAGACCTCCACTTTCATCCAACTCATCAAAAATCTCAATAGTCACTCAAAATGAAAATTATCATTAGGACCTTTATCAAATGATAGGGTGCTCAAAATTTTCTTTCTCATAACTCATTCTTATTTTATAGATAGTTTCAATGATAACAATTGACACCTCATGCAAAATAATTGTTCTCTTAATTCCAATATTTTGATTATTCATCTATCTATGTGTTAGTCCTTGACCAAAGCTTTAATGAAATTATTTTCTTAGTTTATTATCAAAAAGTTATTTTTCCCTTACCACACATGTTTCCTTGTTTCTTTTTCTAGTTGTGTCTTGATCTCAATTTAGACTCTCCATTTTGTATCTATTAATTTAAGTTATTATGTAGGTTTTAGATTTTTGTTCCCCAACTACCCCCTATTTTTTCTCAAGTTAAAATCTTAGTTGGATATTTTGTGTTATGCTTTTGGCCACATGGTGGTTCTCTTAGGATATTATTTTGCCCTAATTTTTAATTTAATATTCTCCAATTTATTTCATACCCCTCTTTTCTGGTTAAGAGTAAATTTTCATTGAATCAATGTTTCTATTTTGACATTTTTCCCCCTCTTCCCTTGGCATTATGACAATTTAAATAATAGAGAGTTATTTACTTTTTTAAAGGTTTTTCAAGTGTGAGGATGGTTGGTAGGATTATTTATTATATTCAACTTTTATATCTACATCAATTCTCCCCTTCCTGTAGCTCTCAACTTCTAAATTAAAATTTCTTCAATATCTTCCTATTTATATTGTGTGTTTAACTTCTCACAAATGCATGAGTGTGAACCATCATTTTCCTACCTGTCTTTTGCTAATTCTAAGGGTTCCATGTTGGTCATTCCCTTCAAGAACTTCGTCTCAATGTTCTAAGGGTGTCATCTCCTATGTCACTCTTTGTTATGATACTAATGGTGTAGGGGATCAAGGAATCCACCTTGACGCATTTTTTTAGTAAATCCTTGGGAGCGACCCAATCTTGGGTATACCCTCACAACATCACGAGCTTCAAGGCGAATGAATCATAATGCCTTCTAGCCCAAGTCACAACATAAGTGTTAGAATTCACCTCTCCCATGGAATTCCATTTGTCCTGTATACCCCCATCAACCATGTGTGAATCGTTCAATCCCAAATGAACTGTGATTGCAACCACTAACATGACATTAGTAATAATAAAAAAATGTTATTTAGAATTGAATTATAGTATCAATAGCATGCAATCGATCAAACAAGAGGTTGTGGAATCATCATATTCATATGTATTCCCTTGGCCTCTTACCACACTTAAATAGCCATCATTAACATCCACTCATAAGGTTATCATTGATATCTGTACACATGCTAAAAGATCAATTTCAAAATCACCATGACTATGCATAAAACAATATCCAACATAACCCTAATTGAAATCAATCATATAATAATAAAAATATACAAATGTGACATCCTATGATGAATCATCATCATGATTACAAATAATAATCAAATAGGTACATCATAGTCATCACCACCACCAATAATAACATCAACTTGGTAAATCACAATCATCATCACATCAACTGATAATAACAATAAGAATAATTGGATCATCGACTTGAGGTCCGCAAAGAATAATATATGTGCCATAAAGTTATATTAAGCTTAAGATAATGTAAAAGCTAGTCAACTATAATAGGGCACTACATACACCCCCTCTTAAATCGAGACCACATCCCAATGTCTTAAAAATAAGAAAGGAAAATGATGATGCAACTCTTATGTGTCTTCCCAAGTAGCTGAAATTGCAACTGTCCCACTAGACCTTCACTTGGTCCATCAATCGCAGCCTAAGATATTATAGAGTTCATCAATCTAATATGCAAACCAACTCAACCATTATCGTTCCCTCATCCATAGTCTGTGAATGATTCAAACAATATCATGTGAAGGATCTGAAACATAGTGGCATAAGGCAGACACATGGAATGCATCATTCATACATGCCAATAATAATTAAAATCTTAATAATAAGTAATACAATTAATATTAATATTAATAATAAGTGTTAATATTAAAATTAATAATAACTATTAACTAATTGATTCACCATTACGGTTGTTCATGGTTCACCCGTATGGTTGAATATGGTTGACCATTTTAACCACATTCGATTATTTAACCATGCTTGATCATGGCTGATCTTGATTCACCTACTTATTATACCTATAAACCTACTTCCTCACAGACCTAAAATAATAAACCTAAACTTATAAAAACCTAAAACCTAAAATATAAACCGAAGCCTATAATCCTACTGCTATAAAACCTAAATTTAAAGTAATCAACCTAAAGTATACACTGATATTCAACCAACCATGGTTTATTGTTTATTCAACCTACCATATCATCATTCAACCGATACAATATTATTATAATATTGTTAAAACCTACACTAGAGATCCACTATAACACAACAAAACTAAACGCAGATGATCCATTAGACACAATGAAACTAAAAGCATCGATACACGTGCCAATAGCGAAGTAATATGAATGGAGAGCACAAAGACCTTACATATTCAATCGAGTTGTTATCAATCCAAGCCACGTTTCAATGCACGTGAATCTAATTTCTATTCATCTTTATACATGGTTAACGTTAAGTGGTATAGTAAGTTTTTAATCCTGGTCCGTAAAATTTTTACAAGAGTTAAATACATAATTAAAATATGTAATGCGGTAATTATTTCAAATTTATTCATTGATTTAGTGATTAAGATTAGAAATAGCTAGAATTTTTCATTTTCAATTATCTTATTAAAATATTTAACTAAAAAAAATTAAAATATCAAATTTGTTTATCTACATAATTAATAAAATTATTCTATCAAATTTGTTTATCTACATAATTAATAAAATTATTCTATCAAATTTGTTTATCTACATAATTAATAAAATTATTCAATTAAAAACGTTTGTATGTATAAATTGCTATTTGACTTAGGAATGAAATATAAAATTACGAACTTTTAATACATATTGCACTTACATTGTACTTACAAGAATTTTCATAAATATATATTGCACTTACATTGTATTTACAAGAATTTTCATAAATATAATTTAAATTTTAGTACATATAAGTCGACACCTCATTTCTTCTTCCTTCATCATTATTTCAACTTGGATAAGACAATCTCCACACAGGGCCTCTTGAAGACGCTCTCTTTCACAAAAGTTCCAAGTAATCTTAAATGCTAAAGCTTTAGGTCAGTCGTCAAGTGGGTGGGGGTTTGTTTTGCAGTTCAATTTGAATGGTTTTGTCTTGCTTGGATTACTATGCATAAGTTAAATAATAGTTTTTTGACTAGGGAAGAGATGTCTAATATTGTGCAGGGACCAGTAATTGATATAGTATTGGTCCCACCAAACCACTAGAAATCGAGAGATATGCAGCCAATATTTAAACAAAAATAAATAACATTAAGTGCAAATATGTTTTAATTTATGTCCAAAATTTCTCAAAACATTGACTGGGCCCACAACTGTCCATAAATAGTATCCTAATACTTAAGAGTACAAATCATATTGACCCAACTAGAAAATAAATAAAACCATAAATCCTTCCAAAATGGTTTATTCCAGAAGTACAAAGTAGCAATCACTTGAACCTCCACTCATCAGAATTGAAGCTATGTAGTCCAAATAAATATCCATACCTGCACATAATAAAAATGAATGTATGTCAGTCATAACTGCTATGTTGTTCAACATTTAAACCCATTGTGTTCAATAAATGACACCCAACCCAATAACATTTAAACCCATTGTGTTCAATAAATGACACCCAAACCAATAACTTAAATAAATGACACCCAACCCATTCAATTTCTCATTAAAATAGATCAAAGCACATGGATCAACAAACAACAAATTCCCAACCATTATATCACATCCAATTAAATCCAGATCACACATTCAAAATGAAGCGATTGCAATCCATGTCCATCCTTACCGCCAATTAAATTCAAGTGCAAAAAGCTATAAAAGAAGTTCAACCACTACTGAAGTTGCATGTTATGCATTCAAACTATTCACCAACCTTGGAGACAAACCATCATAGAACATTTGACAGTATATTCATGTTAGTTATTTTAATTACAACACATTTTTCTTACAATTCTATTTTCATTTCTCACATTTTTATTTTTTTTATTTTATTTTAGTTCTTACAGTTTCATTTTCATGAAAATATATATTTTTTCTATTTTTCTATATTCTGAATCATTTTAAAGTTGATTGAAAAATATGACACAACCATAATGAAGAGTATTGGCTAGTATGGCTAGCTATAGATGAAAAAGAACATAACCCATGAGACATTAATCTTGTACTGGAAATTTGAATGAAATGTTATGTTTCCCTCATAAAATTTTGAAGTATTACAATTAGATTGAACTTGGTCAATTAATGTGCTCATCATTCCCTTCAATATGTTCTCAAGTTGGTTATGGTAACTTAGACCATTACTATTGGCAGAGGCTAAAATATATGGAAACACCAAGACAAGCCTACAATATTGACACTAGCAATCATGGATCAAATCTTGCAGGAGAAAATTCTACGCTAAGGCAGTCAGTGATCCCTCACACAAAAGATTTTATATAGATAGAAAGACTCGAAACTCACTCCCTTGACTCTAAGAAACTAAGGTATCTAACGAATATCTTTTCCTCGTGTATCTCCACATTTCTTCAATATTTGTCTTCGAACAACCCATCTTTGCAAGCCATTTCTCAGTCAATTGAAAATCATATATCCCCATCACATATTTTCAATAATCCACAAAACTAATAGGATCTCTATCATCCACTGATGCACTAAAAGCATCCTCATTAGAAGAAGCACTTGGGCCTCTCACTTTGACATCGTGAAGACACTTGGTTGAAGTCTCTCGATCTTGCTCAAGATTGGGAGAAGATCCAACTTCTCCTACCGAACCTACAAATTGACTCATACTGTCAATTTAAGATGCTCATGTAGGCATGTCCACCTGCTCCGTTTCTTGTTGATCATGATATAGGGTTGTCCCCTTCTCAAACTTATGTAACTAAGGATTTATCTGATACAACACAATTGTGAATACCATTGAATAATATCCCACGCTACTCTTCTTTACCATTGGCATTATCTAAGCTCCATTGTCTCTAATGATAAAAAGTTTATCCTTCTCCAACAAAGGAAATGTTTGTGTTGTCCTCATAAAATCCAAGCCCAAAATCATCGCATAATCCTCCAACAGTATAACTCTCAAATACATCCTACCAAACCATGAGCCCACTCTCATCAGTGCATCCTTGAGAATACCAAATGTTGACCTCATCTTAGATTTCATTACTTTGTAGGAAAACATCATTCCCTTCAATATGTTCTCACGTTGGTTATGGTAACTCACACCATTGTTGTTGGCAGAGTCTACAATATATGAAAACACCAATACAAACCTACAATATTGACACTAGCAATCCTGGATCAAATCTTGCAGGAGAAACTTCTATGCTAAGGCAGTTAGTCATCCCTCACACAAAAGATTTTATATAGATAGGAAGACTCGAAAGTCACTCCCTTGACTCTAAGCAATTAAGGTATCTAATGAATGTCTTTTCCTCATGTATCTCCGCACTCCTTCAATATTTGTCTTCGAACAACCCAACTTTGCAAGCCATTTATTAGTCAATTGAAAATCATATATCCCCATCACATATTTGCAGCAATCCACAAACCCATAGGATCTCTATCATCCACTTATGCACTAAAAGTAACCTCATTAGAAGAAGCACTCGGGCTTCTCACTTTGACATCACACTGTTGGTGAAGACACTTGGTTGAAGTCTCTTGATGTTTCTCAAGATTGGGAGAAGATCCAACTTCTCCTACCCAACCTACAAATTGACTCATATTGTCAATTTAAGATGCTCATGTAGGCATGTCCACCTGATCCCTTTCTTATTGATCATGATATAGGGTTGTCCCCTTACTTATGTAACTAAGGATCTATCTCATACAACACAACTGTGAATACCATTTAATGATATCACACACTAGTTAATATTCTTCACCATTGGCACTATCTGAGCTCCATGGTCTCTAATGATAAAAGGTTTATCCTTCTCCAACAAAGGAAATGTTTGTGTCGTCCTCATAAAATCCAAGCCCAAAACCATCGCATAATCCTCCAATAGTATAACTCTCAAATACATCCTACCAAACCATGAGCCCACTCTCATCAGTGCATCCTTGAGAATACCAAATGTTGACTCATCTTAGAGTTCATTACTTTGGAGGAAAACATCATTCCCTTGGGCCATGCATGAATTCAATTGCGATAACAAACGTGAGTCTAAACAAATTAATTCAAACAACAGTAACTACCAGATCTTCTCATAGTACTAGAAGAAGGTGGAAACAGACAGTAGTTTTCCAAGTACAAATACAGTCATGGTATTTTGAGTGTAAAAATAGGTTATCAAAACAACAATCATTGATAATTTTGAAGCCATACAACAAAATGATTTTGTAGATTTTATTTTTCAAGGATACTAACATACATGTTGATAATTTCCTGTAATAAAGCAGAAGTATTTTTGCCTTGTATGAAAGAATACTTTTCAAATATTCATAACTAAATGCATGCAATAATTCTGTAGGTTGTTGCATCTATGGAAAGAGTTAGTTATGTTGTTCGTATAAGGAGAAGTGGCAGGAGAGTGACAAGGGGTGCTTAGCTGCGAAGCCCATCGTCAAATTAGGACAAGACAAGTGATGTGAATGTCAACAATGCCCCAAGGAATGTTGTTAAGGATGACCATGCAACTGAAGCTGATGTTGTCACACCATCACCCATAGAGCCACCATCAACAACAGTCCAAGGGGCAAGTTCAACTAAAAAGATTAGCGCTATAAGAGGATGGAAAAAAGAAGAAATGTTAGTTGCAATTGACAACATATAGTTTAATGGATACTCATTTCGGGCATCTGCAAAAAAACATGGTATTCCTCCCTCATCAATACATTATTGGATAAATGGACCGACTCATACAAAACGAAGAGGGCCTCTTACAGTTATGACTGACGAGGAGGAGGCCAAGGTGGTTGAGTGGTGTATAGAGATGGCCCAATTGGGACATGGGCTAGAGTTGATACAACTCAAATCCACAGTTTCTCAAATCTGTCAAGGGAGGCAAAACCCATTCAAAGATGGGTTTCCTGGTAAATCATGGTGGTTTGGGTTTAAAAAAAGGCATCTAGACCTTGTATTGTGTACAACTGAGGGCCTTGACAGAGACAGAGCATTAAATTTTTGCCCTGCAGTTGTGCAAAAGTTCTATGACACTCTTTCTAGTGCTTATGATAAACATTCTTATGGAGTAGACCATATATGGAACTGTGATGAAACAGGTTTACAGGAAGGGAGGAACTGTGGCATGCGGGGAATTACCAAGAGACGGAGCCGAAATGTGCCAAAGATTTTGCTTAAGAGTAGGGAGTGGATAACTATTTTATATTGTCTCAATGTAATTGGTACTTCAATCCCATGATTTTATCTATTCAAAGGTAAACATCAACTGAAAAACTATATACAGAAATGTGAACTAGGTGCATGCATGGCTACACATCCCCATGCATGGATGACTAAAGAACTATTTTTAAGTTGGCTTTTTCACTTTGTTGCATCAGTATGAGGCGGCATCTCACCTAATAATAGACACAAATTGATATTAGATGGCCATGGGAGCCACATAGTTGTACAAACAATTTAGGCATCGACCTGTTGACATTATCCACTCATACCACTCACAAATTGAAACCCCTTGATGTTAGTGTGTTTGGCCCTTTGAAGAACTATTTCAGGTCAGAGCATGATGCATGGATGGAAAAGAATCCAGGGGTTGAAGTGAAAAGGTTCGAGCTAGCAGAGCTTGCAAGTAAAGCTTTTAAAATGGCTCTGACACCATCAAATATCAGGGTTGGCTTTAGGAGGATAGGAATCCGGCCACTGAATTATGATGCTCTTATGCATGATACTGGTTGTAGCCAGGCATTTCATGTGGGTGGTCAGGAAGATGGGCATGTCCAAAAAGGTGTTGAAGTGCAAGAAGTAGATGAACAAGATGATGTGGTTGCAGCTGGTAATATGATTTCCCTCTCTCAAGGACACTTATATGATGAAGATGATGAAAATGTATGTGAAACATAGTATAATCGTGAACAAAATCACAATAACATGGATATCGTTCTACCAACTCAAGAACATGAAACTTCTATTGTTGATATTGTTAAGGAAATTGTTGAACATGCAGTTGACAATGACCAATTGACATTGCCAAGCCAAGTAACCCCACTGTCATGGCTGGCAGAAGACATGATTAATATGAATGAACATAGTGTCTCAACAACCAATGAACAAAGCATGAACATGCCCTCACAACCAGTAGAATTGAACAGTGAAATTGTTCATTTTTTTGTGGACAACAAATCAATGGAAGAAGATGAAGCACATAATGAGGCATCAAATGAAGATAATGATATAGTTCAATCATTTTTCTTTGATACTAAAAGGGAAGTACCAAGAAATGACATGCAGGTGGGAGGGTTGGAGAAGATACTTGGCTAGTTCCTAAAGATACTAGTAGAGAGAGTATCAATGAAAAAAAGCAAGGCACACCAGGTAGTCTTCGTTTGCGCTGAAGTTCACAGTTACTCACCTCAGAAGACTATATAAACCTATTAGTTGAGTCTGAAAAAATAAAAATAAAAATAAATAAAAAAATAAATAATAAATAAATAAATAAAAATAAAAATAAAAATAAAAAAATTAAATTAAATTAAATTAAAAAAAAAAATAATAATAATAATAAATAAATTGAAATGCGTGAATTAAAACAGAAAAAGAAGGATCTAGTCAAGGAGAAGAAGGCAGCAAGGATTGTTGCAACACAAAGTCGAGCAGATGAAAGGCTTGAAAGAGATATAGCAAGGCAAGTTAAGGACCAACAAAAACAAATGGAAAGACAAGAAAAGGAATCAAGAAAGACACGACAAATGCTTGAAAAGGAACAAGGGATGATCAATATGGTTGACAATGATGCAAGCATAGTTGATGAACCAGGATTATTTCAAACTCATTGGACAATATTGCAGATAATACACAATTATTCCAAAACCTCATAAACATTCAAGTGCCTCACTATCAAACTGAGGGTTTACCCACTTGCCTTATTCCTACCAGAGGAGGTGTCAATTCTATGTATGCTCATCACACACCTCCACTTAATGCAGGGGTTAGTGGTGAAAATGTGAGGTATGGGTACTCAATTCCTCCATAATTGGAAGGTGAAAATTGGACTCAATCATATGGAATAAATCAACCATTTCCTAATCAACCCTATTTAGGTAGGCCAACCTACCTGGCTTAAGTAAGTAACTCAGGGATTTTTGGCACTCAAGATTCTCAAGGCCATAAAGAATAGGAGTATCATATGTTTTTGGTTGTAACCACATTATGATGTGGATTTTCGATGGATTGTATCTTTTTCTTGTCACAGAAAGATTTTGGCTTACAACCTAGGTTGTTTTATTTCATACAATTTGTGGCATTGTAACCAAAACCCATTTTAGAAGGAACATCTATAGTCTATTATAATGTAGAAATATTACCTAAGAATGCAAATGGGATTTCCTATTATGCCTCTACACACCAAATGATTTACAATACATTTATAACTGAGTTGTAAATATGATGACAAACGAGTGAATAATGAAATCTTGAACAAGTCACTTATTTTAATATGAAAATTCCATAAAACAATGAACAACAAAAGTACATAGCTATTAGTTTCATATTCACAAAGAACCTAGCATTCCATACATCAACAAATATGTCAAAGAACCTAACATTCCATACATCAACAAATATGGAGACATAGCAATAAAGAAGCTCCTCAAGATGGAAAGTTACAAAAGGACAACTTACTTCCAATTAAAACATAATACAAATGGGTAATGCACTCTCGGCATTGAATTTCCCTTATAACCCAATTTACTTCGAATCCAAACACAATGCAAAGTTGCTCTTACAAATCAATTTACCTCCAATTCTGCCAACTATGGACATTGAATGACTCTTATAAATGAATATACAATGCAAATGGGTTGGTAGACCAGCCCACTATGAGCATCAGTTTACCTTTTTAAATCAATGCACTTCCAATTATATATATAAATATATATATATATATATATATATATATATATATATATATATATATATATAGATATATATATATATATATATATATATATATAAACCTCCAATCCAAACAGTAAGATATTAATACATCTAACCGTCGAACACTGCCAGTCGCGTACCCTTTAAGAGGACTTGTGAGTCCCCATACACATATAGCGTGTCAATATTCAGGCCATCATCGGGATTGGAGGTATAAGGGCCATTTTCTGTAAAGTTGTCTGTAACTGATTTCTTTGATGTCAATTAATGAAAGAAGGCCTCCCCATTATTTAGCAAGGCCTGAAGACGTAGCCCACATTGGGTGAACTCCGTAATAAAATCATTGTGTCTTTGATCTCATGTTTGTTTATGTTTTTCCGCTTCTTTTAATGTGGTTTAAGTTTCATGGTTAAGATGCTCTATTATATGAAATTCTAAATGCATCCTTGAATTTAAAAGATCTGGATCAAGTTTGGTATCATAGCAGGTCTTTTGGATTTGAGTTGCATGAGTGTATGCTAACCAGGAATAAGCTCCAAAGAGGTGAAGGAAAACTTAATTCCTTTGATCCCAGAGCAGGGCCTGCACCATGAAGATAGAACATGGTAAATGAGGAAGCTCGAATCGAGGAAGAGTGAAATTATCGCAAGGCTTTCTAAACCATGGCAGAGGAAGTTGACAAGCTATTTGCAGGGTATGAGAAGACAATGAAGCTCGAGCAAAAAGAGTAAGATGACCATGCATCGATAAATCATAGAGGTGGTGGAGAATAGACTTCTCGCTCTCCATCTTCTAGTGACAGTTATTCTTCTTCTTCTTCTCATCACTCTAACAGGCATCAGAGGAATGCATTTAAAAAACCATTTTTTAAGCTAGATGTAAAATTTGATTTACCTGTTTTAGTGGAGAATTCAATGTAGAAAAAATAGATAATTGGATAAGACAGGTTGAAGTGTATTTCCGCATACAACAAATCAAATAGGATGAAGTCAAGATCCAGCTAGCATCACTTCGATTGAGTGGCACCGCTCTCGTCTGGTGGGAAGGAAAACTGCAACAGGGTGGTAAGGGTAGTCGTAAAATTCTTTCATCTTGGTACACATATAGATCCTCCTCGATCATTCCTCCCCACTGAGGAGCTTTTGGTCCTCCAAAAGTATGATCACATCTTGCACACTGCCTGTACACACTTTCAACATCTATATTTCATGCCAATCTAGTACATTCTTTGCAATAACATACAAACCACACATGATTCAAACAACCTCATACTTGCCAAGAGTTTATAACACACACTCTTTGGTCAAGTTTTAAATAACAGAAACCAATACCTCAACTACTCACAAAATGCCAAAAAAATCATCATTGCTTTAGTAAGCGATGAAAAACACATCATCACTTTTACAATTATTCGCAATGCATGATTTAGAAATTGTGGTCATGACAAGCGACTATACCTAGTAAACCCATCTCTTACTTAACAAAGTGGATGGGTCATTTCCCTCTAGTGGATTCGCTTGTCGAATATCTTCACCAGCCAGTTTCTTCATGGATGCTTTCTGGGCCTGGAGTGTCTAACATGCGACTTTCTGGTGTCCATCCTTGTTGTAGTAAATCCAACATAAGTGGCCTTGAAAATAGCTCAAAAATAAAAAGCTTCAAAAGGAAGTTAAAATAAAACTAGGTTGTAGTGCTCGTCTCCCTGATTCTAATGGTGTGAAAAAAACTCAAATCTGAGTTCGTATGGTCAAGTTATAGCTGGTCAAAGTTTGGGTCAAACTTGGCCAAGTGGCAGGCTTAAGGAGGCAACAAATTGGTAGATATGTGGCGCATGGAATCTAGCCACCGAAACGGATCAATTTGTCAAACTGTTAATTTGTTTGGTGACCCTTATTTTCAGCAAATTTAAAAATGACCAATGTTTGTTGAAAAAAAAAATACAATTTAGGAAATGGCAGGTTGCCACCCTCGCCAACTTATATATCACATATTAATATAATAAAAAAATTTGTGTTTGAGGTGGGCGAGCCACGCCCAACAGACCCGCCCAACTCCGGTGGAATCAACAACCATATATGTAATATGAATCTCAACTGCGAACGAGATACGTTAACTGATGGAACTATGCACCATATATATTTCAAATAAATCGCTGAACCAAACCATCAGATAATAATACATGTAGCCTCTAAACACCGTCAGTCGCACCAACCAATCGTTGCAAAAATATTTTCTATTATGGGAAGGCGGGGGATTTGAAACAAAAACCTCCACCCGCCTAGGCAGCTACGCCACCAACGAGCCACAGGCTCATTCCTTGGTGTCTTCGCCCAGTGACTAGTACTTAAACCCTCATCATTTGCTCAATGAGAAGTGAAGAGGGGGTGAAGGTCGGAACCGAGAGTGCGAAACCACGAGCTGGGTGAAATCCTCTATGGGCTCAGGGGTTGGAACCGTGAGCAAGGGCATAAGAAAGATTCCTTGAAGATTCCCTTAGAGGGCCAGAGGTGACAGTGTCAACATTGAGAAACTTTATAGTCGATTTTTTCGTTTTCGTGCCAGGAATTCAGTGGTGACGTCTGTTTCTCCAGCGGAGCTCTCCATTTTTAGTCCATCATTCAAATTGTAGGTATAAGGGTCATTTTTTGTAAAGTTTATTGTAACTATTTTCTTTGATACCACTTAATGAAAGAGGGCCTCCCACTTTTGAGTAGGGCTTGGAGACCTAGCCCACATTGGTTTAACTCCATAATCAAACAGTTGTGTCTTTTATCTCATGTTTTCTTATGTTTTTCCACTTATTTTCATGTGGTTTAAGTTTCATTGGTTAATATGCTCTGTTATATGTAATTCTAATTGCATCCTTGAAGTTAAAAGATCTAGATCACACACCAAAACCCATAACAACTCAGTTGAGTCCAAAAGGAAGGTCCTCGTCTTACTATCTCCTAGTGTTGTGTCATGGCCTTTAATATTGACCATATTCAAGATATTGTGGTATGCGATGTTTCTCCTCTTCATTGTGCCCATTTGTTACTAGGAATCCCATACCAACAAGCCCGACATGATGTGTATCATGCTAAAGATCACCAATACAACTTGAAACATGAGGTTTTCACCTATGTGTTGACATCCTCAAATCAACCCATCCTCCTACTAGAAAATATCACATTAACAAAGTCAGTTTAAACTAATGTGTTTCTTTGTGTTTAGTTTTCCATGTCAATCCAAACAACCTCACCAACTCAATACCTCCTACCATGACTTCACTACTCTAAGAATTTATAGATGGATTCACTGAACCCACGAGGTTGCCCTTAGTATGCTCTATTGAATACAAAATTGATATTATTCTAAGTGCTCCCTTACCTAATGCCCCATCCTATTGCTTCGCTCCTCAAGAGGAAGTTGAGATAGAATCCAAATTGAACAATTGTTGCCATGCTCTAATGCCCTTATAGTGAGATTGAAAAAAAACTTAAACTACGAGGTCTTGAAGAAAATGATAAGGAACATAAAATTTGAATAAAATTCTCGAAGCTATGCAACTTAAGAGCTTTCTACAGTTTACAAAATATAGGGATCTAAATCAAGATCAACAATAGACTGGATAATGTTAACCATGCATCGAGAATGAATATCTTCATTGAAGAAAAAAAATTGTCAAGACAAAGAGAAAAGAAACATAATATTGCAATATGTTTTAAAGCTCCTATTGTTGTACTGAAGAATGTAAAGCTTCTTAATGTGAAAATCTGGAAATTCGAAATCCTACTGTAGAAACTGATAATATTTCTTCTATTTGTTAATTTACTGAAACAAGTTATTTGCAGTTGCCTACTGCAAATATCGACATACATACACTGCAGCCTTCACAAATTAATTATTGCAGAAAATAAACCTAAGAAAAATACTAGCACAATAATAATATATTAACATAGTTATTTTTGGACAATTGTCCTTGGAAAAACCCAATGTGGGAAAACCAGTGCAACATATGAGGGTTTCTTTTATTATTCTTCAGCAAAATCTCATGTACAATCTACGGATAGAAAAATAGAAGAAGAATCACTGGGAGAAATTTTACAAACAAATTTCTCCACTCCACAGTTAATTTCTGACACTTGAGAGGGTTTGTTTCCCTCGCGATAGCCACACTACGTCACCCTCTGCGCAATGATTGTGTTGTCCCTGTGTCACTACCTCTGTGCTAGTGATTTGGTTCCCTCTTTTGCACTGCCTCTTCCTGTTGTTTCCTGCACTCTCGACTGTTGCTGATACCCTCTCTCTCTCACCTGTAACTCACCCTCTAATTCGATTTCCTCTTACCAAACTTCATCTAGTGAGAAAATCAATCTACTTGGGAAACTAAGTATTTGCCTGGTGTGTCATCCAAATGCCCATCGAAGTCCTTCTTATAATCTTCTCATTGAATAATCAACAACCCAGATTAAATTCTAATAAATGGATCAGATCATATTGACTCGATCTTCGTCTTTTTCTAGAAGATTCACACCCAGTTTTATTAATACCCTTTTATTATTTTAATTTCCTAAGTTTAGACTTAGGCATCCATTAAAAATAATTAGTTATTTTAATAAACCTGTCTTCGGCTGGAATTTCCCAAAATGATTTCTGGGTATTCTGGAATACATGTGTCCTAACCTCCCTGCAAAATTTGAGGCTTAGAGCACATACGATGCTACTAGAAATCAACACTTAACAACCTAAATCCTACAAGCAATTCAGATATTCTTAGTAATAATGGTGAAAAAGTGCACTATAGTTCATCATAGATTAGCTATAAGAGTAGTGACAATAAATTTGCCAGTCCTAATAACAACAAATATTTAAATAATTTTTCCAATGTTATTGCTCCAACTGTAAGGCAAAGATGATAACACATGCAAAATGATCCTTTACATACGGAAATCTAACTTTAGGAGATCTCGTACCTCATTGTCTCCTCAAACAATTGCTCGAAAAAACCCAATATTCTTCGCCATTAAGCATTGTAAGAAGTTCAAGCTCTTCAAGCCCAAGGAAACAACGAGTTATGAAGCCTGAAATGGAAAAGAAGGCTAGGAAATCAGGAAGCCTAATGAAGGAAAGGGACAATGGTAGAAGTTCTCTAAGGACACAATCTCTAAATACTGTGAGACAAGTTTCTAGCAGAAAGCTTGTATCCAACACACAACACAAGTATCCTTGCAACAAAGTGAAGATGAAGAAATTTTCTACACTAACACATGATGAAAGTGAACTAGATCTAAGCTTGGATAATCTCTTGGTAGATGAGACTTCCCAGCATTCAAATAGTAACAAAAGTATCATATCTAATTTATATTTGGAGAAGCAATCTTCTGCAAAATTCAGAGAATTCGATAACTCTGAACCTGAAAGTGATTATCTTAGAGGAAAAGATTTAGAACACTAGAAAAAATATTGGTACTTCCAAATATTCCTAATCATCCAAACCCAAAGTCTATTCTTGATTTATCAATCTATTATGAATATTTTTCTCCACCTCTAGTTGTGAAGTGTTCCATCACTTTCACGGAGGAGGGGACTAGAACTCATGATGACTCTAATCTCACTAACTAGAATCGATTGGGATTTCTCGAAAGGAAATGCCAAATAGATGAACCCCTTCTTGTTACTTACAAGATGTTGAATGATTCTAGAAATGGGATCCAACATCCAGAAATAGATTCTATAAAATCATTTTTGAAAATCGATGGTCTACACTCTGAAATTGATAAGCCTAGTTCGGAATATTGTTATGTTGTATACATCCTCCTATCTTAATAATTGTTAGCATATATTGAAATATATACATTGGGACACACATTATCCCAAACGATATGGATGACTGTAGAAACATTGAAGTGCACTTTCATTCATTTGGTGGAGGAAGTAGGGACACTTCCAACTCTGAACAAGGAAGATTTGGGAAACCAAGAAAAGCACACCAATTAGAAACATCTAATTGATTAGGCAACCAAGAAAAAGTGTGTTTGAATCATAATTATTGTTACATAGAAACCCACATGTGTTAGTAAATGGATCCATCGCCAGAGCTAATGGATCCTCGAGAGGCAGTCAAGCACATGCCACGAAACACACGGGTAGCACTGGATTATTCAATGCCCAAAAATATCCCCCCAACGTGGGGATGTTTCGAACTTGAGATCTTTGGCCCTAATACCAGTTGTTGGAATCACAATTGTTGTTACACCAAAACCCACAGGTGTTAGTAAACAGACACATCACCAGATTTAATGGATTATTGTGAGTCAGTTAAGCACATGTCTGAAACACATAAGGAACATTGAATTATCCAGTGCCCAACAAAGCACACTCCTTCCTTGGAAACATATAATATTAAAAAAGAAAGAAACCTTTAAAGCTAATAAAGAAACATTTGAATGTATTTTCTTTATCTAATAAGCTAGTTTAAGTTTATGCTATATTTTGTAATTAAATTAATAAGGAGAATGTTTGCATTCCTTATAAAATGATCATGTCTCCCTGATAATCAAAATGTGGTATTTTTTTTAGAACTTTGATGTTATTCTCTTCCTTTCAATCTACATTGTTATATATGTGTTTTTTTGGACAATTATTTTAAGTTTGCATGTAGATAAGTCATTATTACTTCAAATTGGATGAGACATACTCTAAACTGGAACCTCTTCGCAACATTCTCTTTCATAGAAGTTCCAAGTACTCTTAAATGCCAAAGCTTTATGTCAGTAGCCAAGATGGTGGGTGTTTATTTTGCGGTTCATGTTGAATGGTCTTGTCTTGCTTGAACTGTTATGCATAACTTAAATGGTAACTTTTTGAATGGTAGCTACTTGTTAGTCCTTGCCTATGCCAGGGACTATAGAAATCACCTCACAGACAAAATCCCTTGAGTGTGCATTAGTTTCCCGAGTTTTTGTGACTTCATTGTAACTTTAACCAAAATTTTGGGAATTTTTTTTATTTACAATTTTTTTAAATTATTAAAAAAATATAATTTTTTGAAAAATGTATTTCTAATTTTCTGAATGGTCTGGAGCACTTTGATGGGACATAAAATCCCTGGTGGGGTGCATTTTTATTTTCCTATTTGTCAGTGCTTGAAAAATCATTTTAAAAATGGAAAATGACTAATTTTGTAAGTGGTCATTCCATCAGTGAGTACTTTAACACTACCACTAACGTTGACACTGTTAGTGCTATACCTAACACTTACATTGTTGGTGCATTTCCCATGTCCTTTACATAAGTACATAAGTGGCGAGGACGGGGGGCGGGGAAGGGGGTGTAAGCGGTCATTCTGTCGGTGAGTGCTTTAACACTAACGATAATATTGACACTTTTATGGTTGACACTGTTAGTGCTCTACCTGACACTGACATTGTTGGTGCATTTCCCATGTCCTTTATATTGGTGGGTGGGGGAGGGGAGAGGGGGTGTCCACAGTTGTAGTGAGCTATCTAAATCAAGTGCAGAAGTAGTTGTGCGGAACAAGGGACACAAACTCCCCTACACACCCTTTCTACCGCAATCCCTACACACCTTTTCTCCCCTGCAATCCCTACACACCCCTCTCCACAAATCAAAATAAGTCTTATTACCAATTAGTTCTATATAAAAAATATGAACTTTAGACTTAAAAGAGAATACTTTGAGCGTGATAATTATATCCACGATGATTTTCTACACATTTTCAAGGTTTCAAATGGAAAGTCGAATATACACAAGACAATAGACAACTACTTCAACAATGTAATTGAGAAATGAACCCAGTGACAGGCCATGTATCCATGATGGTTTTCTACAGTTTTTCAAGGTTTCAAATGGAAATTCTAATAAATAAACAAGACAGTAAACAACTACTTCAACAATGTAATAGAGGAACACATTGCACGAAATGAACCAAGTGACATGCCATGTATTGTTGGCTTTTTTCTTACAACCTATGTAGATAGAGATATGGAGTTCTAAACTAAACGAAAATATTAAACAAGACTCTAATTTGTGGGAATGGTACAATTTACCATTAAACATAGCAAAGCAGGCTTCTATGCCAACCTGCGAGAATAAAATCGACACATAGATTATGTGTTACCCCACGAGAATTAATAATTCGTGAGTGACACAATTGAGTGAATATCTCTAGTGGTGTACATGGAAATTTGAACATTAGTGGAACACCCAAATCACGATATTATTTCTTGAAATATGGCAAGAGGTGTGGAACTTGTCAGAGAGAAACGAAACTTGTTATCGCTCTGCATCACAATCCTAAAGTTTCCGCATAAATTGTGTTGGAAAATGTAACTCCTACTTGTCTTAGTCGTGATTCTTACTAAGTAAAGGAGTATGTTCCTAGTAGTTAGGATCTATTTCCTACATTGGTGTGTGGTTGAGATATTCTCTCAACCAACAGATTGTGTGCATGTATATATGTAATTTCATTTGATTAATGAAATGATCGACATTATCAGATTTTATCATGGTATCAAAGCCCTGAGGGCCTCGCCCCTCGTGGGCTTGGCCCCCCCTAGGCCGAGGAAATAAAGAGCTTGGTTTTCCAATCAATTTTTGAGTTTGTCCATCATCGATCTTACAGCACGGAGGTGGCATTGGTAACCAGTTCCGTCGATGGCGCAGTGGCGGTGTGGTGAATCCGCGCTGTGGAGGTCGCTGGGATGGCAAGTGCTGGAGCAGCGGATTAGTGTTGTATTGTGTTGTGTGCGGCTAATGGTACAGGACCCTGAGCTTAAGTCGATTGCAGATTCCTCGAATATTCAGGAATCAGACGAACATGGGCGCGTCAATCGACTTAAGGATCCCTGGTTCAGCTAGCCAGCCAACCATCCTATTTTTGCTTATCTACAGTACCCATTGTGAGATCTTATTTCCAACTTTTCTTCGACTTTATATCACAAATCTGCCACTATCTATCGACCAAAGCGTTTTAGACCATGGATTACGAGAGCTCGAGATTGATTCTCTCTATCACACTTCTGGTTCTGTTCATTGCGGCCTGCAATGCCATAGCGTTGCAGAAAGTTGGGTTGCTATCGAATTCTTCTAATTCTCCGGTAGCTATTAGCTCCAATTCAGTGCTCATGGCTTTGCTGGACTCCCATTACACCGAGCTGGCCATGCTAGTCGAGAAAGCGTTTCTCCTCCAGACCCTGGAAGATGTCGTTGGTAGCAACAATATCATGATCTTCACCCCCCAGAATGATATTCTGGAGCAAAAGCTGGATCCAGAGTTCAAGTGTTTCTTGCACGACCCAGGGAATCTGAAGGCCCTGCAGAAGTTGCTCATGTTCCACTTGGTTCCTCAGAGAATCGTTTCCGAGGAATGGAGCAACGGTATCCATGAGCCTTTGACCAAAGACCGGCTAAAGCTCTCGATGAAGTGGAGCGGGGCCGAGTCCTCGAAGGCGGGTTGTGGGATATAATTTGTTGACAGTTGTGGTGTTGTAGCAATTTGCGGTCTCTTTTAAATATCCATGCCTGCCTACTCGTCCGCGTGCCCCATTATCTCACAGGCCCTCGTCAGATGAGAGAGTCATTTGCAGCAGAGCAGTGCAGCCCTATATGAGCAGACGGGGAACTATGGGGGCCAGCACACGGGTAACGCCAGCGATGCCACCATGTCCCGATGCACTTATTAAACTTACAATAAACAAAGTCTCCACACTCTCCAATAATTAAAGAAATCACATGGCCTCCTTCCTTGAGATTTTTTATCCCTGCTCTAATGCTCTCCACAATCGTGCAATTCATCAAATGTTCTCAGTGAACTATTTCTTTGTTTGTGATGGAAACAATTGGTGAAATTCAAATGAACCGCCACATACCCTATAGCCTCATGGCCAAAAATGTGTGGAAATAGTTTCTCATCTTGCAGAGAGAGATAGCTTGAGCAAGATCAAAGTAACTAAATGCTAAGTGGGGAATTTTTTTCAAACCTTGATAACTTCACTAAAAATATCGTTCGACCTCTTTCACCACCATGGAATGAAGCATATTAGAGATGTATATAAGAATATATTTTCCTTATAAAAAGTTATGATGTACCACTTTGGCTGCAAACCTCATTCAAAGCTCTCTATGGTCTTCGTTTATTTTAAAAGGTTTCAGGTTAATGAAATCTGTCTATGAACTAGATACAAAAACGATCAGAATAAATGAAAGATTACATATGAGATTGAATAACTATCGATGATAAGTACCTTTATTTGGTTCCCATTAATACTTTCCCATAAATTATTGGACGATGCCAACAAGAAATGACCGAAATCACATATAATGAGCATACGTATTTCAATTTACTAAATAATTATTTTTTATTTATATTGTGACGGTTTAAATATCTTGGAATTTTTATTTTATTTTTATTTTTATGAAAAAAATATTGGTTTATATTATTGACTAGTGCATATGTTCGAAATAAGAAGCATGAGTACATTTTAGCTAGACATAATCAGAAATGTGTATGTCAAAATATATCGATGGAAGCTAAAAAATTCCATATTCAGTGAGACCACCCACGCAAAGAGTTAGCCAAAATTTGGTACTAATTAACTATATAAGATATAAGATGGAAAAATATTCAGATGTGGCTCCCCATATGAAAAAATATTGTAAACAGAGACATCTAAAAGCAAACAAAAAACATCTATTATCATAGTGCCATCTTGAAAGACTAAGGTGATGGAAATGATCCCTGAGCCAACTTTGTCCCACCTTCCATGCATGTAATGGAAGTTACCAAATGTATCAGCCATCCCAATTTAGATAGTGAATCTGCAACCTAGTTCTTCTCACGGTAAATATGTTAAAATGTAATCTTAGTGAATGTACCCATGAGATGATTGATTTGAGTAATCGAGCCTCAGAGAAACGGGGGAGAGAAATCTGGATATGTCGTGATACCCTTTATGAGGACTTGTGAGTCCCCAACACATATAGTGTGTCAATACAAAGTTGTCTAGTGATCCACACAGTCCCCATAGGACAAGAGTTTCTACCCTCATGTTAGTCCCCCGTCCCCCATTCCAGTGAAGTCTATAATGGTGAAAGTGATCCACTCTCAGCCAAGCGCCACAACCATAGAAAAAATTCTAGGAAGCCCCATCAAAGTAACCAGTCGAGAATTGTAATTCATATGGAGCAAATTTGTGGGATCCATCCTTAATCACACTGGACGAAATCCTAACTTCTTGAAAACTGAGTATTACCTTGTGAATGATGATTGAAAGAACAACTGATGTCCCTTAAAAAATGAGTCGATTTCTTGCACACCATATTTCCCAAGTGGTAAGGAAAGGGATGGCCTTTTTCTTTTTCCCTGATGCATCCACCACAAAAAACAATCCTCCAACCAATCAAAATTCCTGAATGAAATGTTTAGAGCAGAGCATATACTAGACCATATGCGGGTGGTGAACTGACATTCTAAAAAGAGATGATCGTTATTCTCTATGGCATTCTTTCACAGGGGGCACCTCCCGTCCCTTCTAGCCCTGCTTACAGAGATTCTCCCAAGTAAGATTTTTGTTTTTCCAAGCAAGTGAACTAAAGAAAATGATCTTGATGGGGATGTCAATTTTCGAAACAAATAAAAACCAACACGGATGGGGATTAGAGTGATTTAAATGAAATAGGTACCTGTAGGTATCTGCCACCTCAATCCTGTTTGCACCAAAATTTCCGCCCAGGTAAGAGAGTCACCCTCATCATGTTTACAGACGCCCGCCTATCTCAATCGAGTAATGTATTCCTTCCAATTGGCTGCATATGAGTTTGGCAGGCCCATCAACTCTGCACTTTTCTAGACTGACGCATATCCATTCTAACCTTCGATCACTTGTCCTAAAAAAAGGAAGCCTCGTTGTTGAAGACGTATTATTAAGTTTTCCAACATAGCCTGTTCAACCTCCATCCCTTTGATGTTATCCATGCCTATCATAATATGGTTACCTATGCCGAAAGCCCAGCAGAGTCACTACAAGAAATATGCGGCCATTTTTTGAAAACCTCTCCAAATGTACGAACCCTGTGATTTTCCAATACGACCCAACCTGATCCAATATTTGATCCTCCTGTTATGCAGATACTTAGAGGCAACAATTTCCCTCCAGATGTTATTTGTAAAGAAAGCCTACCACATGGATTTGAGAATGAGTGCACAATCGAAAAGGCATGTATCGATGTTACCCCAACCCCCCAACTCCTTGGGAGAAGAGACCATATCGCATTTACACAGATGGATTTTACGGTATCCCTCCCTGCCAGACCAAACAAACTCTGTCATGATCTGCTTGATCTTATTGATGACAGATGCAGGTAGTGTGTATAGGTGTGCCCAATAAACAATCATCTCTTGTAAAACCGCTTGTACCAGGGTAAATATAACACCTAATGTTAAGCTCCTTTGTGTCCACCCATTTATCTGCTTTTGTATTTATCCAATAGCCACTACCAATCCGAGGCATTGTACTTGTTGGGTTTGATTCAGAAACCCAGATATGTGAGACCTTCACCTAAAGACACAATCCAGAAATTGAACAAATCATTGATTTCCTTGATTACTCCTGGGTCTCTAGCAGAATGTAATATGAAAGATTTACCAACATTTTCCATCATCCTAGATGCATCCTGAAATCGTTGCAATATGTCATTTAGATGCCTCAATTGTTGGTAGGAGGCCATTCCAAATGCCAGAATGTCATCTACAAACAAATTATGGGAAATCCTGATGTCTGCCGCTAGTTTTATGCCTTCGAAATGGCCCTCCAAAATTGCCTTTCTAATTTTAAGACTTGGGAAATCCATCAATAAGATAAACAATAGTGGATAAAGTGAACATCCCTGTCAAAGTCCCCTACCAACAGAGAAGAAATTGGATGGATAGCCATTTATTAGATTTTCAAAGTGCGTCGATGTAACCCATGCCATAATCCATTCTATTATACCAATGGATAGACCTACCTTAGTAATAATAAGTCTGAGAAATGACCAGTCCACATAGTCATACACTTTCCATAGATCCACCTTCATAATAATAAACGACATCTTCCTCGTGTGTATTGACTGTATGACCTCTTGAACAATAGTTACAACATCATGGATCAATATATTATGGAGGAAACCCGACTGCTCCATGGAGATGCGGTAGGAGAGTGTGCCTTTGATGGGCGCAACAATGATTTTGGAGATGAGTTTATATTTGTTGTATAGCGATATGGGGCGATAGTCCAAGAAGGTGGACATATCAGACGAATTGGGAATCAAGGCAATGAAATTGGAGTTAATAGCTCCCGAGACATGACCCAGTGTCCAATATTCCTCCACCATGTTAAGCAGGTCCTTTCCAGCCAGATCATAAAAATGTAAGAAAAATTCCACGGTCCATCCATCTGGGTCTGATATCTTATCCTTTGATAAGTTTTCAATGCTTGTAGGATTTATTCAAGTGTGATTATTCGATAAACCTCCTCATTTGATTCATCATTAAACATAAGAGGATACTCTCCAGCGCCCCATAACTGATCCTTAATGTGGCTTCCATGCCACTTCTGGAATATGGACCGAAAATGTAGTATGGATTCATTTTGGATGTCCGATGTAGTGTAGGCAACAATACCATCCAATCTATTTATGTTCTAAATGGTGTTTTGATTTTTCCTCTGGCTGGCATATCGATGGAAAAAATTGGTGTTATTATCACCTTATCGCAGCCAAAGGGCTCGACTCTTGAGTCTCCAGGATGACTCTTGTTGGGACAGGATTTTCCTCTTTCTTGCTTCCTATAATTTGAGTGATTCCCAAATATTTCCAAAAGTATTGCCCCTCTCCATTGATTAGGTAGATGTGTTCAATTTCACCCATTATTAGATTCAAGTCTCTAGCCAAGGCACTTTACTTTTCTATTTCCCAAACCCTAATACGACTTTTCAATGCTTGAAGTAGATCAAACATGTGCAACATCAAGGATTTTCCATCCACCCGAGGGAAAGACCTCAAAAAATTTCTACCAGTGAATTAAGCTTCTCATCCTCCAACCAAATTCTGTTGAATTTAAAGGGTATGCCCAAACGCAGCCGCTCCAATTGCCATTGTAATATGATTGGCTTGTGGTCCGAGATCAGGGATTTTTCCACCCAAGTTCTGACACAGCCCAACCTCTCCAACAAGAATTCCTGTATAATGAACCGGTCCAATATTTTAGCAATATGGTCATCACTTGCATGATCGTTATGTCAAGTAGGAGACAATGTTAGGGGTCTAATGTCCTGAAGATGATTGAACTCAAATAGTTGGCAGAGATGGTCAGTGAGAGGGTCTGCTCTGCACTTCACACCCCAACATTCATCTCCAGATAGAACAACATTGAAATCACCTGCCAGAATAAGAGACCTGATTTGGAGGATATCACAATCATCCATACTTTATCATTATACAGGGCATACACATTAAGGAAATGTAATCTAGCGAAAACATACCCAATGTAACCTAAGAGAAGGATACCACCAAAGAATTTATAAGCAGACATAGTAGCCCATCTTGGATCTCAAAGGGCATCCATATCACCCGAATGAACTCGAGAATTAACTGCAACCATATGTCAAGTAGGCAGAAATATTTAAGAACCTTCTCTGTCGAAGACATAGTCTCCTGTAACAGAATAAAAGGGTGAGTGGATAGGAAGAGATGCTTGAGGGATAGAAGTTTTGAGTGGTCCCCCAAGCCACGCATATTCAGTGAGAGACAGTTCATTTAATAGGTGCAGATGCGGGCGATAATTCTCTAAGAACCCGATTGAAAGAAGATGTGATGGGGATATCACATAAACCATCCAAGTCTTGTGGATATTTGGTTCGAGGTTCTCGTCTCCCCTTTTTCCGAATGGTGAAATTTCTAGTAGAGAATGATGGATAGCTATGAGGGCCAAGGGGGTCCCTTGTGGATAGTGAGGGATGCCAAATCCATTGATGGGTTCGCCATCAGGAAATCAATATCGATGTCCATTGAATTATGCTGGGAAAGGCCAGCCCCGTCTATTGACCAAGAGGGGGAATGAGGGGGGGAGGGAATCAACAGGGGAGGGGTCAGACTACAGGCATAAGGAGGTGAAGGAGGTTGCAAGGGAATATCCAATGGGTCACCTAAAGTGTTTGAGGCCTTGGGGGAAGAGGTTTGGTCCCTGATAGGTAAAAGAGGCGGGGGGAAGAAACAAGCCTCCTGTAGTGGATACCAGAAGGGGGAACATAGTGAGGGGGAGGGCTAGGGGATAAACCAATAGAAATATCAACGGAGTGGAAAGAAAATCATTGCTAATGGGCGATATTTCAATGGAGTGATTAGTACCTGAGTGTACCAAGTTCTCTTTCACCACCTTCAAAGAGTTGTCCCGACGACCATTTCTGTTGCGGCCATGGTGACCCTTTTGAGCAAACCTCTTTGGGAATGTTCCAATAGATGGCCCATTTAGTGGCACAATAGACATCTGAAACGAATACACCAATAGTCCAATCGATGATGGTGGATATTACCATTCCATGCCAAATCAATCTGACTAAGCAATCCGCCAGAGAAACCCATTTCAAAAGAATCCTTTCTACTCGCTTGTCACTGGCGCCCATGCATTTTAGATTGACATATACAAACCATCCTATAGAGTTTTAGATTTCCATGAGAACCCTGCATGTCCAGAATTCCAGTGGGAGGCTGTGTATCTTGACCCACACGAAGTTATTCCTTGGTGTATCACGAAGAGGGTCGAAGCCCACATATCAACAGTGTAGGTGGAGGAAACTACGACCACGAACCCATGGGATGATTTTGATGTGTTCAAGGTCTTCTTGGTACATGAAATGGAAGTTGTACCAGCCATTCATCAGTCTGCTAACTTTCAACAGATATCCAAGTGTGGAGGACCAGGAATTGTTTACCCATCGCTGCATATCGAGCTCCTTCATGTCTGCGAAATACCATCTGCCCACTAAGGCACGCTTCTGTAGAATGACAACCTGATCCCACATTACATCATATCCAAAGATGAGTAATTTTGTGTTCAGGGAAGGTTTGATGTTTTTCCCAAGAGCATGCGTGCTAGAGCGAGGAACATTCCGTAGATGAGAATGATCAGAGGAACCTTATGAGATCAGGATGCCACCTGTGTTACATGCACAAGGCTGGGAGGAGTTCAAGACGCTAGCAGTCGCCTGATGAGGAATCGTAGAGAACCAGGGGGAGTTAATTCTTTCCACAAAAACCATTGCATGAATGAAGGTCTCCTGTGTCGACATGTCAGCGTCCAGGGACACAATAAAGTCTAGCTATTGTGCCATGTGCGAAAGAGTAAGACATAAACACTAGGAGAAAGGTAAGGGTCCTGACGGTAATGGAGAGTAAAATAAGTCAAAGCAAAGGACAGTGATGGAAAGTGAGATACAAGAGTACCCAAGAAAATCCTAATATGGAGAGCTAGACAATTAGATACCAACTCCAAATCAACCCATAATGGAACCTTAATTCCAACTCCCGATCAATCCATAATGCAACCTAATTAAGGAGCATCACCATTCCAAAAATGAATTGTGAAATACAGTTATATATCCCTACCGGCAAAATGTTCATACACCCTGCTCAAGATTGATATTATCATGTGTCACCAAATACTAGAAAGAATATGAATGCATGTCTTAAGGACCAAAACCCCTCAGTTATATTAAAAATATATTTATGTGGTGGTGTGCCACCACCCTCGATATTTCCAAGTCACAATTATCTGAAATGGAATAGAAAATTATACATCTTTAATACATATTGCACTTTGTTAAAGATTAACAAATTTATTCAATCAAGAATTTTGGTATGTATAAATTTCCATTTTTACTCTTTAACTAAAAAAATAAAAAAAAATTTAATACATATTATACTTAATAGCCCCTCGTGAAAACTATCTCGTTACTAATTTAACTATCTCGTCATTACTTTTGTTTTTTTATACCAAGTAACTCTCATTTTGAAATTTTGATGGTTTGGATAACAATCTTTTCAACTATTTAAATTAGATTTAATTAAAAAAAATAGAATTATTTAAAACAATCACTACCACTTTTCATATATTTAATTATTATTAATAAATTACAAAATTTTAAATACTTTTATATACTTTTTCATGCATCCATAATTTTGGCTTAATATTACAAAATATATAATTCCATAAATTTAGAGATATACTTTATAAATATAATTTCCATATTTAATTTTATATTTAAGTGAGATTTATGAACGCTGATACATTCATAGATTACATTTTCTTTGATATAAATATTTATGAATATATTTGATTTTATGACTATATTTAAAATTGTATATTAATATTTTTATTTGTCACTTTCTTACGAGTAGAAAATGCCGTAGTCTAAAAATTATGTTTTTTTGCCTTGAAAGTTATGGAAATTCATGTCATATTTTGAAAAAATATCTCAGGGATTTTTGTAAATCCAAGTAAACGCTGTTAAATTCATAAATTTAGGTGCCAGTAAACGCTGTTAAATTCATAAATTTAGGTGCCTCATACTTTTTTGATGGTGCTGAATTTATTTCCACTATCAAAAAACATGATTCAATCACTGTATCTACAAGATTTTTTGAATTTTTTTTGCCCGACCACTTTTGACCCTCCGGACAATTCCTCCGCCTCCGTAAAAAAACTACTTTATATTCAAAATCAATGATAAAAAATAATTTATATTATTCTTATTTTTATGAAATAGAAAATTGAAAAAATATAAAAAATGCGGATGAATTTGGTCATTTATATTCACCTCTTTTATAGAAGATGAATTTGGTCATTTATATTCCCCTCTTTTTATAAAGAACCTTCACGTGTGAAAGAGTTAAGCATGTTATGCCTAAAATTATTATTGGTTATTATCAACGGTTATTTAATGAAAATAATTGTCATAATTATCTTATCTTTACCCGTAGAAAAACACAATTACACGGCCTGGAGTATGCCGTAAAACTGCTTCTACTTGGCTAAGAGCTCGTCTTCCTCGGACGTAAGGAAACAGGTTAACGGCCCAAGACCCAGAGGCATCTGGCAGGAGTGAAAGCCTGCTCCCTTACGGACCACCAGCGGGTTATTACAGGTGGCGTGGTTTTCCTTGATAACAGTGATGAGTCAAACCGACATTCGCGGATAGCAGCCAGAGATGGCGGTCCTCACTGTTGGTTTGACACCTGAGTTTGATAGGTTTTGCCACCTTCGGAAAAAAAAAAAAAAAAAAAAAAAACACAATTACAATGAGACAAATTATAATTGTAAATCCGTGCCGAATCTTTCGGACTTTTAAAAAAACATTAAAAAGAAATTCAAGACATCTACATTGCCAAAATAAAAATCCACGGAAAATTTATGTGTTCTCTTTTCTGTTGTCCGCATCGATTTGACAAGTAAAAAGGCCAAAATTTCGAATGCGTTCTTTTAATTTCTGTACACCACTATCTATAAATCTTACCACCTAAAAATATAATCTTACAATCGTAAAACTGATAAAAGACTTCAGTTTTACACGCAGTGAAGTGACATGAGTGCCATGACGATATATCTTGGGCAATGGAGCCTGCGGCGTCATACGTCATCACATTGCAAAGAAAAACTTATAGTCAAGTTTATAAAATAACAAAAAAATTTAGTTAATTGTTCTGTAACGCAGTGATTATATATTGTTAAATTTAGGTTTTTTTAGAAATTTTTTTTGCGGAAATCACATTATAATATATTTGTCGACAAGTGTGGTTTATTGTCACGATAAGTTGAAGTGTGGTTCATCGTCATGATAAGTTGAAGAACCAAATCATGGCTGCAATATAAATAGAGAGAGCAAGTTATCTAACGGCTACATTTGATCCAGAACGGCTACAATTTGACCAAGAAAAGGCTACATTAGACCCGGTGACTAGACATGTAATTAGTTAATTAAATTATTAGAAAGTTAGTTTCACTTCTATTTACTATTAAGTGTAAATTCCTTGAATTTAACTAAATTAACTAATAGGATTTTTGTTTAATCAAAAACTAAAAAAAACATATAATAATTTTATTATATTAAATAATAAGAATAAATAAGTAATATCTACTTAACGTAATTAGTTAGATGATTTTTATGACTTAATTCATAATTTAATTTAATTTAATTAGAAATGAAGCAATTTCTATTCTGAATATGAATAAAAGTCAATTGGAAAATTTATATCTATTTTTAATTAGTTAGTTAATACAATTTATAATTTTATTTATTTTTATCTATTTAGAATATAAAAAATAGTTAGTTAATTCAATTTATAAATTTTTTTTTTTACTTATAGAGTAATTGGTATAAAACCTTATAATCTTGTTATGTATGTTTTATAAATAAAAGATTCATTTATATAATAATTAAGCTGTAAAAATTAATATAGGAATTATAGAATGAAAAACCAAAGAGAAGAAAGGGAACATTGGAAAAACAACCCAGAGGAGGATGGAAAAAAACAAGAGGTCGAGGCGAGGGGGAAAGGGTTGGTTAGGAAGAAAGAGTCCGAGATCCAACAACTGCTAATTTATCTATATTGAGAATGCTCGGCCTTTTTTCAATTTCTATGGCTTCCCTAAATTTCCGCTGATGAAAATGCGCAACCTTGGCAATAACACAACTCTCCTCAATACATACACGATGGTTAGTCTTCCCACGTGTGCGAAGGCAGAAGACCCAGTCCTCCCATGTTTTATGTAGGCTTAGTGCTCATTAATCCTCTGATTAATAAAACGAGAGTCTTACCAACATAGGGAGCCCCACAAGAACATAAAATAACATAAACACTTTTCATGTCCTTAAGATCAACCGAAATTTTTACCAATCTAAAAAAGCTAGTGCATTAATATAACAACTGAATTAAATTTTTCAATGTTTAAAAAAATGTTGTATTTACACATACAAGTCTGAATTTCGGTACATAAAAATTGGCACCGACTCTCTTCTTCCTCATTATTTCAATGTGGACGAGTCGTACTCTCCACATGGCCCACTTCACCGCGTTTTTGGTACATAAAAATTGGCGCCTAGTCTCTTGTTCCTCGTTATTTCAAGCCCTTTTTACGGTTTCCTTATTATTCAACTTTGTCTCTGCAGGGTCCGCTTCATGGCTTTTTCGGAACGTAAAAATAGAGTAATTTATTTATTAACTTAAAAATAGAGTTTGGAAAATGGTGGAAATTATAATAAAATTGTGATAAAATTTGGTAGAAATTTGGGAAAATCTTGGTTATAGTTGTAAATTTTCAAAATTTTAACAGCTCATAAGTTATTATTAAAAAACAAAAAGATCTTAATCTAAGAAGGCCACAATTTTAACCAGAAAACAATAGAAATTTTAGTAAGATTTTAAAAAAATGAGGCAGAAATTTTTGAAAATACAAGTCACAGTTGTCAAACTTCAGGATTGTCTCATGGTTGGTTGAATCCATTTCCATTTTGGTTGCCCCATGGTTCTTGATAGTGTTGAATCCATTTCCATTCCCCTTTAAAAAACACTATTCAAACAATCCTAAAATTAGATTTTCCATTTCCATTTCTCCCTTTAAAAACACGTGATCTAAAATCAAATAGAAAACTACAAATTTTTAATACATATTGCATTTAGTTAAATATTAATAAAATTATTTAATTAAGGATCTTTTATATTTATAAATCTTTAATTTTATGAAATGGAATAGGAAATTACAAATATTTCATATATATTTCATTTATTACATTAGTTGTTCGCAGTTAATAATGGTTGTCCCCATTGTTAGTTTGACAACTGAGTTATTTTATGTTTTCCCAAATTTTTAAGAAAAATATTTACATAATTACAATCTAGATTTTCAGTACATACAAATGGCCCTTGATCTCTTAGACATTGGGCAACAAAAAAAAGAACACTAATCAGAAACATCTAATTGATTGGGAAACCAATAAAAAGTGCACTTCTTCCTTGGAAACATCTAAAACTAATAAGAAATGAAACATCTCAATGTATTTTCTTTATCTAATAACATATTTTATTTTTATGCAATATATTTTGTAATTAAATTAATAAGGAGAATGTTTGCATTTCTTATAAAATGCTCATCTCTCCCTCATAATAAAATTGTGGTATTGTTTTCCAGAACTTCTATGTCAATATCTTCCTTTGAATCTACATTGTTATATATGTGATTATGGACCATTGTTTTAGATATGCATGTGGATCAATTGGTATAAGAGCATAGGATCTTAGAAGGCATCCACTTGTTCAAAGATTTTTATTTTTATTTTTAATTTGTTGTTTACCGACTTAGCGACCTTTAGTGTGCCCTCCTTACTTCAAATCTCCTTCGCACATTGTAGCTTGGAGTCATACATTTCAATCCCTTTGGTGGATGAAAGTTATGCCGCCCTATCAAGAACCCTCAACCAAGGAATCACTAGTCCATGATTTAGCCATGGCTCTTCAAGAGTTAATTACACTGCAACAATAGTGGCCCCAAGTAGGGAAAATGAAACTGATTACAAGCTTTCAATTGCCCAAATTCTCGGCCCAAATGAATGGTGATTGTGTTGATTCTTGGATCCATAATCTCTCCACCAATTTAAAAACACGTCCACGAAGAAATAGGACATGAAGCTTCAAATTTTCAGTCTACAGTTAAAGGGCATGGCACAAACATGGTGGGATACTCAGCGCGAGAATATATCCTTGGTCGTTGAGGTGAGAGAACCAAGACAGTCCAGGTTCACACATATCACATCTTGGGATGACTTCTACCATGACTTAAGAGAATGCTTCTATCCCCAAGATATCTCTAGAAACTCCTTGCCAAATGGTTGCAGCTCTCGCAATTACCAAATCAGTCAGTGCAAGCTTATAGTGATGTCTTCTACAAGTTTTTCATTCAAATCCATATATCCGATCTAGAAGAGATACTAATTATCGTATGGTTTGCTAATGGTTTTTCATCAAGAAGTTGAGTTATTTGATAGAACTTCCTTGGACAAGGCCTTTATTTAGGCCTTAGTTGTGGAACATAAAGTGGCTCCTCAAATCTGATCTCCTCAAATTAGAAATGGTATGTCTTCTATTGGTCCTTCTAATGTGGCCTCTGCTTCATCCCTCACAAGACACAATACCCACTAGTGTACATTTCATAAGATCAACTCACATGCTTCTACAAATTATTAAGCTCTTCAAAATATGCATCCTAACAAGAATCTTTTTACAAAGCTAGAGAAACTGAATTTCCTTCACCACTTCCAGTTGTTTCTCTCACCAATCCTACCAAACTGGACCCCTCTCTCATCCTCATGACTACTAATGAAGTTGACACTGTTGTTGCCTCTCTATTTACCCATAATTGTTAAATAAAGCATGAGTTGGTGACTCTTATCCTCGACAATGGGAGTCAATAGAATCTCGTGGAACAGAATTTGGTTCAATGCCTTAACCTTCCCACCACTCCACACTGATCCAGGAGGATCCAAAAGTACAAGTGGCCTTGAAAATAGCTCAAAAATAAAAGTCTTCAAATAGAATTTAAACCAGAACTAGGTTGTAGTGCTTGTCGACCTGATTCCAACAGTGCAAATAGAACTCAAATCCGAGTTCTTGTGGTCAAGTTATGGATGGTCAAAGTTTGGGTCAAACTTGGCCAAGTGGCAGGGTTAAGGAGGCAACAAATTGGCAGAGACATAGTGCATGAAACTCGGCCACCTGAACGGGTGAATTTTTCGAACCGTTAATTTGTCCGGTGACCCTTATTTTCGACAAATTTAAAAATGACCAATGTTTGATGAAAAAACAAAAAAAAAGTACAACTTAGGGGTGTTCGACTACCACCCCCACAACCCCCGCCAACGAATATATCACATATTAATATTAAAAAAAGTTGTGTTTGGGGTGGATGAGCCACCCCCAACGGACCCGCCCAACCCCGGTGGAAACAATGACCATATATGTAATATGAATCTTGACCACGAACAGGATGGCTTAATCATCGAAACTATGCACCATATATATATATATATATATATATATATATATATATATATATATATATATATATATATATATATATATATATATATATATATATATATATATCAAATAAACCTCCAATCCAAATAGTAAGATATTAATACATCTAACCGCCGAACACTGCCAATCGCGTACCCTTTACGAGGACTTGTGAGTCCCCATACAAATATAGCGTGTCAATATTCAGGCCATCATCGGGATTGGAGGTATAAGGGTCATTTTCTGTAAAGTTGTCTGTAACTGATTTCTTTGATGTCAATTAATGAAAGAAGGGCTCCCCATTATTTAGCAAGGCCTGAAGACGTAGCCCACATTGGGTGAACTCCGTCATAAAATCGTTGTGTCTTTGATCTCATGTTTGCTTATGTTTTTCCGCTTCTTTTAATGTGGTTTAAGTTTCATGGTTAAGATGCTCTATTATATGAAATTCTAAATGCATCCTTGAAGTTAAAAGATCTGGATCAAGTTTGGTATCATAGCAGGGCTTCTTGATTTGAGTTGCATGGGTGTATGCTAACCAGGAACAAGCTCCAAAGAGGTGAAGGAAAACTTAAGTCCTTTGATCTCACAGCAGGGCCTACACCATGAAGATAGAACATGGTAAATGAGGAAGCTCGAATCGAGGAAAAGTGAAATTATCGCAAGGCTTTCTAAACCATGTCAGAGGAAGTTGACAAGCTATTTACAGAGTATGAGAAGACGATGAAGCCCGAGCAGAAAGAGTCAGATGACCAAGCATCGATAAATCATGGAGGTGGTGGAGAATAGACTCCTCCCTCTCCATCTTCTAGTGACAGTTATTATTCTTCTTCTTCTCATCACTCTAACAGGCATCAGAGGAATGCATTTAAAAAACCATTTTTTAAGCTAGAGATAAAATTTGATTTACATGTTTTAGTGGAGAATTTAATGCAGAAAAAATAGATAACTGGATAAGACAAGTTGAAGTGTATTTCTGCATACAACAAATCAAATAGGATGAAGTCAAGATCCAACTAGCATCGCTTCGATTGAGTGGCACTGCTCTCATCTGGTGGGAAGGAAAACTGCAACAAGGTGGTAAGGGTAGTCGTAAAATTCTTTCATCTTGGTACACTTATGGATCCTCCTCGATCATTCCTCCCTAGAGCTTTTGGTCCTCCAAAAGCGTGATCACATCTTGCACACTGCCTGTACACACTTTCAACATCTATATTTCATGCCAATCTGGTACATTCTTTGCAATCACATACAAACCACACATGATTCAAACAACCTCATACTTGCCAAGAGTTTATAACACACACTCTTTGGTCAAGTTTTAAATAACAGAAACCAATACCTCAACTACTCACAAAATGCCAAAAAAATCATCATTGCTTTAGTAAGCGATGAAAAACACATCATCACTTTTACAATTATTTGCAATGCATGATTTAGAAATTGTGGTCATGACAAGCGACTATACCTAGTAAACACATCTCTTACTTAACAAAGTGAATGGGTCATTTCCCTCTGGTGGATTCTCTTGTCGAATATCTTCACCAGCCAGTTTCTTCATAAATGCTTTCTGGGCCTGGAGTGTCTAACATGCGACTTTCTGGTGTCCATCCTTGTTGCAGTAAATCCAACATAAGTGGCCTTGAAAATAGCTCAAAAATAAAAGGCTTCAAATGGAAGTTAAAATAGAACTAGGTTTTAGTGCTCCTCTCCCTGATTCTAATGGTGTGAACAAAACTAAAATCTAAGTTCGTATGGTCAAGTTATAGCTGGTCAAAGTTTGGGTCAAACTTGGCCAAGTGGCATGCTTAAGGAGGCAATAAATTGGTAGAGACCCGGCGCATGGAATCCAACCACTGAAACGGATGAATTTGTCAAACCGTTAATTTGTTTGGTGACCCTTATTTTCAGCAAATTTAAAAATGACCAATGTTTGTTGAAAAAAATAAAATTTAGGAAATGAGCGGGTTGCCACCCCCACCACCCTCGCCAACTAATATATCACATATTAATATAATAAAAAAAATTATGTTTGGGGTGGGCGAGCCACGCCTGACGGGCCCGCCCAACTCCGGTGGAACCAACAACCATATATGTAATATGAATCTCAACTGCGAACGAGATGGGTTAACTGATGGAACTATGCACCATATATATTTCAAATAAATCGCTGAACCAAACCGTTAGATATTAATACATGTAACCTCTAAAAACCATCAGTTGCACCAACCAATCGTTGCAAAAATATTTTCTATTATAGGAAGGCGAGGGATTTGAAACAAAAACCTCCACCCACCTAGTCGGCTACGCCACCAACGAACCACAGGCTCGTTCCCTGGTGTCTTTGCCCAATGACTAGTACTTAAACCCTCATCATTTGCTCAACAAGAAGTGAAGCGGGGGCGAAGGTCGGAACCGAGAGTGCGAAACCACGAGCCGGGTGAAATCGTTTATGGCTCAGGGGTTGGAACCGTAAGTGAGGGCATAAGAAAGATTCCTTGAATATTCCCTTAGAGGGCTAGAGGTGACAGTGTCAACATTGAGAAACTTTATAGTCGATTTTTTCGTTTTCGTGCCAGGAATTCAGTGGTGACGTCTGTTTCTCTAGCGGAGCCCTCCATTTTTAGTCCATCATCTGAATTGTAGGTATAAGGGTCATTTTTTGTAAATTTTCTTGTAACTATTTTCTTTGATACCACTTAATGAAAGAGGGCCTCCCACTTTTGAGCAGGGCTTGGAGACCTAGAGCACATTGGTTTAACTCCATAATCAAACTGTTGTGTCTTTTATCTCATGTTTTCTTATGTTTTTCCACTTATTTTCATGTGGTTTAAGTTTCATTGGTTAATATGCTCTGTTATATGTAATTCTAATTGCATCCTTGAAGTTAAAAGATCTAGATCACACGCCAAAACCCATAACAACTCAGTTGGGTCCAAAAGGAAGGCCCTTGTCTTACTATCTCCTAGCATTGTGTCATGGCCTTTAATATTGACCATATTCAAGATATTGTGGTATGTGATGTTTCTCCTCTTCATTGTGCCCATTTGTTACTAGGAATCCCATACCAACAAGCCCGACATGATGTGTATCATGCTAAAGATCACCAATAAAACTTGAAACATGAGGTTTTCACCTATGTGTTGACATCCTCAAATCAACCCATCCTCCTACTAGAAAATATCACATTAACAAAGTCAGTCTAAACTAATGTGTTTCTTTGTGTTTAGTTTTCCATGTCAATCCAAACAACCTCACCAACTCAGTACCTCCTACTATGACTCCACTACTCCAAGAATTTACAGATGGATTCACCGAACCCACGAGGTTGCCTTTAGTATGCTCTATTGAATACAAAATTGATATTATTCTAAGTGCTCCCTTACCTAATGCCCCATCCTATTGCTTCACTCCTCAAGAGGAAGTTGAGATAGAATCCAAATTGAACAATTGTTGCCATGCTCTAATACCCTTATAGTGAGATTGAAAAAAAACTTAAACTACGAGGTCTTGAAGAAAATGATAAGGAATATAAAATTAGAAGAAAATTCTCGAAGCTATGCAACTTAAGAGCTTTCTACAATCTACAAAATATAGGGATCTAAATCAAGATGAACAATAGACTGGATAATGTTAACCATGTATCGAGAATGAATATCTTCGTTGAAGAAAAAAAAAATTCAAGACAAAGAGAAATGAAACATAATATTCCAATATGTTTTAAAGCTCCTATCGTTGTAATGAAGAATGTAAAGCTTCTTAATGTGAAAATCTGGATATTCGAAATCCTACTGTAGAAACTGATAATATTTCTTCTATTTGTTAATTTACTGAAACAATTTATTTGCAGTTGCCTACTACAAATATCAACATACATACATTGTAGTCTTCACAAATTAATTACTGCAGAAAATAAATCTAAGAAAATTACTAGCACAATAATAATATATTAACATAGTTATTTTTGGACAATTGTCCCCGGAAAAACCCAATGTGGGAAAACCAGTGCAACATATGAGGGTCTCTTTTATTATTCTTCAGCAAAATCTCATGTACAATCTATGGATAGCAGATTAGAAGAAGAACCACTGAGAGAAATTTTACAAACAAATTTCTTCACTCCACAGTTAATTTCTGACACTTGAGAGGGTTGTTTCCCTCGCGATAGCCACACTACGTCACCCTCTGCGCAATGACTGCATTGTCCCTGTGTCACTACCTCTGTGCTAGTGATTTGGGTCCCTCTTTTGCACTGCCTCTTCCTGCTGTTTCCTGCACTCTCGACTGTTGCTGATACCCTCTCTCTCTCACTTGCAACTCACCCTCTAATTCGATTTCCTCTTGCCAAACTTCATCTAGTGAGAAAATCGATCTACTTGAGCAACTAAGTATTTTCCTGGTGTGTCATCCAAATGCCCATCGAAGTCCTTCTTATAATCTTCTCATTGAATAATCAACGGCCCAGATTAAATTCTAATAAATGGATCATATCATATTGACTTGATCTTCGTCTTTTTCTCGAAGATTCACACCCAGTTTTATTAATACCCTTTTATTATTTTAATTTCCTAAGTTTAGACTTAGGCATCCATTAAAAATAATTAGTGATTTTAATAAACCTGTCTTCGGTTGGAATTTCCCAAAATGATTTCTGGGTATTCTGGAATACATGTGTCCTAACCTCCCTGCAAACTTTGAGGCTTAGAGCACATACGATGCTACTAGAAATCAACACTTAACAACCTAAATCCTATAAGAAATTAAGATATTCTTAGTAATAATGGTGAGAAAGTGCACTATAGCTCATCATAGATTAGCTATAAGAGTAATTACAATAAAGTTTCCATTCCTAATAACAACAAATATTTAAATAATTTTTCAAATGTTATTGCTCCAACTGTAAGGCAAAGATGATAACACATGGAAAATGATCCTTTACAGACGGAAATCTAACTTTAGGAGATCTCATACCTCATTGTCTCCTCAAACAATTGCTCAAAAAAACCCAATATTCTTCGCCATTAAGCATTGTAAGAAGTTCAAGCTCTTCAAGCCCAAGGAAACAACGAGTTATGAAGCCTGAAATGGAAAAGAAGGCTAGGAAATCAGGAAGCCTAATGAAGGAAAGGGACAATGGTAGAAGTTCTCTAAGGACACAATCTCTAAATACTGTGAGACAAGTTTCTAGCAGAAAGCTTGCATCCAACACATAACACAAGTATCCTTGCAACAAAGTGAAGATGAAGAAATTTTCTGCACCAATACATGATGAAAGTGAACTAGCTCTAAGCTTGGATAATCTCTTGGTAGATGAGACTTCCCAGCGTTCAAATAGTAACAAAAGTATCATATCTAATTTATATTTGGAGAAGCAATCTTCTGCAAAATTCAGAGAATTCGATAACTCTGAACCTGAAAGTGATTATCTTAGAGGAAAAGATTTAGAACACTAGAAAAAATATTGGTACTTCCAAATATTCCTAATCATCCAAACCCAAAGTCTATTCTTGATTTATCGATCTATTATGAATATTTTTCTCCACCTCTAGTTGTGAAGTGTTCCATCACTTTCACGGAGGAGGGGATTAGAACTCATGATGACTCTAATCTCACTAACTAGAATCGATTGGGATTTCTTGAAAGGAAATGCCAAATAGATGAACCCCTTCTTGTTACTTACAAGATGTTGAATGATTCTAGAAATGGGATCCAACATCCAGAAATAGATTCTATAAAATCATTTTTGAAAATCGATGGTCTACACTCTGAAATTGATAAGCCTAGTCCGGAATATTGTTATGTTGTACACATCCTCCTATCTTAATAATTGTTAGCATATATCGAAATATATACATTGGGACACACATTATCCCAAACTATATGGATGAATGTAGAAACATTGAAGTGCACTTTCATTCATTTGGTGGAGGAAGTAGGTACACTTCCAACTCTGAACAAGGAAGATTTGGGAAACCAAGAAAAGCACACCAATTAGAAACATCTAACTGATTAGGCAACCAAGAAAAAGTGTGTTTGAATCATAATTATCGTTACACCGAAACCCACATGTGTTAGTAAATGGATCCATCGCCAGAGCTAATGGATCCTCGAGAGGCAGTTAAGCACATGCCACGAAACACACGGGTATCACTGGATTATTCAATGCCCAAAAATATCCCCCCAATGTGGGGATGTTTCGAACTTGAGATCTTTGGCTCTAATACCAGTTGTTGGAATCACAATTGTTGTTACACCACCAAAACCCACGGGTGTTAGTAAACAGACACATCACTAGATTTAATGGATTACTGTGAGTCAGTTAAGCACATGTCTGAAACACATAAGGAACACGGAATTATCCAGTGCCCAACAAAGCACACTCCTTCCTTGGAAACATATAATATTAAAAAAGAAGGAAACCTTTAAAACTAATAAAGAAACATTTGAATGTATTTGCTTTATCTAATAAGCTAGTTTAAGTCTATGCTATATTTTGTAATTAAATTAATAAGGAGAATATTTGCATTCCTTATAAAATGATAATGTCTCCCTGATACTCAAAATGTGGTATTTTTTTTAGAACTTCGATGTTATTCTCTTCCTTTCAATCTACATTGTTATATATGTGTTTTTTCGGACAATTATTTTAGGTGGTTGTATCTTCCGGATTCATCGCATCTGTTGTTTTTAGAAAACACCCTAATAACCTAAATCGAGATGACGGTTGGAAGATAAGCGATAACTGGATTCCCACAATAATAGAGGATGCCGCCACCTCCTAGTCCCCCATTACCCTTCATCCCTTTGTCTGATCATTTCCCTCTCCTTCATAATGCATTATACCCTTCACCAGATCCAATTAATTCAAATCCATAATAATAATCTATATAGATTAAATATATATATACATATATATATATCATAACATATTAAATCAATATATATATATGAGAATATATTAAATCAACCAATATACATACAAATAAGAAATAGACTAAGCATTCAATCTCAAAACAATGTAGTTTCAATTCACTATGCACTTGTAATTATAACAAACCATAATACATATTACATTAATAAATTTATATCTAAAATAAAACAAAAATAATATATATTAAATCAACATATTTTTTTTTTCTCGGCAAAAAACTAGCTAATTCATATATTATATGTACAAGTGAAAATTACAGACAGTAGAGCATGTCTTCCAGGGCCTGTAGTAGCACCCTGGGATCTTTGACCATGATTCAGAAAGCTCCCTTGAAGGGGTAGCTTCACCAAAACATCATAGGCTCCCTCGCAGGGGCAGCACCGGACCAACTTTTCAAAACAGTTCCAGAAAAGATCAGACTCCCTGAGGAGCATCAGAATGAAGACCCAACGCATTCTTGCCCACGCAGGGGCTTACAACCAAAATGGACTGACTCAGAAACTCAGCTATTAACTTAGACCATTTGAAATTAAAACTAGACCAGAGACTGAACAAGATAACATATGGCGAGGATGTAAGCATCCTCTGCCAGCAAACAGTAAGTGATAACAGGAGATAGATACCCGCGTCCACGCTAGTCCTGGAGTTGAGTTGTCGAAGGAAGGAGAGCCGCGAGCTGGGCCTCTGCCTCTTCAGCAAGGCTTTTGTCCTCAACGATATACGCCCAACCATCACCCTCTGGTCGTCCCTCCCATATCTTCCTCCAAACCTCTTCGTCGACGCCTGGAACTGGAGGAAAGGTGTCTTGCGGGTCTTTGTCTTCCTTGCTCCCAGCTTCAGACGCTGGAGTCTCCATGGCTGAGCCTTGTTCCGCCACCTCTTTGTCTCCTCTATCAATTTCCTTCCCCTTGCCTTCCGGTTGCTTCTCCGACAAGCTCTGAGGGGTGTCCTCCCCATTGCCTTCCGGAATTGCTGTGAACATGACTGATATGTGAGCAGTGAGCCCTGGGTAGTTCTCAGAGCCTTGCAGGTTGAAAACCACCGAGCCGAAGGAGGGAAGCTCCAGTCTTCCTTCATTGGAACTCCCCACTTCCAAGAATTGCCTAATAGGGAGCGGGGTGGCCCTGACTCTCCTGTGACAATAGCAGCAGCAGCAGTGATGATGCTCATCTGCTGCAGGGGCGCGTGAGGAGGAACCTCTTGCTGGACCTCTCCTACATGGCTGTCGCTCTCGGAATTTGACCATGGTGAGTCCAATTCTTCTTCTGTAAACTTGTGAATGAGTTTGGAATGGATAACTGAACCAGTTGCTTTCCAGAACTCTCTCTTGCACCCAATCTTCTTTCTGCAATTCTCCCCTTGGTTGCAGGTTAAACCTCTTCCATAACTTGCGTTGCACTTGAGCCAATTGCCTGCGTCTGCTTGACCAACGACCTGAGTGGCAATCGCACCAGGTATCCGAGCCTCCGGGTGATGGTAACTGCCACAGCCACGGCCCTCTGTATTTCCGCGGCTTCCACCTCTCTTCAGGCAATAATTTCTTGCCCAATCCATCTTGCCTGTATAATACTGCCTCAATTCCTCGATGCAGGCGGACATTAACTCCGTTCTGCAAATCCATCTACTCTGCCCTCTTGCCATTAAATGCCTTCACTCAGCAAGGCTTCATTAATCATCTGCCGGCCTTCTTCAGGTGGGCAAGGTGCCGACACGGGGTAGCCCATGCGTGGCATGTGGCTCCCTGTCCTTTCCATTCCGCCACCCGCATCCGGGGATATTAAATCAACATATTAATCAAAAACATAATAGATATTAAATCAATATATAAATCAAAACATAATATATATTAAATCAAAATATATTAAATCATAATGCAATACACCCTTCACCATATCCAATTAATTTAACTCCATGATAAAAAACCATATATACTAAATATATATATACAAATATATATATCATAACATATTAAATCAATACATATATATATGAGAATATATTAAATCAACCAATATACATATAAATAAGAATTATACTAAGCATTCAATTCCAAAACAAAGTAGTTTTAATTCACAATGCACTTGTAATTATAACAAACCATAATACATATTAAATCAATAAATTTATATTTCAAATAAAACTAAACATAATATATATTAGACAAACATATAAATCAAAAACATAAGATATATTAAATCAATATATAAATCTAAACATAATATATATTAAATCAAAATATACATTTATATCATAATATAATAAATATATACATATCTTAACACAGTAACATCAATCAATATATATATATAAGTATAAAAAGAAATAAACATAATACACAGTGAATCAATATATATATATATCATAATATAATAAAACAAACCATAATATATATAAAAAACAATACATATTAAATCGAATTATAACATATATTAAATCAGAAATATATATATATCATAATATAATAAATCAACATATACATATCTTAATACATTAATCCATCAATATACATAACATTTATATACAAAAGGAACTAAGTCTATTCATAACTAAAAAACATGATTAGGTTAAACATATTTAAACACAATTCAAATAAATAAAATGATAAATGAAAATATTAGTAAACTCTAAATCTAATTAATAAACCTCTTATCCGGATCTTGTCGGTCATGCACTATCCCTCATCTTCACCTATTTATTCACCATCACCCATCTCTGACTTCTTCAATAATTCTCATCCTGATGATGAACCACAGAGGCTGGTTCGAAACGTCGATGTACTAAAAACAACAGATGCGATGAATCCGGAAGATACAACCACACAAAATACAAATCGCAGAAGTCTCAAATCCATAATTTTCGACCTATACGGAAGGGAGAAATTACAAGAAGTTCGTTTGCTGGAACAATACAGGGTAAAAATTGCAAAGAAGAAGTCAGACCTCACCTTTCTCAAACGTTGCAGAGACGCCTCCATTATCCCTCCATTTGCCTCCATAAAACACTGTCTTAAAAACTTCAGAAACTTCCACATTTTCAACAAAGCAAGCCTATCCCTCATTCGCTCAGAAATCAACCAAATTCGCTCGGAACTCAATCTATTAAGCCAAAAAGCCCTTAAGCTGCACCTAAACCTACCGAATCTCATTGAACCAACGCTTTGGTCCAGAATAGACTCTTGCGCATCTCTAAAATCAATCAAAACAGAAGAATGCAAAAACAAAAAACACTCACTGAAATTTGAAAAATTAGAAAAGAAGATGAATACAGGCATAAACCCCCACGCATCCTCTGCAAATCGATCTAAAACAGGTTTTGAAAAATCAGATAAGAAGTTGGATGATGGCGAAATTCACTACGCAGGCACTACAACTCGCTCAACTGCCAGAATTCGACCTGCGCAGATATCCTTTCTGAAATCCCTGATCACGGAAAGCAAATCCCTTGTTCATGCGGAAAGGCATACATTGGTGAAACCGGCAGATCTATATTAACAAGGATTCAAGAACATGCTGCAGACATCAACCATAACCGCTCCAAAACCTCAGCCCTAGCTGAACACTCAAGCAAAACCAATCACCACATTTGCATCGAAGACTCCTGTGTCATGGCCAAAATTGAGCATTACCACCATAGGAAATTCAGAGAAGCTATTGAGATAAGAAAACACCCTAATAACCTAAATCGAGATGACGGTTGGAAGATAAGCGATAACTGGATTCCCACAATAATAGAGGATGCTGCCACCTCCTAGTCCCCCGTTACCCTTCATCCCTTTGTCTGATCATTTCCCTCTCCTTCATAATGCATTATACCCTTCACCAGATCCAATTAATTCAAATCCATAATAATAATCTATATAGATTAAATATATATATACATATATATATATCATAACATATTAAATCAATATATATATATATGAGAATATATTAAATCAACCAATATACATACAAATAAGAAATAGACTAAGCATTCAATCTCAAAACAATGTAGTTTCAATTCACTATGCACTTGTAATTATAACAAACCATAATACATATTACATTAATAAATTTATATCTAAAATAAAACAAAAATAATATATATTAAATCAACATATTAATCAAAAACATAATAGATATTAAATCAATATATAAATCAAAACATAATATATATTAAATCAAAATATATTAAATCATAATGCAATACACCCTTCACCGTATCCAATTAATTTAACTCCATGATAAAAAACCATATATACTAAATATATATATACAAATATATATATCATAACATATTAAATCAATACATATATATATATATGAGAATATATTAAATCAACCAATATACATATAAATAAGAATTATACTAAGCATTCAATTCCAAAACAAAGTAGTTTTAATTCACAATGCACTTGTAATTATAACAAACCATAATACATATTAAATCAATAAATTTATATCTCAAATAAAACTAAACATAATATATATTAGACAAACATATAAATCAAAAACATAAGATATATTAAATCAATATATAAATCTAAACATAATATATATTAAATCAAAATATACATTTATATCATAATATAATAAATATATACATATCTTAACACAGTAACATCAATCAATATATATATATAAGTATAAAAAGAAATAAACATAATACATAGTGAATCAATATATATATATATATCATAATATAATAAAACAAACCATAATATATATAAAAAACAATACATATTAAATCGAATTATAACATATATTAAATCAGAAATATATATATATCGTAATACAATAAATCAACATATACATATCTTAATACATTAATCCATCAATATACATAACATTTATATACAAAAGGAACTAAGTCTATTCATAACTAAAAAACATGATTAGGTTAAACATATTTAAACACAATTCAAATAAATAAAATGATAAATGAAAATATTAGTAAACTCTAAATCTAATTAATAAACCTCTTATCCGGATCTTGTCGGTCATGCACTATCCCTCATCTTCACCTATTTATTCACCATCACCCATCTCTGACTTCTTCAATAATTCTCATCCTGATGATGAACCACAGAGGCTGGTTCGAAACGTCGATGTACTAAAAACAACAGATGCGATGAATCTGGAAGATACAACCACACAAAATACAAATCGCAGAAGTCTCAAATCCATAATTATTTTAGGTTTGCATGTAGATAAGTTATTATTACTTCAAATTGGATGAGACATACTCTCCACTGGGACCTCTTCACAACATTCTCTTTTATAGAAGTTCCAAGTACTCTTAAATGCCAAAGCTTTATGTCAGTAGCCAAGTGGGTGGGTGTTTATTTTGCGGTTCATGTTGAATGGTCTTGTCTTGCTTGAACTATTATGCATAACTTAAATGGTAACTTTTTGAATGGTAGCTACTTGTTAGTCCTTGCCTATGCCAGGGACTATAGAAATCACCTCATAGACAAAGTCCCTTGAGCGTGCATTAATTTCCCGAGTTTTTGTGACTTCATTGTAACTTTAACCAAAATTTTGGGAATTTTTTTTATTTACGATTTTTTTAAATTATTAAAAAAATATAATTTTTGAAAAATGTATTTCTAATTTTCTGAATGGTCTAGAGCACTTTGATGGGACATAAAATCCTTGGTGGGGTGCATTTTTATTTTCCTATTTGTCAGTGCTTGAAAAATCATTTTAAAAATGAAAAATGACTAATTTTGTAAGTGGTCATTCCATGAGTGAGTACTTTAACACTACCACTAACATTGACACTGTTAGTGCTATACCTGACACTTACATTGTTAGTGCATTTCCCATGTCCTTTACATAAGTGGCGAGGACGGTGGGGGGGGGGGGGGGGGGGGGGGGGGGGGGGGTGGGTGTGTGTGTATGTGGTCATTCTGTCAATGAGTGCTTTAACACTAATGCGAATATTGACACTTTTATGGTTGACACTGTTAGTGCTCTACCTGACATTGACATTGTTGGTGCATTTCCCATGTCCTTTATATTGGTGGGTGGTGGAGGGGAGAGGGGGTGTCCACAATTGCAGTGAGCTATCTAATCAAGTGCAGAAGTAGTTGTGCGGAACAAGGGACACAAACTCCTCTGCACACCCTTTCTACCGCAATCCCTACACACCTCTTCTCCCCTGCAATCCCTACACACCCCTCTCCACAAATCAAAATAAGTCTTATTACCAATTTGTTCTATATAAAAATATGAACTTTAGACTTAAAAGAGAATACTTCGAGTGTGATAACTATATCCACGATGATTTTCTACACTTTTTCAAGGTTTCAAATGGAAATTCGAATATACACAAGACAATAGACAACTACTTCATACTTCAACAATGTAATTGAGAAATGAACCCAGTGACAGGCCATGTAGCCACGATGGTCTTCTACAATTTTTGAAGGTTTCAAATGGAAAATCGAATAAATAAACAAGACAATAGACAACTACTTCAACAATGTAATAGAGGAACACATTGCACGAAATGAACCAAGTGACATGCCATGTATTGTTGGCTTTTTTCTTACAACCTATGTAGATAGAGATATGGAGTTCTAAACTAAACAAAAATATTAAACAAGACTCTAATTTGTGGGAATGGTACAATTTACCATTAAACATAGCAAAGCAGGCTTCTATGCCACCCTGCGAGAACAAAATCGATGCATAGATTATGTGTTATCCCACGAGAATTAATAATTCGTAAGTGATACAATTGAGTGAATATCTCTAGTGGTGTACATGGAAATTTGAACATTAGTGGAATACCCAAATCATGATATTATTTCTTGAAATGTGGCAAGAGGTGTGGAACTTGTTAGAGAGAAACGAAACTTGTTATCGCTCTGCATCACAATCTTGAAGTTTCCGCATAGATTGTGTTGGAAAATGTAACTCCTACTTGTCTTAGTTGTGATTCTTACTAAGTAAAGGAGTATGTTCCTAGTAGTTAAGATCTATTTCCTACATTGGTGTGTGGTTGAGATATTCTCTCAACCAACAGATTGTGTGCATGTATATATGTAATTGCATTTGATTAATGAAATGATCGACATTATCAGATTTTATCATGGTATCAAAGCCCTGAGGGCCTCGCCCCTCCTAGGCCGAGGGAATAAAGAGCTTGGTTTTCCAATCAATTTTTGAGTTTGTCCATCATTGATCTTACAGCACGGAGGTGGCATTGGTAACCAGCTCACTGGATGGTGCAGTGGCGGTGTGGTGAATCCGTGCTGTGGAGGTTGCTGGGAGGCCAAGCGCTGGAGCAGTGGATTAGTGTTGTATTTTGTTGTGTGCGGCTAATGGTTCAGGCCCTTGAGCTTAATTCGATTGGAGATTCCTCGAATATTCGGGAATCAGATGGACATGGGTGCGGTCAATTTTTTGACCGTGCCCATGTCCTTCCAATTCCCGAATATTCATGGAATCTGCAATCGACTTAAGGATGCCCGGTTCAAGTAGCCAGCCAAACATCCTATTTGTGCTTATCTACAGTACGCGTTGCGAGATCTTATTTCCAACTTCTCTTCGACTTTATATCACAAATCTGCCACTATCTATCGACCAAAGCGTTTTAGACCATGGATTACGAGAGCTCGAGATTGATTCTCTCTGTCATGCTTCTGGTTCTATTCATTGCGGCCTCCAATGCCGCAGTGTTGTAGAACGTTGGGTTGCCATCAAATTCTTCCAATTCTCAGGTAGCTATTAGCTCCAATTCAGTGCTCGTGGCTTTGCTAGACTCCCATTACATCGAGCTGGCAGAGCTAGTCGAGAAATCATTTCTCCTCCAGACTCTGGAAGAGGTCGTTGGTAGCAATAATATCATGATCTTCACCCCCCAGAATGATATTCTGGTGCGAAAGCCGGATCAAGAGTTCAAGTGTTTCTTGCACGAACCAGGGAATCTAAAGGCCCTGCAGAAGTTGCTCATGTTCCATGTGGTTCCTTAGAGAATCGTTGCCAAGGAATGGAGCAACGGTAGCCATGAGCCTTTGGCCAAAGACCGGCTAAAGCTCTCGATGAAGTGGAGTGGAGCTGAGCCCTCGAAGGCAGGTTGTGGGATATAATTTGTTGACAGCTGTGGTGTTGTAGCAATTTGTGGTCTCTTTCAATATCCATGCATGCCTGCCCGCCCGCGTGCCCCATTATCTCACAGGCCCTTGTCAGATGAGAGACAGTCATTTGCAGCGGAGCAGTGCAGCCCTATATGAGCAGACGGGGAACTATGGGGTCCAGCACATAGGTGATGCCAGCGATGCCACCATGTCCCGATGCACTTATTGAACTTAAAATAAACAAAATCTCCACACTCTCTAATAATTAAAGAAATCACATGACCTCCTTCCTTGAGATTTTTTATCCCTGCTTTAATGCTCTCCACAATCGTGCAATTCATCAAATGTTCTCAGTGAACTATTTCTTTTTTTGTGATGGAAACAATTGGTGAAATTCAAATGAACCGCCACATACCCTATAGCCTCATGGCCAAAAATGTGTGGAAATAGTTTCTCATCTTGCAGAGAGAGATAGCTTGAGCAACATCAAAGTAACTAAATGCTAAGTGGGGTATTTTTTTCAAACCTTGATAGCTTCACTAAAAATATCGTTCAACCTCTTTCACCACCATGGAATGAAGCATATTAGAGATGTATATAAGAATATATTTTCCTTATAAAAAGTTATGATGTGCCAATTTGGCTGCAAACCTCATTCAAAGCTCTCTATGGTCTTCGTTTATTTTAAAAGGTTTTAGGTTAATGAAATCTGTCTATGAACTAGATATAAAAATGATCAGAATAAATGAAAGATTACATCTGAGATTGAATAACTATTGATGATAAGTACCTTTATTTGGTTCCCATTAATACTTTCCCATAATTTATTGGATGATGCCAACAAGGAATGACCGAAATCACATATAATGAGCATACGTATTTCAATTTACTAAATAATTATTTTTTATTTATATTGTGATTGCTTAAATATCTTGAACTTTTTATTTTATTTTTATATTTATGAAAAAAATATTGGTTTATATTATGTAGTAGTGCATAGTTTCGAAATAATAAGCGTGAGTACATTTCAACTAGACATAATCAGAAATGTGTACGTCAAAATATATTGATGGAAGCTAAAAAATTCCATATTCAGTGAGACCACCCACGCAAAGAGTTAGCCAAAATTTGGTACTAATTAACTATATAAGATATAATATGGAAAAATATTCAAATGTGGCTCCCCATATGAAAAAAATATTGTAAACAGAGACATCTAAAAGCAAACAAAAAACATCTATTCAATAATATCATAGTGCCATCTTGAAAGACTAAGGTGATGGAAATGATCCTTGAGCCAACTCCGTCCCACCTTCCATGCATGTGTAATGGAAGTTACCAAATGTATCGGCCATCCCCAATTTAGATAGTGAATCTGCAACCTGGTTCTTCTCACGGTAAATATGTTGAAATGAAATCTTAGTGAATGTACCCATGAGATGATTGATTTGAGTAATCTAGCCTCAGAGAAATGGGGGAGAGAAATCTGGATATGTCGTGATACCCTTTATGAGGACTTGTGAGTCCCCATACACATATAGTGTGTCAATACAAAGTTGTCTAGTGATCCACACAGTCCCCATAGGACAAGAGTTTCTGCCCTCATGTTAGTCCCCTGTCCCCCATTCCAGTGAATTCTATAATGGCGAAAGTGATCCACTCTCAGCCAAGAACCACAACCACAGACAAAATTCTAGGAAGCCCCATCAAAGTAACCAGTCGGGAATTGTAATTCATATGGAGCAAATCTGTGGGATGAATCCTTAATCACACTAGACGAAATCCTAACTTCTTGAAAACTGAGTATTACCTTGTGAATGATGACTGAAGGAACAACTGAGGTCCCTTAAAAAATGAGTCGATTTCTTACACATCATATTTCCCAAGTGGTAAGGAAAGGGATGGCCTTTTTATTTTTTCCCTAATGCATCCACCACAAAAAACAATCCTCCAAGCAATCAAAATTCCTGAAGGAAATGTTTAGAGCAGAGCATATGCTAGACCATATGCGAGCGGTGAACTGACATTCTAAAAAGAGATGATCATTATTATCTATGGCATTCTTTCACAGGGGGCACCTCCCCGGTCCCTTCTAGCCATGCTTACATAGATTCTCCCAAGTAAGATTTTTGTTTTTCCAAGCAAGTGAACTAAAGAAAATGATCTTGATGGGGATGTCAATTTTCGAAACAAATAAAAACCAACATGGATGGGGATCAGAGTAATTTAAATGAAATAGGTACTTGTAGGTATCTGCCACCTCAATCCTATTTGCACCAAAATTTCCGCCCAGGTAAGAGAGTCACCCTCATCATGTTTACAGAGGTCCGCCTGTCTCAATCGAGTAATGTATTCCTTCCAATTGGCTGCATATGAGTTTGGCAGGCCCATCGACTCCGCGCTTTTCCAAATCGACGCATATCCATTCCAACCTTCGATCACTTGTTCTAAAAAAAGGAAGCCTCGTTGTTGAAGACGTATTATCAAGTTTTCCAACAGAGCCTGTTCAACCTCCATCCCTTTGATGTTATCCATGCCTATCATAATATGGTTAGCTATGCCGAAAGCCCAGCAGAGTCACTACAAGAAATATGCGGCCATTTTTTGAAAACCTCTCCAAATGTACGAACCCTGTGATTTTCCAATACGACCCAACCTGATCCAATATTCGATCCCCCTGTTATGTAGATACTTAGAGGCAACAATGTCCCTCCGGATGTTATTTGTAAAGAAAGCCTACCACATGGATTTGAGAATGAGTGCACAACCGAAAAGGCAGGTATCGATGTTACCCCAACCCCCAACTCCTTGGGAGAAGAGACCATATCCCATTTACACAGATGGATTTTACGGTGTCCCTCCCTGCCGGACCAAACAAATTCTGTCATGATCTGCGTGATCTTATTGATGACAGATGCAAGCAGTGTGTATAGATGTGCCCAATAAACAACCATATGTTGTAAAACCGCTTGTACGAGGGTAAATATAACACCCAATGTTAAGCTCCTTTGTGTCCACCCATTTATCTGCTTCTGTACTTATCCAATAGCCATTACCAATCCGAGGCATTGTACTTGTTGGGTTTGATTCAGAAACCCAAATATGTGAGACCTTCACCTAAAGGCACAATCCAGAAATTGAAAAAGCATTGATTTCCTTGAATACTCTTGGGTCTCTAGCAGAATGTATTATGAAAGATTTACCAACATTTTCCATCATCCTGGATGCATCCCGAAATCGTTGCAATATGTCATGTAGATGCCTCCATTGTTGGTAGGAGGCCATTCCAAATGCCAAAATGTCATCTACAAACAAATTATGGGAAATCCTGATGCTTGCCGCCAGTTTGATGCCTTCAAAATGGCCTTCCAAAACTGCCTTTCTAATTTTAAGACTTGGGAAATCCATTAATAAATAAACAATAGTGGATAAAATGAACATCCCTGTCAATGTCCCTTGCCAGCAAAGAAAAAATTGGATGGATAGCCATTTAGCAGATTTGCAAAGTGCATCGACGTAACCCATGCCATAATCCATTCTATTATACCAGTGTATAGACCTACCTTAGTAATAATAAGTCTGAGAAATGACCAGTCCACATAGTCATACACTTTCCATAGATCCACCTTCATAACAATAAACGACATCTTCCTCATGTGTATTGAGTGTATGACCTCTTGAACAATAGTTACAACATCATGGATCAATATATTATGGAGGAAACCTGACTGCTCCATGGAGATGTGGTAGGAGAGTGTGCCTTTGATGGGCGCAACAATGATTTTGGAGATGAGTTTATATATTGTGTTGTAGAGCGATATGGGGTGATAGTCCAAGAAGGTGGACATATCAAACGATTTGGGAATCAAGGCGATGAAAGTGGAGTTAATAGCTCTCGAGACACGACCCAGTGTCCAATATTCCTCCACCATGTTAAGCAGGTCTTTTCCAGCCAGATCATAAAAATGTAAGAAAAATTCCACGGTCCATCCATCTGGGTTTGATATCTTATCCTTTGATAAGTTTTCAATGCTTGTAGGATTTATTCAAGTGTGATTGTTCGATAAACCTCCTCATTTGATTCATCATTAAACATAAGAGGATACTCTCTAGTGCCCCATAACTGATCCTCAATGTGGCTTCCATGCCACTTCTGGAATATGGACCGAAAATTTAGTATGGATTCATTTTGGATGTCCGATGTAGTGTAGGCAACAATACCATCCAATCTATTTATGTTCTAAATGGTGTTTTGATTTTTCCTCTGGCTGGCATATCGATGGAAAAAATTGGTGTTATTATCACCTTCTCGCAGCTAAAGGGCTCGACTCTTGAGTCTCTAGGATGACTCTTGTTGGGACAGGATTTGCCTCTTTCTTGCTTCCTATAATTTGAGTGATTCCCAAATATTTCCAAAAATATTGCCCCTCTTCATTGATTAGGTATATGTGTTCAATTTCACCCATTATTAGATTCAAGTCGCTGGCCAAGGCACTTTACTTTTCTATTTCCCAAACCCTAATACGAATTTTCAATGCTTGAAGTAGATTAGACATGTGCAACATCAGGGATTTTCCATCCACCTGAGGGAAATACCTCAAAAAATTTCTACTAGTGAATTAAGCTTCTCATCCTCCAACCAAATTCTGTTGAATTTAAAGGGTATGCCCAGATGCGACCGCTCCAATTTCCATTGTAATATGATTGGCTTGTGGTCTGAGATCAGGGATTTTTCCACCCAAGTTCTGACACAGCCCAACCTCTCCAACAAGAATTCCTGTGAACCGTTCCAATATTTTAGCAATATGGTCATCACCTCCACGACCATTATGTCAGGTAGGAGACAATGTTAGGGGTCTAATGTCCTAAAGATGATTGAACTCAAATAGTTGGCAGAGATGGTCAGTGAGAGGGTCCGCTCTGCACTTGACACCCCAACATTCATCTCCAGACAGAACAACATTGAAATCACCTGCCAGAATAAGAGACCTGATTTGGAGGATATCACAATCTGTTATGCTCTTAACCTACAAAAAGATACCCAAATACAGAATATGCGAAGAAAGATACCCAGAACATAGAATAGTGAGAGACAACAGCAAATATTTTATTATTCAGAAAGCAATGTTCACTGGCCTCTTCGAGGGGGCAACCTCCAATAGAGCAGAGCTCGATACAAAAATAAGACACAATGCTCCTCGCAGGGAGTCTCTATCCTTTATATATGACTCATACATGCAATACCAAGGATCAATACCATGGGTTTTATTAATACCATCTATCTAATACTATGACCCATTTACAACTAACTGTGGTCCCGTCATTAATTGCGGGTTAACCACTTACAATTATTAATATGGGCTTTATTGACTCTTGACTATGACTCGATCCCATTACATAAATAAGGGGGTTAGGGTGGGACCCTAACATGCCCTCCCCCTTAAGACTAGCCTTGTCCTTAAGACTAGCCTTGTCCTCAAGGCTGAAGCTGTGGAAATGGCTGAAGAATAGTGGCTGGTTCCCAAGTTTCATCTTCCGGAGAGGTGTCTTTCCACTTGACGAGGACTTCCCTAATCATGCGGCCCCGCAGGTGCCTGTCTCGTGTGTCTAGGACCTGTTCAGGTTGGAGCCAGATTGACCCTTCTTCGTCCAATTCAGGTAGACTGGTTTGAATTCTGCAATTGTTCCAAATCACTTTCTTGAGGCATGAGACATGGAAAACTGGATGGATTTTTGCATTAGGTGGCAAAGCCAACTTGTAAGCCACTTCTCCAATGTGCTGAAGTACTTGATATGGTTCGTAGAATTTTGGAGATAGTTTCTGACAACCTTTGTCTTTGAGTGATGTTGCTTATATGGTTGCAGCCTCAAAAAGACCTGATCCCCTTCTTGAAATTGGTGCTCTGAGCGATGCTGGTCTACCTATTGCTTCATGTGGTTTTGAGCTTGATGAAGATTCTCTCTAAGATGGGCGAGCATGGTTGCGCGGGGTTGTAGGAGTTGATCCATTGCTTGTACCTTTGAGCACCCCTTGATATAAGAAGTAGGGGAAGGAGGGAGTTGACCATATACTGCTTCATAGGGAGTCATTTTGGTGGTGGCATGATAGTTGGTGTTATACCACCATTCAGCCAGAGGTAACCACTGTACCCAAAGATGTTGCTTTTCTGAAGTGAAACACCTAAGGTAGGTTTCCAGACATTCGTTGACGGCTTCAGTTTGACCATCCGTTTGTGGATGATAGGAATTACTGAGTTTTAGTCGAGTGCCTTGTAGCCTGAAGAGTTCTTGCCAAAATTTACTGGTGAAGATAGGGTCGCGATCGGACACAATAGAAATGGGCATGCCATGCAATTTGAAGATCCGATCCATGAAAGATTGAGCGACCAAAGTCGGTGTAAACGGGTGGGGTAGGGCGCAGAAATGAGCATACTTCGAAAGTCTGTCCACAACCACCATGATGACTGACTTGTTTCCTGACTTTGGAAGACCTGTAATGAAATCCATAGAAACCTCCGTCCAAATTGATGTCGGGATGGGCAACGGTTGTAATGTGCCTGGTGTGTTAACGGTCTCCCCTTTGTGGCGTTGACAGACATCGCATTCTGCTACGAAAGTAAGGATGTCCTTTTTCATGCCTGTCCAAAAAAATGATCTTCTGGTGCGAGCATACGTCTTCTGAAAGCCTGAATGTCCTACAATGGGGGATGAGTGCAATTCTGCCAAAATGCAACTTTTGAGGGTGGATGTTGGTGATATTACGACTCTGTCCCTGTAGCGAAGAATCTCATCCTGCCACGAGTAGCCCTTGGTGGAATTTGGATCTACCTGTAATTGAGAAATGAGTTGGGAGAGCACGGGATGTGAAAACCATTCCCTGCGAGCCTCTTCAATCCATTCTGGAATGGGGAGGGAAATTGCTAGCAGAGTACTTTCCTCCTCAAATTGGCGAGATAATGCATCTGCTACACTATTGTCTTGCCCTTTCTTGTAAATGATCTCATAATCATATCCCAGCATTTTTGCGAGCCATTTATTTTGTTGTGGGGAGGATAGGCATTGCTCCAAAAATATTTAAGACTGTGATGGTCTGTGCAGATTTGGAAACGTCGCCCCAATAAGTAAGGTCGCCAGGTCTCTACTGCATGTAAGATGGCCATCATTTCCTTCTCGTAGGTAGATTGGCCCAGATTCTTCCCACTTAGTTGTTGGCTTGTGAAGGCCAAAGGTCGCCCTTCCTGCATTAAGACCGCCCCAATACTTGTACCCGAAGCATCACATTCAATGACAAAAGATTTGGTGAAGTCAGGTAGTGCTAAGACTGGAGTGGAACACATGGCATTTTTGAGAGCTGTAAATGCCTGTTGTGCGTCCTCATTCCAGAAGAATGAATTTTTCTTTAGGAGTTGAGTGAGGGGCTTCGCTATGCGACCATAGTTGCGGACAAATTTACGATAATAGCCTGTGAGACCCAAAAATCCTCTCAAGCTCTTCAAGGTCTTAGGTTGAGGCCAATCCTGCATTGCCTGGATCTTTTTGGGGTCCACCTTGACACCTTCACGCCCCACAATGTGGCCCAAATACTCAAATTCTTCCATGCCAAATGAACACTTGGACATCTTGACAAATAATTGATGCTTGCGGAGCAGTTGCAAGAGTAGATCTACATGCCGAAGATGTGCGGCCCAAGTGCAACTATAGATGAGGATGTCATCAAAGAAGACAAGGACAAATTTCCTAAGATATGGTTTGAGAATGTGGTTCATAAGGCTCTGAAAAGTAGAGGGGGCATTACAAAGACCGAATGGCATGACCAGGAACTCATAATGGCCTTCATGAGTTCTGAAAGCAGTCTTTGGAATGTCGACTTCCTTCATGCGAATTTGGTGGTAGCCCGAGCGAAGATCCAACTTAGTGAAGAATTGAGCCCCATTGAGTTCATCCAGCAAATCGTCAACCACTGGGATGGGAAATTTAGCTTTGACTGTCAACTTATTGAGGGCCCTGAAGTCTGGACACATCCGCCACTCCCCATCTTTCTTGAGAACCACGATCACCGGTGATGAATAAGGACTAATGCTGGGACGAATGACACCTGCTTCCAAAAGTTCCTTGATTATTTTTTCTATTTCATTATTTTGGGTGAACGGATATCTGTATGGGCGCACATTTGGGGGTTGGGCCCCTGGAACCAAGGTGATGCTATGATCATGTTCCCATCTCGAGGGTGGAAGCTCATGAGGCTTGTCAAATACCGGCAGATGGTTATTTAAAATATGTTGCATCTCAGGATGAATCGGCAGAGACTTGGTTTCGACTGCGTGGATGGCATTAAATTGAGCTATAACTCCATGATGGCCCTTTTTTAGCAATTTTGCCATCCTATGCGAGCTGATGATAGAGGGAGCTCCCGCCTGGAGTCCACGGAGGGTATGTGTGGAGTTGTTCTGCTTAAAACTCATATATAACTCCTGGAAATCCATTGTGATTGGCCCAAGAGTGAGAAGCCATTCAGCACCGAGGACAATGTCGCACCCTCCCATGTGTATGGCAAACATGTGGGTCTTCAACTGATAATCCCCCATTTGAAGTTTGACATTTTCACAGCGCCCTTCACATTTCATTGTGCCCCCATCCACAATTTGGGCTTGGAAGTTAGAAACTGCTCGTACAAAACAATGCACTGCTTCTGCGACTTTTTGACGGATGAAATTATGTGTACTTCCACTATCAAGCAAGACTACTACTGGGCGATGTTTAATAAAACCTCTGATTTTGAGAGTTTGAGGTGAAGAAATCCCTGCCAAAGCATGCAACGAAATAACTGGTTCGTCAGGGACATTGTCCTTTTGGTTGTCCTCTTCCACCGCCACATGTTCCTCCAGTGGTGGATCTTCCTCCAATGAGCTGTAATCAGTGGCATCAATTTGAAAAAAATTGGGCTCCTTGCATTTATGACCTGGGGAGTATTTTTCATCACAGTAGTAACATAATCCTTGCTTTCTTCTTTCGGCCATTTCTGCAGGTGACACCTTTTGAACCTTAAGTGTTTGAGTCATGCTGTGAGCTTGTGGGGGGCGACCCTTAGCGGTGAAATTTGGGCGATTGTACTGGGCTGCTAATGCACATTCCACGTTACGAGCTACCTTACAAGCCTCCGTCCATGTGGGAGGGTGGTGCAGTAAGACGTGGGCTTTTATGGCTTTTTTAAGACTGCTGATAAAACATTCCATGTAGAACACATCTGAGAGACCCCTAGTGCGGAAGGCTAAGGCTTCAAAGGCTGTAATATATTCATCCACTGTGCCAGTCTGTCAAAGCTTAGTAAGACGACCCAAAAAAGAAGATTCCTGGTCAAAGCGTTCTGTAAGAGCTTTTTTGAAGGAGTTCCAAGTCCTAAAAGGTCCATTGCAACGTTGATGCCATTCCCACCATTGCCACCTTTCATTTTCCAAGTACATGCTCCCCAACATAAGCTCAGTCTGATTATCTAAGATGTTATTCAGATTGAAATACTGCTCCATTTGTGCTATCCATGCTACCGGGTGAGAACCATCAAATTTATGCATATCCAACTTGGGAGGTCGCGGACGGGATTGTTGGTGGGGGCTCCCGAGGTGAAGAGAGTGGCTAGACTCACCCTCACTGTGTCCATTGCCAATATACGCCTCCTCATGGGCTTCCTCCTTGCCCGTTGGGATTATGCTCGGGATCATGCTATTTAGTCGGTCAAGCTGAATGTGGAGGGATTTCAAGGATTCTTCAAGTTTTTCCATCCTTTCATTGGCCATAGCTTGAGCTCTAGTTTCTACCATGCACCGGCCTGATGTTCTTGAAAATTGGGACCGCCTAAATTTTTTTTTTTCACTAAGAATTGAATGGTACCACCGTTCTCAGCTCGTCGTCCTGATTCTGATGGGCTAGATCACTAATAAGCGCCCCGAGAGATCTGAATGGCGGATCGGATAGCTCTGGGCAGCGGAACAGACTGCTGCTGCGGATTTGATGGATCTAATAGATCGGAATGGCTGGTCTGCTAACTCGGAACTACGGGACTGATGTCTGCTGCTGCTGCACCTCTTTGCGCGCTGATCTGGCAGAGATGATGTGTGATCCCCAGATAGAAAAGGGAACTATGGTCTCGAGGAGTGTCAGCTGCTACAGATCGCAATATACATAAGGGTCTAACAGTAGTACCCGACCCAATGTTTCAGGGCTCTAACTAAGGAGGATCAACCGTACCCTTAGCCATACAACCCGACTACCTTATCGTATGGGCGAGTAATCTCTCCGAGTGTTGTTCTCCGTTTATTGTAGCAGCAAGACGGCCGACGGTTTATTTATGGCGAGGTTGCAGAGGAGCTAAGGGGCTTCCGATATACCCAGAAGGTACTTGGAAGATAGTCCGTACGTGGTTCTGTCTAATGCGCTACTACTCGAAGGGGTACCCACAGGGGTTACAAGGGAGTCCAACAAGTGTGACCACCTCTTGTATTTCCTGCGTGCATGCCTCCCCAAATCCGCAGGTTTATGCGCTCAACGACAGATCCCGTGGTTTAAAGATGCCGGAACACGTCTCTAGCCAAAAATTTTTTTGCTAAGAAATGGAGATCCCACTGGCCCTGGAAAGTGCTCTGATACCACTTGTTATGCTCTTAACTTGCAAAAAGATACCCAAATACAGAATATGCGAAGAAAGATACCCATAACATAGAATAGTGAGAGACAACAGCAAATATTTTATTATTCAAAAAGCAATGTTCACTGGCCTCTTCGAGGGGGCAACCTCCAATAGAGCAGAGCTCGATACAAAAATAAGACACAATGCTCCTCGCAGGGAGTCTCTATCCTTTATATATGACTCATACATGCAATACCAAGGATTAATACCATGGGTTTTATTTATACCATCTATCCAATACTACGACCCATTTACAACTAACTGTGGTCCCGTCATTAATTACGGGTTAACCACTTACAATTATTAATATGGGCTTTATTGACTCTTAACTATGACTCGATCCCATTACATAAATAAGGGGGTTAGGGTGGGACCCTAACACAATCATCCATACTCTATCATTATACAGGGCATACACATTAAGGAAATGTAATCTAGCAGAAACATCCCCAATGTAACCTGATAGAAGGATACCACCAAAGAATTTATAAGCAAACATAGTAGCCCATCTTGGATCCCAAAGGGCATCCATATCGCTTGAATGAACTTGAGAATTAACTGCAACCATATGTCAAGTAGGAAAGATGTTGCAGAAATATTTAAGAACCTTCTCCGCTGAAGACATAGTCTCCTGTAATAGAATAAAAGGGTGAGTGGATAGGAAGAGATGCTTGAGGGATAGAAGTTTTGAGTGGTCCCCTAGGCCACACATATTTAGTGAGAGACAGTTCATTTAGCAGGTGCAGATGCGGACGATAATTCTCTAAGAACCCGATTGAAAGCAGATGCGATGGGGATATCACGTAAACCGTCCAAGTCTTGTAGATATTTGGTTCGAGGTTCTCGTCTCCCCTTTTTCTGAATGGTAAAATTTCTAGTAGAGAATGATGGATAGCTATGAGGGCCAAGGGGGTCCCTGTGGATAGTGAGGGATGCCAAATCTAGAGATGGGTTCGCCATCAGGAACTCAATATCGATGTCCACTGAATTATGATGGGAAAGGCCAGCCCCATCTATTGACCAAGAGGGGGAACGAGGGGGGGAGAGAATCAACGTGGGAGGGGTTAGATTGCAGGCATAAGGAGGTGAAGGAGGTTGCAAGGGAATATCCAATGGGTCACCTAGAGGGTTCGAGGCCTTGGGGGAAGAGGTTTGGTCCCTAATAGGTAAAAGAGGTGGGGGGAAGAAACAAGCCTCCTGTAGTGGATACCAAAAGGGGGAACATAGTGAGGGGGAGGGATAGGGGATAAACCAACAGAAATATCAACGAGAGTGGAAATAAAATCATTGCTAATGGATGATATTTCAGAGGAGTGATTAGTACCTGAGTGTACCGAGTTCTCTTTCACCACCTTCAAAGAGTTGTCTTGACGACCATTTCTGCTGTGGCCATGGTGACCCTTTTGAGCAAACCTCTTTGGGAATGTTCCAGTAGATGGCCCATTTGGTGGCACAATAGAGATCTGAAAGGAATACACCAATAGTCCAGTCAATGATGGTGAATATTATCATTCCATGCCAAATCAATCTAACTAAGCAATCCGCCAGAGAAACCCATTTCAACAAGAATCCGAGCTACCCGCTTGTCACTGGCACCCATGTATTTTAGATTGACATATACAAACTGTCCTATAGAGTTTTCGATTTCCATGAGAACCCTGCACATCTAGAATTCCAGTGGGAGGCCGTGTATCTTGACCCACACGAAGTTATTCCTTGGTGTATCACGAAGAGGGTCGAAGCCCACATATCAACAGTGTAGGTGGAGGAAACTACGACCACGAACCCATGGGATGATTTTGATGTGTTCAAGGTCTTCTTGGTACATGAAATGGAAGTTGTACCAGCCATTCATCAGACTGCTAACTTTCGACAAATATCCAAGTGTGGAGGACCAGGAATTGTTTACCCATCGCTGCATATCGAGCTCCTTCATGTCTACGAAATAACATCTGCCCACTAAGGCACGCTTCTGTAGACTGACAACCTGATCCCACATTACATAATATCCAAAGATGAGTAATTTTGTGTTCGGGGAAGGTTTGATGTTTTTCCCAAGAGCATGCGTGCTAGATCGAGGAACATTCCGTAGATGAGAATGATCAGAGGAACCATATGAGATCGGGATGCCACCTGTGTTACATGCACAAGGTTGGGAGGAGTTCGAGACGCTAACAGTCGCCTGATGAGGAATCGTAGAGAACCGAGGGGAGTTGATTTTTTTTCGCAAAAACCATTGCATGAATGAAGGCCTCCTGTGTCGACATGTTAGCATCCAAGGACACAATAAAGTCTAGTAGTCGTGCCATGTGCGAAAGAGTAAGACAGAAACGTTAGGAGAAAGGTAAGGGTCTTGACGGTAATGGAGAATAAAATAAGTCAAAGCAAAGGACAGTGATGGAAAGTGAGGTACAAGAGTACCCAAAAAAATCTTAATACGGAGAGCTAGACAATTAGATACCAACTCCAAAGCAACCCATAATGGAACCTTAATTCCAACTCCCGATCAACCCATAATGTAACCTAATTAAGGAGCATTGCCATTCCAAAAATAAATTGTGAAATATAGTTATATATCCCTACTGGCGAATGTTCATACACCCCGCTCAAGATTGATATTATCATGTGTCACCAAATACTAGGAAGGATATGAATTAAATATGAAATGGATGTCTTAAGGACCCAAACCCCTCAGTTATATTAAAAATATATTTATGTCATAGCGTGCCACCACCCTAGATATTTCCAAGTGACAATTATCTGAAATGGAATAGAAAATTATAGATCTTTAATACATATTGCACTTTGTTAAAGATTAACAAATTTATTCAATCAAGAATTTTGGTATGTATAAATTTCCATTTTTACTATTTATCTAAAAAAATTATTTTTTTTAATACATATTATACTTGATAGCCCCTCGTGAAAACTATCTAGTTACTAACTTAACTATTTCGTCAGTGCTTTTGTTTTTTTATACCAAGTGACTCTCATTTTGAAATTTTGATGGTTTGGATAACAATCTTTTCAACTATTTAAATTAGATTTAATTAAAAAAAAAAAATTATTTAAAACAATCACTACCACTTTTCATATATTTAATTATTATTATTAATAAATTACAAAAGTTTAAATACTTTTATATACTTTTTCTTGCATCCATAATTTTGGCTTAATATTACAAAATATATAATTCCATAAATTTAGAGATATACTTTATAAATATAATTTCCATATTTAATTTTATATTTAAGTGAAATTTATGAACGCTGATACATTCATAGATTACATTTTCTTTGATATAAATATTTATGAATATATTTGATTTTATGACTATATTTAAAATTGTATATTAATATTTTTATTTGTCACTTTCTTACGAGTAGAAAATGCCGTAGTCTAAAAATTATATTTTTTTGCCTTGAAAGTTATGGAAATTCATGTCATATTTTGAAAAAATATGGCAGGGATTTTTGTAAATCCAAGTAAACGCTGTTAAATTCATAAATTTAGGTGCCACTAAACGCTGTTAAATTCATAAATTTAGGTGCCTCATACTTTTTTGATGGAGCTGAATTTATTTCCACTATCAAAAACATGATTCAATCACTGTATCTACAAGATTTTTTGAATTTTTTTTGCCCGACCACTTTTGACCCTCCGGGCAATTCCTCCACCTCCGTAAAAAAACTACTTTATATTCAAAATCAATGATAAAAAATAATTTATATTATTCTTATTTTTATGAAATAGAAAATTGAAAAAATATAAAAAATGCGGATGAATTTGGTCATTTATATTCACCTCTTTTATAGAAGATGAATTTGGTCATTTATATTCACCTCTTTTTATAGAGAACCTTCACTTGTGGAAGAGTTAAGCATGTTATGCCTAAAATTATTATTGGTTATTATCAACGGTTATTTAATGAAAATAATTGTCATAATTATCTTATCTTTAGCCGTAGAAAAACACAATTACAATGAGACAAATTATAATTGTAAATCCGTGCCGAATCTTTCGGACTTTTAAAAAAACATTAAAAAGAAATTCAAGACATCTACATTGCCAAAATAAAAATCCACGGAAAATTTATGTGTTGTCTTTTCTGTTGTCCGCATCGATTTGACAAGTAAAAAGGCCAAAATTTCGAATGCGTTCTTTTAATTTCTGTACACCACTCTCTCTAAATCTTACCACCTAAAAATATAATCTTACAATCGTAAAACTGATAAAAGACTTCAGTTTTACACGCAGTGAAGTGACATGAGTGCCATGACGATATATCTTGGGCAATGGAGCCTGCGGCGTCATACGTCATCACATTGCAAAGAAAAACTTATAGTCAAGTTTATAAAATAACAAAAAAAATTAGTTAATTGTTCTGTAACGCAGTGACATAGTTTAATATGGATTATATATTGTTAAATTTAGGTTTTTTTTGAGAATTTTATTTTGCAGAAATCATATTATAATATATTTGTCGACAAGTGTGGTTTATCGTCACGATAAGTTGAAGTGTGGTTCATCGTCATGATAAGTTGAAGAACCAAATCATGGCTGCAATATAAATAGAGAGAGCAAGTTATCTAACGGCTACATTTGATCCCAAACGGCTACAATTTGACCAAGAAAAAGCTACATTAGAGGGACCAGACAAGACCAAAAGATATAGAGAAACATATAATTAGTTAATTAAATTATTAGAAAGTTAGTTTCACTTCTATTACTATTAAGTGTAAATTCCTTGAATTTAACTAAATTAACTAATAAGATTTTTTTATTATCCACATAACCTAATTAGTTAGATGATTTTTATGACTTAATTCATAAGTTAATTTAATTAAATTAGAAATGAAGCAATTTCTATTTAGAATATAAATAAAAGTTAATTGGAAAATTAATATCTATTTTTAATTTGTTAGTTAATACAATTTATAATTTTATTTATTTTTATCTATTTAGAATATAAAAATATATATATATATATTTTCAATTAGTTAGTTAATTCAATTTATAATTTTATTTATTTTTACTTATAGAGTAATTGGTATAAAACCTTATAATCTTATTATGTATGTTTTATGAATAAAAGATTCATTTATATAATAATTAAGCTGTAAAAATTAATACAGGAATTACAGAATGAAAAACCAAAGAGAAGAAAGTGAACACTAGAAAAACAATCCAGATTACGAGGGGAAAAAAACACAAGGGGTTGGGGCGAGGGGAAAGGGTTAGCTAGGAAGAAAGGGCCGGAGATCCAACCACTGCTAATTTTTGAACCGTCATTTATATTGAGATTGCTCGACCTTTTTTCAATTTCTATGGCTTCCCTAAATTTCCGGTGATAGAAAATGCTCAACCTTGACAATAACACGACTCTCCTCAATACATACATGATGCTTAGTCTTGCCGTGTGTGTGTGCGAAGGTAGAAGACTCAATCCTCCCATGTTTTATGTAGACTGAGTGTTCATTAATCCTCTAACGAGTCTACTCGGCCCAATCTTTTACTACTACCCCAAATATTAGTCCAAATCGTGAGCGGAGATATGGGATTTTAGATATCAATATATGGAATTTCCATATATAGATATTTCCAAGGTTAAATATCTCAAACAGAGTTATTTATGAAATTTTTTTTGGGTCAAGCATTCGATAACGAATCCTATTCATCCTTTATAATACAATGATCTTATAGATCATTGGATAGGGTTGGTAGCTCAGTGGATCAGTGCTCATCAACATAGAGAGTCCCACAAGAACATAAATAACATAAACACTTCTGATGTCCTTAAGATCAACCAAATTTTTTACCAATCTAAAGAAGCTATAAATACCATATAAATGCATTAATATAACCACTGAATTAAATTTTCCCGGTTAAAAAAAATGTTGTATTTACACATACAAATCTGAATTTCGGTACATAAAAATTGGCACCGACTCTCTTCTTCCTCATTTTTTCAATGTGGACGAGTCGTACTCTCCACATGGCCCACTTCACCGCGTTTTTGGTACATAAAAATTGGCGCCTAGTCTCTTGTTCCTCATTATTTCAAGCCTTTTTCACGGTTTCCTTATTATTTCAACTTTGTCTCCGCAGGGCCCGCTTCATGGCTTTTTCGGAACCTAAAAATAGAGTAATTTATTTATTAACTTAAAAATAGATTTGTTTGGAAAATGCTGGAAATTACAGTAAAATTGTGATAAAATTTGGTAGAAATTTTGGAAAATCCTGGTTATAGTTGTAAATTTTCAAAATTTTAACAGCTCATGAATTACTATTAAAAAACTAAAAGATCTTAATCTAAGAAGGCCACAACTTTACCAGAAAATAATAGAAATTTTAGTAGGATTTAAAAAAAAGGGGCAGAAATTTTTGGAAATACAAGTTACAGTTGTATGATCTTTCCTCATCATATGGTTTTCCTTACCAAGTTTTCTCTTCTGTTCAGGATGGTTACAGATGGTGGTCAGATCAGCAGCCTGCATGGAGAACCTTGTTCATTATCACGTGCTGGATCCTGTGGAAATGGAGGAATGCATGCATCTTCCAGGAATCCAAGGCTCTTATCTCCTCCACTCTGATCCATATTTATGCTATGCACCCCCAGATTGATCCTGCTGTTTTTCTATCGCCTTGATGTGCTCCATGTTGGATCTTTTATGGTCATCTCCTTTATGATAGAACGATCTGGTCTCATGCTAAGCTATTTTTGCTCTTTTGGATGTATTGGTACTGATCTCTACAGCATTTGCTGTTTTTTTTGGCCTGTCTGTCGGCCAGCTCCATATGACTTTATATGTATATGCTCATTATATTTCCTTAATATAATATCATCACGTTTTTCTCTCTGAAAAAAAAAAAACTTCACGATTGTCTCATAGTTGGTTGAATCCATTTCCATTTTGGTTGCCTCATGTTCTTGATAGTATTGAATCCATTTCCATTCCCCTTTAAAAAACACTATTCAAACAATCCTAAAATTAGATTTTCCATATCCATTTCCATTTCTCTCTTTAAAAACACAATTCAAATACTCCTATAATTCAAGTTTTTTGAAAAAAAATTCCTAAATTCTAACTAGAATTTCAGTCCTGGAAAAATGTGACCTTAATAGACAAGGCCAAAACAAACTATTGAAACACTGTTATGGGCAATTTTTTTCTGGTAAAAAATTGTTTTCCCGATGAAATTATTGTCTCCTTATAAAAATTGGAACCTGATCTCTTATTCCTCATCTTCCTGAAAAATTGGAACCTGATCTCTTATTCCTCATTATTTCAACCAAGATGAGACATATTATCGACCAGCGTTCGAATTTCAAAAGAGACGGACCCGTCAAATTTGGCGTTTTTCACTGTTCTGACTTTATTTTCATAATTTTAACCCAAAATCTTGACCATTTTGTATTTTTTTAAACGATATTTGACGAGCAAATCACTGCATAACAGGGAATTTGCCCTTCAAATTCACGTCGTTTGCGGTAAATAAAAATTGGTGCTAACATAATCTCTTATTCCTCATTATTTCAACTTAGACGAGACATTCTTCGGGAAAAAAACGGGAAAAAAACTTGGACAAGACATTGGGACCATGGGGTCTCTTCGGGGCGTTTTTTTCCCCAAAATTTCCAAGTACTCTTAAATGCCAAAGCGTTAGGTCATAAAAATTGGCACCGAATCTCTTATTCCTCATTATTTCAACTTGGACCAGACATTCTTCGAGAAAAAAACTTGGACGAGACATACTCTTCACATGGGGCCTCTTCACGGCGTTTTTTTCCACAAAATTTCCGAATACTCTTGAATGCCCAAGCTTTAAGTAAATAGTCAAGTGGATGGGTGTATGTCAGTGTTCGCAGTAATAGCGTAGCTGATTTTTTCGACCCTTTAGCTCCAGACGGAGATCGAGGGGCGAGTTGGTGAGCGAGGTAGCTGCGCTTTGAAATAGGCGGTGCAAGACCAGACAGATATCGCACTTATAAGATTTCCTAGGCAGTACTTATCGAATGCATCAGCCCTTCCAGCCTTAAGAGAGGGCTCGGAACTAGGCACTTCAATTTTCCTTATGAACTTACTCATTAAGGCTCTCTCGGGATATACTTTCGGGGACAAGAGATAGATCCTCCAACAGAACGTCTCGTGAGCACAGTAAACTCCTAGGTAACGCCTACCTTATTTACTGATTTTTGTGGAGTTGTTTTAGTATGATTTTTGGAAGCATTTGCGGTAGGTTTTCCTGGTTAAATTTCTCTAAAATTCAGTAGGATTTATTGAAATCACAAGCTTGATAGGTAATCATGTGCAATCAAAGTGCCCTCTAGATTTTCCAGAGAATTGCATCCATATGTACAGTCAAAAAACTAATTTAAATAACACAAATAAATATTTTTTTGTTGATAACACTAACCATAAATTTGACTAAAACACTAACCATCTGATTAATCAAATAAGACATGGTTTCCCTCTATATAAAAATCAGATTCCTTTGTTCGCAACACATTGTCGCCAGTGGCTTTTTGGCTTTAAATAAAAAGCTCGAAGTCACCCCGGGAGCTGATATCGATTCCGAAAGACAGGCAGCATGCATTTTCGTGGGATGAAGTGGTTCATTTTGCTCGCTTCGCTGCAGCTTCTGCCATGCGCGGCACCGGGGCGAATTCTTTCGCACGGATCCTCAACGGGAATCGATCGCGAACCAGTCTTGGTTTCCAATGGAGTTCGGGAGACGCCTTGGGGCTTGATAGCGAAGCCCAGTTCGCAGACAGGCCTGTAACGGTTTTTGTCGTCGAGTAGTTGCGATGAGACTTACGGTTTCATGCCTTGCAGTACCACTGTAGGGGGAAATTTGGTTTTGATGGCGCTTTATGGATACATGATGTTCAAGTCTGCCATGTTTATTGCGGATGGTTGCGAGCTTTTGTTGGTTGTGATGGGCCCCGGAATAATTGGCGGGTTGCTTCTACCTATCCTCGGAGCCTTCTCCGACGTCGTGCTGATCGCTGGTAAAAACATTCCCCTTTAGTTTCTGTTTTGCAGTTCAGGTTGAATGGTCTTGTCTGGCTTGGACAGTTGAGCATAAGTTAAATGGGAAATCCACATTAATCTAGCATAGGATACCAGCAATCTTTTAGGTGCGAACCTGCTGATTTTTAATGGCTCCTGGTTGTTTTGTATCTGCTTTTATTTAGTTATAGTTGTTTAAATTCAGAGAGACCAGCAAATTTCAAGGTGCAAACCCGTTGACGTTGGGGGTTGATATGTCTTTACCCATATATATTTTTTTAAGCACGGAAAAAGCATAATATATTATATTATATAGCATAATACATTATATTATATTATATGATCAGAATACAGAATATAGACATCATTTGCGGAATCTATTACATTATTTAGTTTATCCTCGTGAGTATATTAAGTTTCCCAATTTTAAGAATTTACTAATATATCACACTTCTATGTATTTATCAGCATAAATTCATTTTAAATAGGGATGGAACATGTGTCTAAAAGAATCCAATTTCTTTATTTGCAATTTATTTTTTTTATTTTTCATGAGCCAACATTATTTGTACAAATTTTTTTATGAGCTAACATTATTTAAATGTTTTATATAGTTATTTCTTTTTTCATTTTTAGATTTTAATTTTTTTTTTTATTTACATGAATAAAATTTCAACTGTGATGATTGACAGTAAAATCACATATAATACTGTAGAATAAGCCTCTTGATTTAATAAAAAATTCCAAAAAACCTACTAAAATTCTAAAATGTGAATGTGTTGTATTTAAATGTTTTGAAGTTGATATGTAGGTATAGTACTTCTGAACAAGTGTTTTTTTAAAGATATGTACATAGAGTAGAATATTTATATTCATGACTTTTGTAGTTAAATGGTCAATTATATAAAAGAACAGGAAGCTCTTGTTTCATTTAAAAAAAACATAAAAAATCACATAATATCTATTCAAACATAATTTTAACCAGAGCAAAGGTTGATATGAATCTATTTTTGACCAGTTTAAATATGGATTTTCGTCCTCCTATGTTTTAAATTTTGAAATATAAATTTATTTATTTATTGAGTGAGTGTGATTTATATTAGAATTAGATTTGAGAAATTTGATTTTTAAATAAATGAGTGAATAAAATTTTAAAAAATATTTTTTAATAAAAGATTTGATATGAAAAATATTTGAATTTTTTTCAATTTCAACTTAAAAGAAAACCTATCTAATTTAAAAATTTAATTTGACTTAAAACACTTCGTTAAGTTTATTCGTTTGGTTTTGAATCTGGCAATTTGAATCTCAGGGTTTGTATTCCTTTCGCTCCATTCATCTGCTCGTCGTAATAAGCATCCGTAAAGTGTTTGCCTATTGATTATGTCCGGAACGATTGTGATCTCAAGCCGTCGGTTATTTTCTTCCCAAGTTATTTATTCTCATGACTGTTTTTTTCAGAAGAAAAAAGCAGATATATATTCAAATATTGAGAAGTTTATTACAGGTTTTCAGATTCTCAAATAGTGTATATAAGTTTTTAGACATCTAACGGATAGAGTCTTGTATCATAATATAAAATTAGATGCTGAAGCAGCCATCTGAGATATTGAGCAATGCCATCAGAATTCAACCAAAAAAGATAGTATGCAATCTGAAAGTCATCCTATCTGAAAAGAGGGATTTTTTTTTTTTTGGAATAGAGAAATCCAAGTATTAGCCAGGAATTGGGAAGTTCCCAGCATCGAGCCAAGTCTCCTGCAATTTAATGGTTACATGTAAACCATCAAGATCTGAATCCAGAGCATACTTTGATAATCTGTCTCCCTCAGAATTTAAATTTATGCTAATATGCTGGAGTGTGGGATTTTTGAGGGAACTCCAAATGTTTTTGATTTGCTTTAGCCAACCTTGTAGTGAGGATTTATGAATATGAGCCTGTGAACAAACATAGTCAATGACTACCTTGGAGTCGCCCAAAACATGTAAGTTTGGAATGTCCAGAAAATTTGTGAACCAAAGTAATCCCCACAGAGCCATTACTTCCGCCTTAGGGTTTGTCCCAGAGCCAGCGCCCAGTAGACATGGTATGATAGTTTTGAATGAATATTGATGATGAAACCACAACCACATTTCTGATCTTGTGAAGCCCCATTGAAGAATCCAGATGGATATACCAACTCCAGAATTTCCAGTGGCCGAGAGGGCTTCTATTTTGGGGAGGATTGTAGAACATCATTTGATTTTTGAGCAATTCTCTCTAGCACATTCGACGCCAGCTCCCTGTGATTGTTGAATATGATGTTGTTGCGCCATTTCCAAATTTCCCAAATGAATATGGCAGGGATGAGTCTTTGCGGGCTAGTTTGGTTGCTCCACCAAGTCAACCAAAGTTCAATGTCGCAAATGTATGGTCCCAGGCGGCCAATTTTGTGCTCCAATTGATGCCATAAAATGGAGACCGAATTACAAGTTCTGAAGAGGTGAGTATTGTTCTCAGCATCATTACCACATAGAACACAGTATCCAGGGCCGGACCAGTTCCTCACTTGTAGGTTTTCCCAGGTCAAATTCTTATTCTTCCACACAAGCCAGAGAAAAATTGTGATTTTTATGGGAAGAAGTGGACTCCAAAATTTAGCGAACCATCCATTCCTTGGGTGGTCAGATTGCATAATACATAATTGATAGTATGCATTAGCAACCACAATATTGTTTTATGATAATTTACCGATCCAGGTAATAGAATCCACAGAACCATCTATGTAAAGACCAGCCAGATTCAAATGAGAGCATATGTGCTTCCAACCGTTAGCAACAACGCCAGAGAGATTTAGCTAAGCAACCTCTTTCCATATTGGTCTATCGTTTTCCTCTTTCCATATTGGTCTATTGTTTTCCCAAGTAGAAATCACTTGGTGCCAGAAGAAGATACCACTGCGATGAAGAGTTTCAATGAAGTGGTCTAGGAGAGCAGCCTCTTTCCATATTGGTCTGTCGTTTTCCCAAGTAGAAATCACATGGTGCTAGAAGAAGATACCATTGCGATGAAGAGTTTCAATGAAGTGGTCTGGGAGAAGGACGAAGTCAGACAATCCTTCAATGTGTTCGTGACCCATAATTATATGGTGACTAGAGCCCAGGTTCCAAGCCAGCATATTAATAAATATATTTTGAATTTTAGTGAAACTTCGCCAAATAGCAGAGCCAACAACTTTCCCGATATGGCCATTTCTCATCCAGACTTTAAAGTCAATGTTTCTCAAATATTTACTATTAATGATATCACTCCAGATACCGATCCCAAAAATCCCACGCCATATGGATTTAAGGAGGAGTGCTTGTCCAAAACGGCATAGATCGAGGATGCCCCATCCATCCATAATTTTTGGAAGGGTGATGTGTTGTAGCTTAGTTAAGTAAAACTTCTTTCGCTGCTTCATGTCGGATCGAATAAAGATAGATGTGATTCTATCTAGTTTTTTAATGATGGCAGTCGAAAGATGGTATAAGTGCGCTCAGTATACGCTGAGTTGTGTTGTCACTGCGTGGATCAGAGTGAAATGTCCACCCAAAGAAAGGCATTTATTCTCCCACGCGGATATTTTCAAAAAATATGTGTCAACTAACCAATTCCAATCCATATTTCTCTTTAGTAGCCACAGAATTAGAACATCATCCATAAAAAACCATCTGAAATCTGAATATTTCTGCCAAGATTCAGAGGAGAGAAGAGCCCCATGGCCACAACATCAGAAATATGTAGGCTAAGACCATCCATTGCAAGGATGAATAAAAGGGGTGATAATGAACAACCCTGCCTGAGCCCCCTGCCTGCTCGAAAAAATGTGGTCGGATATCCATTCATGATAATAGCAAACTGAACAGAAGTGATACAGGGCATGATCCAATTTATTGCCTGAGCTTGAATACCGATCATGTGGAGAACCAGCCTCAGGTATCCCCAGTGCAGACAGTCGAATGGTTAATACTGATCTTGTGGAGAACCATCCTCAGGTATCCTCATTTCTCATGATTGTTGCATATGTTTTATTGGAAGTAATGCTTTTATGATTTTTATGTTGTGATTTCTGTTTTCATAGAGTGTTTATTTATTGAATGATTGTGATTTAAGCATCATCCGCGATTTTTTTAAGTGATTTATTTTTATGATTGTTAGATCTGTTTTATTGGAAATAATGTTATTTTTTTCATAATTATTTATTTTCATGATTGTTGGATTTGTTTTATTGAAAGTAATATTTTTATGACTTTTAAATTATAATGAGTTGTAATTGTGTGAGTTCTTAAATTAATAATTAGACTAATTATTTTTAGTAATCTAAATCCACCATTCTCAAATCTAAAAATATCATAGATTTATTGTCTTTGAAATTAATAAAATCATAATGTAATTTTTGTTGTGTGTGCAACCTTTCTCAGGCTCTTTAGATTTCTAACATGCTTTTAAATTTTACTATGTATTTCATTTTAATTTGTATTTCCTCTTTAATATTACTTTTAATTTAATTTGATGTTTTACTAATGCCGTTAATTTGATGTTTTTGATCTTTAATATTGCTTTTGCATCTTAATCTGTATTTTCTCTTTAATATTGTTTTTAATTTGATGTTTTACTAATGCCTTTAATTTGATGTTTGAATTTCATTTTGTCTTTTAAAGTGAAATTTATCATAAATATTTTAAATATTTCGTTCTACAATCTTATTCTATACCAAGAATCTTTAATAATGCGTTTAATTGGATGTGTGAATTCTTTGTTATACATTCTTGTGGAATAATTATGTTTTTATTTTAATTATTTTAATTTATGAGATATAGATTAGGTTTATAATATTATTATTTTAATATTAAGATTTTATTTTATTTTATTAAAAAGTGGAAAATCTATTTTATTCAGATTTTATTTGATATTAATTTTATTTAAATATAATTAATCAATTTTTTAATTAATCATAATCATTTATCATAAACTTAATTATATTATTATACATTTAAATAAATCAATCTATATTAACCATATTTATTAACTGAAATCTCAACTATTTTTATTAATATAATTATAATAATTTATAAACATTCTAGTAAGAAACGCGTGGACAAATGTTTTTTACATGTGATTTACACCGAAACCCTTCTTATAATTTTTTTTAATTTGGCTATCTAGGAATCCTCCTCTTCTTCGAAATCTCATAGCAATCTCCACTGCCTTCATCATCCTCTGAGTCAAACATCATATATCTGGATTGGTGGTCTTCTCAACAAATCCTTGGTGAGATGATCGTAGCTCTAAATTGACTATTCTTTGTGTGGCGTGTTTCCTTCAATTTAACTATGCCTGGTATCATCTCTAAATTGATTATTCTTGGTGTTGTGTGTTTCCTTCAATTTAACGATGCCTTGTTTTTCTGATTTGTGTTTAGGAAAATCGTTAATCATCTCTCTACTTATTTCGTCCAACATTTGTTGGATGTTAGCAAGTGGATTGACCTTGTATTTGATGTATTATTGGTTTGTGGATTTCTAATCTAGCAATCTTCTCTTTTTAACAAATTGCTTCATATGCAAACCAATAATGTTCAATGTCATCCTTCTTTTTTCCATAATATTGGTGAGAGTCAACTGCCAAAAGGCAAGCGTTTGGTATTTCAGGGCATCTTTTTAACTATAATTTTTTGTCATGATATGTTTGGAAGGTTCCCAAATGGATTAGATTGGAAATGTGACCCTATATCAAATACCAAAAAAAAATGATAGACATAAATAATATTTTAAAAGGAAAACCAAGTTTATATGGACTCTATGATTATATAATACAAAATCTAAAATTAGTTTTTATAGATAAGGCTATATACCCAAAATTAACACCTATATATGAGACTATATGTACTAGAAATGAAATAAAATATAAGTTAAATAGAATTTTAATCACATAGCATAATATTCCTGATGCTCATTAACAAAAATAAGACAAGATGTTTTTCAATAAAATTGGAGTGCGAATTGGAAGAAGAGGGCAACTCCACTTCCAATTGAATCACAACCCATATTAAGAGCAATGTTTTAAAACTCCGACTCTGACTCCGACTCGGCCGAGGGTCGACTCCGACTCCGAATCTGACTTCGACTCGGCCGAGGGTCGACTCCGACTCCGACTCCGACTCGGTATCGACTCGGCTGACTCGATTTCAGTGACTCGATCGTTGTAAAAATACATTAAATATTTAGTTTGTATAAAAACACATAATTTTAAAGATTTTCATTCATGTTTCCAAACACACAACATTAGAATATAGATAGAAGACAACATATGATCAAAGTAGGCTCATGAATATATCCATTATATCAAAATGGCACCCATTGCACTGTCCAATACATACACGATGATGATATAGAGATCAAAACAAAAACACATAACCAAGGAGGCTATAAATGGCCTCTACAACAAAAGTTTGTGACCAGTACTACTGGCTATTGCTAGAGTTGCCAACATCATCTGGCTCAATGTTACTTGGGAGCGGGAGCGAAAGTGAGGAGCGAGAGCGAAAACAGGAGTGGGAGCGACATTTTCAGAAGCTCCTTGTTTGGGAGCGAATCCCAGAGGAGTTTGACAAGCAATGTCACTAACATCAAGGTACATAGAGGGATTGGTGCTCTTGATTAAATACGAGTTCCATACCCTAATACATGACAAAATTCAATGGAAACATTGCAATCCTCCAATCTTGAAATCCTGAAAAACTGATAAGTCTGCTGGATTTTGAATGAAATCTAAAATTCTACTTTTTCCATATGAAATCCAATGAGGCTGGAACCACTCTCAAACATCCTCAGTCATTTCATGGTAATGTTAAAAATTTAAGTAAAAGGATGAAAATGAAGATTAAGGAGAATGTCACTTTTACTTTAAGAATTTAACATTACCATGAAATTTGAATAGCATATCAATACTAGGAGAGGGGAATGGACCCCAAATAGCATTTAACTAATTTAGAAAACACCTTGGAGTCCCCAACACTCAGCTAGCAGTTAAAAATTAAAAAAAAAATATGAAAAATCGCATTTTTTTGGGGTTACAGGCCGCATTCATTGACTCGTATGAGTTATCGCAGAACTGGCCGGGTTGACCGAGTCATGACTAACTCGGCCTCCTGTTCCGTTTTTTCTGCTGGGTCACAAAAAATCCCAACGACTCGGATCAACTCGGCCGTTTCGGATTCGATTCGGCTGTTTTTTAAAACATTGATTAAGAGTAACCAAAGATACATTAACTACATATACTACAAGATATACAATTGTTTTTCCAACTTTCTTGACAAACATAGTTGCATCATAAAGATTAAGTGTTTGAAATTAAATTTCAAAATATGCTCAGTTAACTTTTCATACCAACTTCATGTTGCTTGTTTTATGTTAGATAACAATTTTATGAGTTTACATGCTTTATGTTCTTGTCTTGTCATAACAAAACTTTCTAGTTGAGACATGAAAACATTCTCTTTCGGGTCTCCATTCAAGAAAGTGGCATTTACATTCATTTGGTGAACTTTCCATCCATTTTGAGTTCCCAAGTTAAAGTTAGTCCAAATGGTGGCTCATTTGGTTTTGGAGGTAAAATATTTTTTTCATAATCAACACCTTTTTTCTATGCAAATCCATTTGCCACTAACCTTGCTTTGTTCTTTCCAAGTGAGCCATATGATTTGTACTTTTTATTCTAGACTCATTTGCAGCGAATTGGTTTAGTTCCAAATGGAGGGTTCGCCAACTTCCATGTTCCATTCTTTATGATATTATCATTTTGCATTTCTTATTTCCATTTATCATGAAAAACAACTTCTTTAAAAGAGTTTGGTTCAAATTTAGTAGATACATTCAATTTAGAATCATTATGAAACATCCATATCATCTATATCAACTGGATTTGTTTACCAACTTCCGTTTTCCATTCCTTATGAGAACATCATACTTGTTTTGCATTGCTTCTTTCTATTTATCATTAGAAGTAACTTCTTTAATGTTATGTCGTAAGAAACTTGCCCCCCTCCATGTATCGTGAAATGTGTTTCATACAAACTGAAACACGTTTCAACATTTGTACAAAGAGTTTCCAAATTAAATTTATCTATTTTTTCTTTGATTTAATTGTTGGGACCCATTTTTTGTTTTATTGCCTAAATAAAGGCTAGGTATGAATTAATGATATTTTTAAAAAATTCTAAGAAATATTTTTTTTTCTTAAAAATGGGTTTTACTCTTGCACCAATATATTGTTAATTAATGGTAAAGTTAAATTCTTAATGTAAAAGAAATATCACTTTTACTTATATTTTTAACATTACCATTAATTGTTTCATGATGTTTGAGAGTGTTTCCAACCTCATCAATTTTTATATAGAGAAAGTAGGATTTCATATCCTATTCAAAATCCAACAGATTAACAAACTTCAGAATTTCAAGATTATTTTTATTATATTCTATCATGTATGAAGATATGGAATTGGTGGTTAGTCAAGAGCACAAAGCCTTTTATGTACATTGATGCTAGTGATATTTCTTGTTGAACTCCTTTGTCAAGGCCTTAGCAAAAATGTACCTTTCACTCAAACCAAAATCATTGATAGGGCATGCTAGGGTTTCTATGGGATATTTTAAAGCTTGAATTAGGTATTTTCATCAAAATTGGGTGGTGTTTGTTTATGCCCTAGATAATTGAGGTAAAGGAAAAGGGTGATACTAACAATGAGGATCATTACTTCTAATTTAAATGTTCTTGTTCATTTATTCATAATGAGCTCTTCGTTCCAAAATTTTGGTGGGTCACGTTTCCAATATGTTTATGTTTCATAAACACATATCTATTTCCTCATAACCTAGCTTTAAAGGAATTTCATTCAAAGTTGGTAGATAAATTCAATTAACAATCATATGAAACATCCATATCTTTTATATTAACTGAATCAAAATTTTCTACATGACCTCCATCTTGTCTAATGAAACCTCCAATTCTTATCTTTTCGGCCTCATAGGATGAATAATTTCAAGTTTTTGATGAGCCAATTTTAGGGACATTTCTAATATTGTCCAAGTTATTCCACTAATTGAGAATCCATCTCAATTAAATCATCAAAAGGTCTTCTTGATTTAATGAAATTTCCAAACTTCATGAGGGGGATATGATGCTTTAGAAGAAGATTCCAAATATTGATTTAAGACAGGGATCCTCCATTCAAGATGTAGAAACTCATTATCAAATTCATATAGGTCTTCACATGAGTGAATCTATCCAAACAATCAAGTTGTCACTCAACAATGTTGTCAGAGTTGGAGGGTTGAAGAAAAATCACATCGCTAGAAAGAACAAACTTATTTTTTACCTCATCATAAAGACAATATGGCTTTGTGTTATACGAATACACCAAGAAGATGCACTTTTGACTCCATGCATATAGCTTTATCTTTTGTTCCTTGGGAAGCAAGGTATAACAAGTGGAAGCAAAGACATTGAGATGCCTTATTAAAGGAATGTGGCAATACTACATTTTAGAAGGAGTCTTCTTTTTTAGAGCATAAGATGGACATATATTTCTCACGTCCATTGTACATTGAATCACATCTACCCAAAACATAAACTTTACATTTTTGAAAAACATAATGGAACGAACAATATTCAGGATAATCTTGTTCATTATTTTAGCTACACCCTTTTATTGAGTATTATATGGAATTGTAATTTTTGAAACCCCTGTTGGCAAATATAGTTCTCAAATTCATTAGAAGTATATTCTCTTACTTTATTAGTATGAAGAGATTCAATATGTGATTGTGCTTAATTTTGAATCCATATATGAAAATTTCAAAAATTTTCAAAAGTTTGAAATTTACTTTTCAACAAACACATCCAACACATTTAGGTGTAATTATCAATAAAATTCATCATATATTTATTACCAATAGAAAAAGGAATACACGTAGTGCCACACAAATCAGAATGTATTACTCCAAGTTTTTTACATGCTCTAGAAATGGAATTATGAAATGATTGTTCTTTATGCTTTCCATAGATACAAGCATCACATTGTTTTAGTTTCCTAGGAATAGTAGGCAAACGAGATACACTATTCTTTTTAAGTAAACGATGGATTTCATAATTAATACGTCCAACTCTACCATGATAGAGGTACACAATGTTCTACGCATGAGTAGATGCCCCTTTTGGCTTTAGCAATATTTTATCCTCCAATACATTCATGAAGACCATGTTGTTAGATGCCTTCATTATTTCTACTTTACCATCAAATATATGGATAAAGTATCCTTACTGGAAAATATGCATAAGGGACAACAAATTGCTTAACAACTTTGCAAGATAGAGCACATCATGTAGAAGAAATATAGTAAATCCAGGTAGTTTAAGATTTATGCTGCCAAGACCTAAGGGTTTAAGACTTGATTTATCTACAAAATGAATTGTTCCATCTACATTATCATTGAAGTCTTAAAAGAAGTCTCTTATAAATGTCATGCAACATGTTGCACCTATGTCAAGTAGCCATGCATTTCTCCAAGAAACAAATGAAGTGGAAAACATATCTCAGTTACACCAATATTGCAATGGGAAACAAGATAATAAGCAAATTTAAGTGCTTTAACTTTTGTCAGGTTTGTTGTTTTACCTTTGTCTTCTTTCTTATTTTGTTTGTCTTTGATCCCCTTTGAGGGGATTCTATATGTTAATGTATCATGTTCATATTTACTGTAACAAATGCAATGAAGATCAGATCTTTCTCCTTGATGTTGTTTACCCTCCCTACCTTTGGATTCTTTATTCTATGCCCTCTTTTACTACCACTTCCTCTAAGGGATTTTTGTGTCTTCCTCTAGTGAAATCATGTGACTAATTCTTCCCTTTCTAAGCAAGTTACCTTGTTTCATTAAGGGGCTGAGTTGTTGTCTTCCTCTTCTTGAAAGCATTCTCTAGTGGAATCATGTGACTGATTCTTCCCTTTCCAAGCAAGTTACCTTGCTTCTTTAAGGGGTGGAGTTGTTGTCTTACTCTTCCTGAAAACATTCTCTCATTCCACAATTTTCTCTACCAAAGAGTCAAATGTAATGGACATGAGTTGTTCACTAGCTTGCATGGATTCAAGATGGTGAGAGTGTGTAGGGTAGAGGGCCTTGATGAATGCTATGGAAGGAATGTTTTTATTCACTCTAGTGAAATTTATGTCATGCATTGATCCGGATTTAAGCAGGAACGCAACAAATTACAGAGAACCATATACACAAAAATGCAGCGGAAATAATACTTCATTTCATTAATGGAAAATACTGAAATATGCTTACAACCAGAAATGGAAATAAACCAGCTAGAGCGATGGTAGCTTATCTCTGAGAAGAGATGTGGCGGCTACATGCCTTTGAACTATCTTACAATGAGGCTTGAAGGCCTATTTATTGTTGAGAAACAATGTAAAACCCTTCACATCCCAAAACCTAACCCTAGAAGATGAAACGCCAAATTGTGGGCTCCGTTTGGGTAAATTGGTACATCAATTTCCCGGGGTCGTAACTTTGGCATACGATCTCTGTTTGACGCGTACAATAGCTCGTTAGAAAGATCTATCCGAGAACTACCATTTTGGGAAGGGCATCAACGGTCTCCAAATTTCCCAAAAAACGTCGTTTAGGGCCTCAAAGCGGCTCCGGAAGTTCAGGACCCGAAAAACTGCTAAAAATAGTAAACTGTGCTACAATTTAGGAAACTGAAAAACTGAAAGAGACAGTTGTGGGGGTCCAAATGGGATAGGTGGGTGGCCACCAACATCCACCTAGATCATTCCTCCCCCCTTAGGAAGCAATGGTCCCCATTGCGTTGAGTTCCTCCCTGAGATGAGGAAGCTTCTGCTGAGCTGGGTCTTTGGTGAGCTGTTCTGCAATCTCTGATGTGTCCAGAAATGGTGGGGAGCATGGTTGACGACGATCCACATTGAACACTCGGTGCAATCGAAGGAATGGAGGAATGCTGTGCTTCAAAGCATTGTTGCCCGTAGCCTTGGTACTAGTGTAAGGACCATGTCGGAGTGGTATGAGTTTTTGATGGGTTCTAGTAAGGCGTTCTCTCTGCAAATGTAACCAAACTTTGTCGCCCACCTGAAACTTGTGTGGTACCTCTGTGGGTGAGGAGAAGTTGTTCCTGTGTTCTTTCATGACCGTAACCCTTTGCGGCTGCTGCTGCGTGGAGGAACCCTTTGCGAGGTTCATGGATGTAGCAACGATCTTCCCTTTACTTTGGGAGCGAACCAGACAGAAAATGAATTTCCTACTCCAGGAAATGAGCTTGCTGCCTTTCTTAGTAGAGATCAAAGAGGTGGCGGTAGGTGGAGCTACCTCCGGTATCCTGTATAATGAATTATCAAAGAAATAATGACAGCGTGAGGCCTTGACTCATACACAGCATGTCGCCTACACAAGTATGGTTGTCCTAATAGTACATCACAAAAATCTAGAGGTGTAACATCACACAATACCTCGTCTGTGAAGGGCTTGATGCTGTAGGGACGGCGGCACTGTTGGCGAACTTTGAGATCTTGTCCTTCATGAAGCCACCCGATACTGTATGGCTGCGGGTGTGGTGTAGTTGGTAGGCCCAACGGCTTCACAACCTCTGCTGAAACGAGGTTCTTTTGGTTGCCACTGTCGACAATGAATTGCAGCAGCGAACCCTTCACCCACATTTGTGAGTGGAAAAGACGCTCCCCCTCCTCTGGGTTTTTGGGCTCATTCTTCTGGATCTTGGCGGTGGCAATAGTGACGTTGGGCTCTGCATCAATGATCTGCTTCCCTTTGCCATTCCCCTTGTTGGGTTCTGGCTCAGGGTCGGAACATGCATCTGATTCAGAAGCCTTCAACTCGGCCACCAACAACTGCTTGGTCCGACACTCACTTGTGTTGTGAGTGGGGTTCTTGTGGAACTCACGCCACTTTCCTGTGTCTTTTTTCGACCTCGTGGTGTTGTTCTTTTCTTGCGGCTTCGACGGGTTGTGTTGGGTCACCCCACCTTGGCTTTGTCCTTTGGTCTTCAGATTCGCAGATCCAAAGTCTCGCTTCTTCTGTTTGAACTTTTGCTCGATTTTGACAGCGTATCAGTAAGCTGTGCCGAGCGAGGAGATGTTCAGGAACTCCATCTCTTCTTGGATGTATCTGTGTAGGTAGCCATGGTATTTGAGTACCAGATGCAACTCAGAATCTTTGATACCCAACTGTGTGCGAAGGGTATGAAAAATGTTTGTGAACTCTGGCACATCTTGGTCCCGTCCCTGTCGCAGCGTGGTCCACTTTATGTATTTGTCCTTGTAGCTTTTGACAAGGTAGTACTGCTCCTTGATGGCATCCCGGAATGAATCCCAAGTGGGTGCGACTGAAAATAGTGAGCCTGTGCTTTCATCCTTATGCTCGTAGTAGGTTTCCCACCAGTCCTTGACGTGGGGGGTTGCTTTAAGAAGAGCGAAAAAAATCTTTTCTCGACTCGAAAATTCATGAACAGAAAAATACCCCTCTAGCAGATTTAACCATTTGTCTACGGCATCTGCATCTATTTTATCCTTGAATATGGGGATTTCAAAATTAACTTGTACCTTAAACGGTGTGGCATTTCAAGAGTAGCTGTTGGAAGCCGATGTGTCGCCTCTGGGTAGCCACTGAAGAATCTGGGCAAAGCTGTCCATCATCGCGTTCTGTTGTCGCTCGAGGGCTTCTTCGAGCATGATCTTGATAGGATCTCCTGCCCCCTCGTCTTTCTTTTCATTTGCCATGGGAGGCCGTCGGGATTTGCGAGGCTGGTCTTGTAAAGGTTCGACCAGTTCAAGCCCTAACTCTTTATATCGCAACCTCGTTGGGGACATGCAATGAAAAACCGAGCAAAAGCAGACCGCTTTGATACCACTGATCCGGATTTAAGCAGGAATGCAACAAATTATAGAGATAACCATATACACAAAAATGCAGCAGAAATAATACTTCATTTCGTTAATGGAAAATACTGAAATATGCTTACAACCAGAAATGGAAATAAATCAGCTAGGGTGATGGTAGCTTATCTCTGAGAAGAGATGTGGCGGCTACATGCCTCTGAACTGTCTTACAATGAGGCTTGAAGGCCTATTTATTGTTGAGAAACAATGTAAAACCCTTCACATCCCAAAACCTAACCCTAGAAGATGAAACGCCAAATTGTGGGCCCCGTTTGGGTAAATTGGTACATCAATTTCCCGGGGTCGTAACTTTGGCATACGATCTCCGTTTGACGCGTACAATAGCTCGTTAGAAAGATCTATCTGAGAACTACCATTTTGGGAAGGGCAACTTTAGTCCCCAAATTTCCCAAAAACGTCGTTTAGGGCCTCAAAATGGCTCCGGAAGTTCAGGACCCGAAAAACTGCTAAAAATAGTAAACTGTGCTACAATTTAGGAAACTGAAAAACTGAAAGAGACAGTTATGGGGGTCCAAATGGGATAGGTGGGTGGCCACCAACATCCACCTGGATCATTCCTACCCACTTAGGAAGCAATGGTCCCCATTGCATTGAGTTCCTCCCTGAGATGAGGAAGCTTTACTGAGCTGGGTCTTTGGTGAGCTGTTCTGCAATCTCTGATGTGTCCAGAAATGGTGGGGAGCATGGTCGACGATGGTCCACATTGAACACTCGGTGCAATCGAAGGAATGGATGAATGCTGTGCTTCAAAGCATTGTTTCCCGTAGCCTTGGTACTGGTGTAAGGACCATGTCAGAGTGGTCTGAGTTTCTGATGGGTTCTGGTAAGGCGTTATCTCTGCAGATGTAACCAAACTTTGTCGCCCACCTGAAACTTGTGTGGTACCCCTGTGGGTGAGGAGAAGTTGTTCCTGTGTTCTTTCATGACCGTAACCCTTTGCGGCTGCTCCTGCGTGGAGGAACCCTTTGCGAGGGTCATGGATGTAGCAACGAACTTCCCCTTACTTTGGGAGCGAACCAGACCGAAAATGAATTTCCTAGTCCGGGAGATGAGCTTGCTGCCTTTCTTAGTAGAGATCAAAGAGGTGGCGGTAGGTGGAGCTACCTCCGGTATCCTGTATAATGAATTATCCAAAGAAATAATGACAACACGAGGCCTTGACTCATACACAGCATGTCACCTCCACAAGTATGGTTGTCCTAATAGTACATCACAAACATCTAGAGGTGTAACATCACACAATACCTCGTCTGTGAAGGGCTTGATGCTGTAGGGAAGGCGGCACTATTGGCGAACTTTGAGATCTCGTCCTTCATGAAGCCACCTGATACTGTATGGCTGCCGGTGTGGTGTAGTTGGTAGGCCCAACCGCTTCACAACCTCTGCTGAAACGAGGTTCTTTTGGTTGCCTCTGTCGACAATGAATTGCAGCAGCGAACCCTTCACCCACATCTGTGAGTGGGAAAGACGCTCCCCCTCCTCTGGGTCTTCGGGCTCATTCTTCTGGATCTTGGCGGTGGCAACAGTGACGTTGGGCTTCGCATCAATGATCTGTTTCCCTTTGCCATTCCCCTTGTCGGGTTCTGGCTCAGGGTCGGAACATGCATCTGATTCATAAGCCTTCAACTCGACCACCAACGACTGCTTGGTCCGACACTCACTTGTGTTGTGAGTGGGGCTCTTGTGGAACTCACAGCACTTTCCTGTGTCTTTTTTCGACCTCGTGGTGTTGTTCTTTTCTTGCGGCTCTGACGTGTTGTCTTAGGTCACCCCGCCTTGGCTTTGTCCTTTGGTCTTCGGATTCGCAGATCCAAACTCTCGCTTCTTCTGTTTGAACTTTTGCTCGATTTTGACAGAGTATCTGTAAGCTGTGCCGAGCGAGGAGATCTTCAGGATCTCCATCTCTTCTTGGATGTATCTGTGTAGGCAGCCACGGTATTTGAGTACCATATGCAGCTTAGAATCTTTGATACCCAACTGTGTGCGAAGGGTATGAAAAATGTTTGTGAACTTCGACACATCTTGGTCTCGTCCCTGCCGCAGCGTGGTCCACTTTATGTATTTGTCCTCGTAGCTTTTGACAGGGTAGTACTGCTCCTTGATGGCATCCCGGAATGAATCCTAAGTGGATGCGACTGAAAATAGTGAACCTGTGCTTTCATCCTTCTGCTCGCAGTAGGTTTCCCACCAGTCCTTGACGTGGGGGGTTGCTTTGAGAAGAGCGAAAACAATCTTTTCCCAACTCGAAAATTCATGAACAGAAAAATACCCCTCTATCAGATTTAACCATTTGTCTACGACATCTGCATCTATTTTACCCTTGAATATGGGGATTTCAAAATTGACTTGTACCTTAAACGGTGTGGCATTTCCAGAGTAGCTGTTGGAAGCCGATGCGTTGCCTCTGGGTAGTCGCTGAAGAATATGGGCAAAGCTGTCCATCATCGCGTTCTGTTGTCGCTCGAGGGCTTCTTCGAGCATGATCTTGATAGGATCTCTTGCCCCCTCGTCTTTTTTTTCATCTGCCATGGGAGGCTGTCGGGATTTGCGAGGCTGGTCTTGCAAAGGTTCGACCAGTTCAAGCCCTAACTCCTTATATCCCGACCTCGTTGGGGAAATGCAAAGAAAAACCGAGAAAAAGCAGACCGCTCTGATACCACTGATCCAGATTTAAGCAGGAACACAACAAATTACAAAGATAACCATATACACAAAAATGCAGCGGAAATAATACTTCATTTCATTAATGGAAAATACTGAAATATGCTTACAACATTAAATGGAAATAAACCAGCTAGGGCGATGGTAGCTTATCTCTGAGAAGAGATGTGGCGGCTACATGCCTCTGAACTGTCTTACAATGACACTCGAAGGCCTATTTATTGTTGAGAAACAACGCAAAACCCTTCACATTCCAAAACCTAACCTTAGAAGATGAAACGCCAAATTGTGGGCCCCGTTTGGGTAAATTGGTACATCAATTTCCCGGGGTCGTAACTTTGGCATACGATCTCCGTTTGACGCGTACAATAGCTCGTTAGAAAGATCTATCTGAGAACTACCATTTTGGGAAGGGCAATGTTGAATCCCAAATTTCCCAAAAAACGTCGTTTAGGGCCTTAAAACGGCTCTGGAAGTTCATGACCCGAAAAACTGCTAAAAATAGTAAACTGTGCTACAATTTAGGAAACTAAAAAACTGAAAGAGACAGTTGTGGGGGTCCAAATGGGATAGATGGGTGGCCACCAACATCCACCTGGATCATTCCTCCCCCCTTAGGAAGCAATGGTCCTCATTGCATTGAGATCCTCCCTGAGATGAGGAAGCTTCTGCTGAGCTGGGTCTTTGGTGAGCTGTTCTGCAATCGCTGATGTGTCCAGAAATGGTGGGGAGCATGGTCGACGATGGTCCACATTGAACACTCGGTGCAATCGAAGGAATGGAGGAATGCTGTGCTTCAAAGCATTGTTTCCTGTAGCCTTGGTACTGGTGTAAAGACCATGTCAGAGTGGTCTGAGTTTCTGATGGGTTCTGGTAAGGCGTTCTCTCTGCAGATGTAACCAAATTTTGTCGCCCACCTGAAACTTGTGTGGTACCCCTGTGGGTGAGGAGAAGTTGTTCCTGTGTTCTTTCATGACCGTAACCCTTTGCGGCTGCTGCTGAGTGGAGGAACCCTTTGCAGGGGTCATGGATGTAGCAACGATCTTCCCCTTACTTTAGGAGCGAACCAGACAGAAAATGAAATTCCTAGTGTGGGAGATGAGCTTGCTGCCTTTCTTAGTAGAGATCAAAGAGGTGGCGGTAGGTGGAGCTACCTCCGGTATCCTGTATAATGAATTATCCAAAGAAATAATGACAGCGCGAGGCCTTGACTCATACACAGCATGCCGCCTCCACAAGTATGGTTGTCCTAATAGTACATCACAAACATCTAGAGGTGTAACATCACACAATACCTCGTCTGTGAAGGGCTTGATGCTGTAGGGAAGGAGGCACTGTTGGCGAACTTTGAGATCTTGTCCTTCATGAAGCCACCCGATACTGTATGGTTGCGGGTGTGGTGTAGTTGGTAGGCCCAACCGCTTCATAACCTCTACTGAAACGAGGTTCCTTTGACTGCCACTGTCGACAATGAATTGCAGCGGCGAACCCTTCACCCACATCTGTGAGTGGAAAACACGCTCCCCCTCCTCTGGGTCTTCGGGCTCATTCTTCTGGATCTTGGCGGTGGCAACAATGACGTTGGGCTCCGCATCAATGATCTGCTTCCCTTTGTCATTCCCCTTGTCGGGTTCTGGCTCAGGGTCGGAACATGCATCTGATTAAAAAGCCTTCAACTCGGCCACCAATGACTGCTTGGTCCGACACTCACTTGCGTTGTGAGTGGGGCTCTTGTGGAACTCACGCCACTTTCCTGTGTCTTTTTTCGACATTGTGGTGTTGTTCTTTTCTTGCGGCTTCAACGGGTTGTCTTGGGTCACCCCGCCTTGGCTTTGTCCTTTGGTTTTCGTATTCGCAGATCCAAAGTCTCGCTTCTTCTGTTTGAACTTTTGCTCGATTTTGACAGCGTATTCATAAGCTGTGCCGAGCGAGGAGATGTTCAGGAACTCCATCTCTTCTTGGATGTATCTGTGTAGGCAGCCATGGTATTTGAGTACCAGATGCAGCTTAGAATCTTTGATACCCAACTGTGTGCGAAGGGTATGAAAAATGTTTGTGAACTCCGGCACATCTTGATGCCGTCCCTGCTACAGCGTGGTCCACTTTATGTATTTGTCCTCGTAGCTTTTGACAGGGTAGTACTGCTCCTTGATGGCATCCCGGAATGAATCCCAAGTGGGTGCGACTGAAAATAGTGAGCCTGTGCTTTCATCCTTCTGCTCGCAGTAGTTTTCCCACCAGTGCTTGACATGGGGGGTTGCTTTGAGAAGAGCGAAAACAATCTTTTCCCGACTCGAAAATTCATGAACAGAAAATGCCCCTTTAGCAGATTTAACCATTTGTCTATGACATCTGCATCTATTTTACCCTTGAATATGGGGATTTCAAAATTAACTTGTACATTAAACGGTGTGGCATTTCCAGAGTAGTTGTTGGAATTCGATGTGTCGCCTCTAGGTAGTCGCTGAAGAATTTGGTCAAAGCTGTCCATCATCGCGTTCCGTTGTCGCTCGAGGGCTTCTTCGAGCATGATCTTGATAGGATCTCCTACCACGTCGTCTTTCTTTTCATCTGCCATGGGAGGCCGTCGGGATTTGCGAGGCTGGTCTTGCAAAGGTTCGACCAGTTCAAGCCCTAACTCCTTATATCCCAACCTCGTTAGGGACATGCAAAGAAAAACTAAGAAAAAGCGGACCACTCTGATACCTCTGATCCGGATTTAAGCAGGAACGCAACAAGTTACAGAGATAACCATATACACAAAAATGTGGCGGAAATAATACTTCATTTCATTAATGGAAAATACTGAAAAATGCTTACAACTAGAAATGGAAATAAAACAGCTAGGGAGATGGTAGCTTATCTCTGAGAAGAGATGTGGCAGCTACATGCCTCTGAACTGTCACATCCCAAAACCTAACTTAGAAGATGAAACGCCAAATTGTGGGCCCCGTTTGGGTAAATTGGTACATCAATTTCCCGGGGTCGTAACTTTGGCATACGATCTCCGTTTGACGCGTACAATAGCTCGTTAGAAAGATCTATCTGAGAACTACCACTTTGGGAAGAGACCAATGTTGCCCCCAAATTTCCCCAAAAAATGTCATTTAGGGCCTCAAAACGGCTCCGGAAGTTCAGGACCCGAAAAAATGCTAAAAATAGTAAACTGTGCTACAATTTAGGAAACTGAAAAACTGAAAGACATAGTTGTGGGGGTCCAAGTGGGATAGGTGGGTGGCCACCAACATCCACCTAGATCATTCCTCCCCCCTTAGGAAGGAATGGTCCCCATTGCATTGAGTTCCTCCCTGAGATGAAGCTTCTGCTGAGCTGGGTCTTTGGTGAGCTGTTCTGCAATCTCTGATGTGTCCAGAAATGGTGGGCAGCATGGTTGACGATGGTCCACATTGAACACTTGGTGCAATCGAAGGAATGGAGGAATGCTGTGCTTCAAAGCATTGTTGCCCGTAGCCTTGGTACTGGTGTAAGGACCATGTCAGAGTGGTCTGAGTTTCTGATGGGTTCTGGTAAGGCGTTCTCTCTGCAGATGTAACCAAACTTTGTCGCCCACCTGAAACTTGTGTGGTACCCCAGTGGGTGAGGAGAAGTTGTTCCTGTGTTCTTTCATGACCGTAACCCTTTGCGGCTGCTGCTACGTGGAGGAACCCTTTGCGAGGGTCATGGATGTAGCAACGATCTTCCCCTTACTTTGGGAGCGAACCAGATAGAAAATGAATTTCCTAGTCCGGGAGATGAGCTTGCTGCCTTTCTTAGTAGAGATCAAAGAGATGGCGGTAGGTGGAGCTACCTCCGGTATCCTGTATAATGAATTATCCAAAGAAATAATGATAGCGCGAGGCCTCAACTCATACACAACATATTGCCTCCACAAGTATTGTTGTCCTTATAGTAAATCACAAACATCTAGAGGTGTAACATCACACAATACCTCGTCTGTGGAGGGCTTGATGCTGTAGGGAACGCGGCACTGTTAGCGAAATTTGAGATCTCGTCCTTCATGAAGCCATCCGATACCGTATGGCTGCAGGTGTGGTGTAGGTGGTAGGCCCAACCGCTTCATAACCTCTGCTGAAACGAGGTTCTTTTGGCTACCACTATCAACAATGAATTGCAGCGACGAACCCTTCACCCACATCTATGAGTGGAAAAGACGCTCCCCCTCCTTTGGGTCTTCGGGCTCATTCTTCTAGATGTTGGCGCTGGCAACAGTGACGTTGGGCTCTGCATCAATGATCTGCTTCCCTTTGCCATTCCCCTTGTCGGGTTCTGGCTTAGGTTCGGAACATGCATCTGATTCAGAAGCCTTCAACTCAGCCACCAACGACTGCTTGGTCCGACACTCACTTGTGTTATGAGTGGGGCTCTTGTGGAACTCACAACACTTTCCTGTGTCCTTTTTCGACCTCGTGGTGTTGTTCTTTTCTTGCGGCTTCGACGGGTTGTCTTGGGTCACCCCGCCTTGGATTTGTCCTTTGGTCTTCGGATTCGCATATCCAAAGTCTCGCTTCTTTTGTTTGAAATTTTGCTCGATTTTGACAGCGTATCGGTAAGCTGTGCCGAGCGAGGAGATGTTCAGTGACTCCATCTCTTCCTGGATGTATCTGTGTAGGCAGCCATGGTATTTGAGTACCAGATGCAGCTCAGAATCTTTGATACCCAACTTTGTGCGAAGGGTATGAAAAATGTTTGTGAACTTCGGCACATCTTGGTCCTGTCCCTGCGGCAGCGTGGTCCACTTTATGTATTTGTCCTCGTAGCTTTTGACAGGGTAGTACTGCTCCTTGATGGCATCTCGGAATGAATCCCAAGTGGGTGCGACTGAAAATAGTGAGCCTGTGCTTTCATCCTTCTGCTTGCAGTAGGTTTCCCACCAGTCCTTGACGTGGGGGGTTGCTTTGAGAAGAGCGAAAACAATCTTTTCCCGACTCGAAAATTCATGAACAGAAAAATACCCCTCTAGTAAATTTAACCATTTGTCTACGGCATCTGCATCTATTTTACCCTTGAATATGGGGATTTCAAAATTAACTTGTACCTTAAACGGTGTGGCATTTCCAGAATAGCTATTGGAAGCTGATGCGTCGCCTCTGGGTAGTCGCTGAAGAATAGTCTACGACATCTGCATCTATTTTACCCTTGAATATGGGGATTTCAAAATTAACTTGTACCTTAAACGGTGTGGCATTTCCAAAATAGCTATTGGAAGCCGATGCGTCGCCTCTGGGTAGTCGCTGAAGAATCTGGGCAAAGCTGTCCATCATCGCGTTATGTTGTCGCTCGAGGGCTTCTTCGAGCATGATCTTGATAGGATCTCTTGCCCCCTCATCTTTCTTTTCTTCTGCCATGGGAGGCCGTCGGGATTTGCGAGGCTGGTCTTGTAAAGATTCGAACAGTTCAAGCCCTAACTCCTTACATCCCGACCTCGTTGGGGAGATGCAAAGAAAAAGCGAGAAAAATCAGATCGCTCTGATACCACTGATCCGGATTTAAGCAAGAACGCAACAAATTACAGAGATAACCATATACACAAAAATGCAGCGGAAATAATATTTCATTTCATTAATGGAAAATACTGAAATATGCTTACAACCAGAAATGGAAATAAATCAGCTAGGGCGATGGTAGCTTATCTCTAAGAAGAGATGTGGCGGCTTCATGCCTCTTAACTGTCTAACAATGAGGCTCGAAGGCCTATTTATTGTTGAGAAACAATGTAAAACCCTTCACATCCCAAAACCTAACCCTAGAAGATGAAACGCCAAATTGTGGGCCCCGTTTGGGTAAATTGGTACATCAATTTCTCGGGATCGTAACTTTGGCATACGATCTCCGTTTGACGCGTACAATAGCTCGTTAGAAAGATCTATCCGAGGACTACCACTTTGGGAAGGGCAACATCGGTATCATATCAGTGTTGCCCCCAAATTTCCCAAAAAACGTCGTTTAGGGCCTCAAAACTGCTCCGGAAGTTCAGGACCCAAAAAACTACTAAAAATAGTAAATTGTGCTACAATTTAGGAAACTGAAAAACTGAAAGAGACAGTTGTGGGGGTCCAAATGGGATAGGTGGGTGGCCACCAACATCCACCTGGATCATTCCTCCCCCATTAGGAAGCAATGGTCCTCATTGCATTGAGTTCCTTTCTGAGATGAGGAAGCTTCTGCTGAGCTGGGTCTTTGGTGAGCTGTTCTGCAATCTCTGATGTGTCCAGAAATGGTGGGGAGCATGGTCGACGATGGTCCACATTGGACACTCGGTGCAATCGAAGGAAAGGATGAATGCTGTGCTTCAAAGCATTGTTTCCTGTAGCCTTGGTACTGGTGTAAGGACCATGTCGGAGTGATCTGAGTTTCTGATGGGTTCTGGTAAGGCGTTCTCTCTGCAAATGTAACCAAACTTTGTCGCCCAACTGAAACTTGTGTGGTATCCCTGTGGGTGAGGAGAAGTTGTTCCTGTGTTCTTTCATGACCGTAACCCTTTACGGCTGCTGCTGCGTGGAGGAACCCTTTGCGAGGGTCATGGATGTAGCAATGATCTTCCCCTTACTTTGGGAGCGAACCAGACAGAAAATGAATTTCCTAGTCCAGGAGATGAGCTCGCTACCTTTCTTAGTAGAGATCAAAGAGGTGGTAGTAGGTGGAGCTACGTCCGGTATCCTGTATAATGAATTACCCAAAGAAATAGTGATAGCGCGAGGCCTTGACTCATACACAACATGTCGCCTCCACAAGTATGGTTGTCCTAATAGTACAACACAAACATCTAGAGGTGTAACATCACACAATACCTCGTCTGTGAAGGGCTTGATGTTGTAGGGAAGGCGGCACTATTGGCGAACTTTGAGATCTCGTCCTTCACCAAGCTACCCGATACTGTATGGTTGCGGGTGTGGTGTAGTTGGTAGGCCCAACCGCTTCACAACCTCTGTTGAAACAAGGTTCTTTTGGCTGCCACTGTCGACAATGAATAGCAGCGGCGAACCCTTCACCCACATCTGTGAGTGGAAAAGACGCTCCCCCTCCTCTAGGTCTTTGGGCTCATTCTTCTGGATCTTGGCGATGGAAACAGTGATGTTGGGCTCTGCATCAATTATTTGCTTCCCTTTGCCATTCCCCTTGTCAGGTTCTGGCTCAGGGTCAGAACATTCATCTGATTCAGAAGCCTTCAACTCGGCCACCAACGACTGCTTGGTCCGACACTCACTTGTGTTGTGAGTTGGGCTCTTGTGGAACTCACACCACTTTCCTGTGTCTTTTTTCGACCTCGTGGTGTTGTTCTTTTCTTGCGGCTTCGACGGGTTGTCTTGGGACACCCTGCCTTGGCTTTGTCCTTTGGTCTTCGGATTCGCAGATCCAAAGTCTCGCTTCTTCTGTTTGAACTTTTGCTCGATTTTGACAGCGTATTGGTAAGGTGTGCCGAGCGAGGAGATGTTCAGGAACTCCATCTCTTCCTGGATGTATCTGTGTAGGCAGCCATGGTATTTGAGTACCAGATGCTGCTCAAAATCTTTGATACCCAACTGTGTGCGAAGGGTATGAAAAATATTTGTGAACTCCGGCACATCTTGGTCCCGTCCCTGCCGCAGCGTGGTCCACCTTATGTATTTGTCATCGTAGCTTTTGACAGGGTAGTACTGCTCCTTGCTGGCATCTCGGAATGAATCCCAAGTGGGTGCGACTTAAAATAGTGAGCCTGTGCTTTCATCCTTCTACTCGAAGTAATTTTCCCACCAGTCCTTGACGTGGGGGGTTGCTTTGAGAAGAGCGAAAACAATCTTTTCCCGACTCGAAAATTCATGAACAGAAAAATACCCCTCTAGCAGATTTAACCATTTGTCTACGACATCTGCATCTATTTTACCCTTGAATATGGGGATTTCAAAATTAACTTGTACCTTAAAGGGTGTGGCATTTCCAGAGTAGCTGTTGGAAGCCGATGCGTCGCCTCTGGGTAGCCGCTGAAGAATCTGGGCAAAGCTTTCCATCATCGCGTTCTGTTGTCGCTCGAGGGCTTCTTTGAGCGTGTTCTTGATAGGATCTCCTGCCCCCTCGTCTTTTTTTTCATCTGCCATGGGAGGCCGTTGGGATTTGCGAGGTTGGTCTTGCAAATGTTCGACCAGTTCAGGCCCTAACTCCTTATATCCCAACCTCATTGGGGACATGCAAAGAAAAAACGAGAAAAAGCAGACCGCTCTGATACCACTGATCCAGATTTAAGCAGGAACGCAACAAATTAGAGAGGTAACCGTATACACAAAAAATGCAGCGGAAATAATACTTCATTTCATTAATGGAAAATACTGAAATATGCTTACAACCAGAAATGGAAATAAACCAGCTAGGGCGATGGTAGCTTATCTTTGAGAAGAGATGTGGCGGCTACATGCCTCTGAACTGTCTTACAATGACGCTCGAAGGCCTATTTATTGTTGAGAAACAATGTAAAACCCTTCACATCCCAAAACCTAACCCTAGAAGATGAAACGCCAAATTGTGGGCCCCGTTTGGGTGTAAATTTGGCGTACGATCTCCGTTTACGCGTACAATAGCTTGTTAGAAAGATCTCTCCGAGAAATATCTCTCAAATTTCCCAAAAAACGTCGTTTAGGGCCTCAAAACGGCTCCGGAAGTTCAGGACCTGAAAAACTGCTAAAAATAGTAAACTGTGCTACAATTTAGGAAACTGAAAAACTGAAAGAGACAGTTGTGGGGGCCAAATGGGATAGGCGGGTGGCCACCAACATCCACCTGGATCATTCCTCCCCCCTTAGGAAGCAATGGTCCCCATTGCATTGAGTTCCTCCCTGAGATGAGGAAGCTTCTGCTGAGCTGGGTCTTTGGTGAGTTGTTCTGCAATCTCTGTTGTGTCCAGAAATGGTGGGGAGCATGGTCGACGACGATCCACATTAGACATTCGGTGCAATCAAAGGAATGGAGGAATGCAGTGCTTCAAAGCGTTGTTGCCCGTAGCCTTGGTACAGGTGTAAGGACCATGTCAGAGTGGTCTGAGTTTCTGATGGGTTCTGGAAAGGCGTTATCTCTGCAGATGTAACCAAACTTTGTCGCCCACCTGAAACTTGTGTGGTACCCTTGTGGGTGAGGAGAAGTTGTTCCTGTGTTCTTTCATGACCGTAACCCTTTGCTGCTGCTGCTGCGTTGAGGAACCCTTTGCGAGGGTCATGGATGTAGCAACGATCTTCCCCTTACTTTGGGAGCGTACCAAACAGAAAATGAATTTCCTAGTCCGGGAGATGAGATCGCTGCCTTTCTTAGTAGAGATCAAAGAGGTGGCGGTAGGTGGAGCTACCTCTGGTATCCTGCATAATGAATTATCCAAAGAAATAATGACAGCGCGAGGCCTTGACTCATACACAGCATGTCGCCTCCATAAGTATGGTTGTCCTAATAGTACATCACAAACATCTAGACGTGTAACATCACACAATACCTCGTCTGTGAAAGGCTTGATGCTGTAGGGAAAGCGGCACTGTTGGCGAACTTTGAGATCTTGTCCTTCATAAAGCCACCCGATATTGTATGGCGTTCGGTGTGGCGTAGTTGCTAGGCCCAACCGCTTCACAACATCTGCTGAAACGAGGTTCTTTTGGCTGCCACTGTCGACAATGAATTGCAGTCGCGAACCCTTCACCCACATCTGTGAGTGGAAAAGACGCTCCCCCTCCTCTGGGTCTTCGGGCTCATTCTTCTGGATCTTGGCGGTGGCAACAGTGATGTTGGGCTCCGCATCAATGATCTGCTTCGCTTTGCCATTCCCCTTGTCGGGTTCTGGCTCAGGGTCGGAACATGCATCTGATTCAGAAGCCTTCAACTCGACCACCAACGACTGCTTGGTCCGACACTCGCTGGTGTTGTGAGTGGGGCTCTTGTGAAACTCACACCACTTTCTTGTGTCTTTTTTCGACTTCGTGGTGTTGTTCTTTTCTTGCGACTTCGACGGGTTGTCTTGGGTCACCCCGCCTTGGCTTTGTCTTTGGTCTTCGGATTCGCAGATCCAAAGTCTCGCTTCTTCTGTTTGAACTTTTGCTCGATTTTGACAGCGTATCGGTACGCTGTGCCGAGCGGGGAGATGTTCAGGAACTCCATCTTTTCCTGGATGTATCTGTGTAGGCAGCCACGGTATTTGAGTACCAGATGCATCTCAGAATCTTTGATACCCAACTGTGTGCGAAGGGTATGAAAAATGTTTGTGAACTCAGGCACATCTTTGTCCTGTCCCTGTCGCAGCGTGGTCCACTTTATGTATTTGTCCTCATAGCTTTTGACAGGGTAGTACTGCTCCTTGATGGCATCTCAGAATGAATCCCAAGTGAGTGCGACTGAAAATAGTGAGCCTGTGTTTTCATCCTTTTGCTCGCAGTAGGTTTCCCACCAGTCCTTGACGTGGGGGGTTGCTTTGAGAAGAGCGAAAACAATCTTTTCTCGACTCGAAAATTCATGAACAGAAAAATACCCCTCTAGCAGATTTAACAATTTGTCTACGGCATCTGCATCTATTTTACGCTTGAATATGGGGATTTAAAAATTAACTTGTACCTTAAAGGGTGTGGCATTTCCAGAGTAGCTATTGGAATTCGATGCGTCGCCTCTGGGTAGCCGCTAAAGAATCTGGGCAAAGTTGTCCATCATCGCGTTCTGTTGTCGCTCGAGGGCTTCTTCAAGCATGATCTTGATAGGATCTCCTGCCCCCTCGTCTTTCTTTTCATCTGCCATGGGAGGCCGTCGGGATTTGCGAGGCTGGTCTTGCAAAGGTTTGACCAATGCAAACCCTAACTCCTTATATCCCGACCTCGTTGGGGACATGCAAAGAAAAACCGAGAAAAAGCAAACCGCTCTGATACCACTGATCTGGATTTAAGCAGGAATGCAACAAATTACAGAGATAACCATATGCACAAAAAATGCAGCGGAAATAATACTTCATTTCATTAATGGAAAATACTGAAATATGCTTACAACCAGAAATGGAAATAAACCAGCTAGGGCAATGGTAGCTTATCTCTGAGAAGAGATGTGGCGGCTACATGCCTCTGAACTATCTTACAATGAGGCTCGAAGGCATATTTAGTGTTGAAAAACAATGTAAAACCCTTCACATCCCAAAACCTAACCCTAGAAGATGAAACGCCAAATTGTGGGCCCCGTTTGGGTAAATTGGTACATCAATTTCCCGGGGTCGTAACTTTGGCATACGATCTCCGTTTGACGCGTACAATAGCTTTTTAGAAAGATCTATACGAGAACTACCACTTTGGGAAGGGCAACATCGGTCCATGGATCAATGTTGCCCCCAAATTTCCCAAAAAACGTTGTTTAGGGCCCCAAAACGGCTCTGGAAGTTCAGTTCCCGAAATATTGCTAAAAAATAGTAAACTGTGCTACAATTTAGGAAACTGAAAAACTGAAAGAGACAGTTGTGGGAGTCCAAATGGGATAGCTGGGTGGCCACCAACATCCAGCTGGATCGTTCCTCCCCCCTTAGGAAGCAATGGTCCCCATTGCGTTGAGTTCCTCCCTGAGATGAGGAAGCTTCTGCTGAGCTAGGTCTTTGGTGAGCTATTTTGCAATCTCTGATGTGTCCAGAAATGGTGGGGAGCATGGTCGACGACTGTCCACATTGAACACACGGTGCAATGAAAGGAATGGAGGAATGATGTGCTTCAAAGCATTGTTGCCCGTAGCCTTGGTACTAGTGTAAGGACCATGTCGGAGTGGTTTGAGTTTCTGATGGGTTCTGGTAAGGCGTTCTCTCTGCAAATGTAACCAAACTTTGTTGCCCACCTGAAACTTGTGTGGTACCCCTGTGGGTGAGGAGAAGTTGTTCCTGTGTTCTTTCATGACCGTAACCCTTTGCGCTGCTGCTGCGTGGAGGAACCCTTTGCGAGGGTCATGGATGTATCAACGATCTTCCCCTTACTTTGGGAGCGAACCACACAGAAAATGAATTTCCTACTCCGGGAGATGAGCTTGCTGCCTTTTTTAGTAGAGATCAATGAGGTGGCGGTAGGTGGAGCTACCTCCGGTATCTTGTATAATGAATTATCCAAAGAAATAATGACAATGCGAGGCCTTGACTCATACACAGCATGTCGCCTCCACAAGTATGGTTGTCCTATTAGTACATCACAAACATCTAGAGGTGTAACATCACACAATACCTCATCTGTGAAGGGCTTGATGCTGTAGGGAAGGCAGCACTATTGGCGAACTTTGAGGTCTTGTCCTTCATGAAGCCACCCGATACTGTATGGTTGCGGGTGTGGTGTAGTTGGCAGGCCCAACTGCTTCACAACCTCCACTGAAACGAGGTTCTTTTGGCTGCCACTATCGACAATGAATTGCAGCGGCGAACCCTTCACCCACATCTGTGAGTGGAAAAGATGCTCCCCCTCCTCTGGGTCTTCGAGGTCATTCTTTTGGATCTTGGCGGTGGCAACAGTGACGTTGGGTTCCGCATCAATGATCTGCTTCCCTTTTCCATTCCCCTTGTCGGGTTCTGTCTCAGAGTTGGAACATGCATCTGATTCAGAAGCCTTCAACTCGGACACCAACGATTGCTTGGTCTGACACTCACTTGTGTTGTGAGTGGGGCTCTTGTGGAACTCACAGCACTTTCCTGTGTCTTTTTTCGACCTCGTGGTGTTGTTCTTTTCTTGCGGCTTCGACGGGTTGTCTTGGGTCACCCCGCCTTGGCTTTGTCCTTTGGTCTTCGGATTCGCAAATCCAAAGTCTCACTTCTTCTGTTTGAACTTTTTCTCGATTTTGACAGCGTATCGGTACGCTGTGCCGAGCGAGGAGATGTTCAGGAACTCCATCTCTTCCTGGATGTATATGTGTAGGCAACCACGGTATTTGAGTACCAGATGCATCTCAGAATCTTTGATACCCAACTGTGTGCGAAGGGTATGAAAAATGTTTGTGAACTCCGGCACATCTTGGTCCTGTCCCTGCCGCAGTGTGGTCCACTTTATGTATTTGTCCTCATAGCTTTTGACAGGGTAGTAGTACTCCTTGATGGCATCCCGGAATGAATCCCAAGTGGGTGCGACTGAAAATAGTGAGCTTGTGCTTTCATCCTTCTGCTTGCAGTAGGTTTCCCACCATTCCTTGACGTGGGGGGTTTCTTTGAGAAGAGCGAAAACAATCTTTTCCCGACTCGAAAATTCATGAACAGAAAAATACCTCTCTAGCAGATTTAACCATTTGTCTACGACATCTGCATCTATTTTACCCTTGAATATGGGGATTGCAAAATTAACTTGTACCTTAAATGGTGTGGCATTTCCAGAGTAGCTGTTGGAAGCCGATGCGTCGCCTCTAGGTAGCCGCTGAAGAATCTGGGCAAAGCTGTCCATCATCGCGTTCCGTTGTCGCTCGAGGGCTTCTTCGAGCATGATCTTGATAGGATCTCTTGCCCCCTCGTCTTTCTTTTCATCTGCCATGGGAGGCCGTCGGGATTTGTGAGGCTGGTCTTGCAAAGGTTTGACCAGTTCAAGCCCTAACTCCTTATATCCCGACCTCGTTGGGGACATGCAAAGAAGAACCGAGAAAAAGCAGACCGCTATGATACCACTGATCCGGATTTAAGCAGGAACACAACAAATTATAGAGATAACCATATACACAAAAAATGCAGTGGAAATATTACTTCATTTCATTAATGGAAAATACTGAAATATGCTTACAACCAGAAATGGAAATAAACCAGCTAGGGCGATGGTAGCTTATCTCTGAGAAGAGATGTGGCGGCTACATGCCTCTGAACTGTCTTAGAATGAGGGTTGAAGGCCTATTTATTGTTGAGAAACAATGTAAAACCCTTCACATCCCAAAACCTAACCCTAGAAGATGAAACGCCAAATTGTGGGCCCCGTTTGGGTAAATTGGTACATCAATTTCCCGGGGTCATAACTTTGGCATACGATATCCATTTGACATGTACAATAGCTCGTTAGAAAGATCTATCCAAGAACTACTATTTTGGCAAGGGCAACATCGGTCCGTCCATGGATTGATGTTGCCCCAAATTTCCCAAAAAACGTCGTTTAGGGCCTCAAAACGTCTCCGGAAGTTCAGGACCCGAAAAACTGCTAAAAATAGTAAACTGTGCTACAATTTAGGAAACTGAAAAACTGAAAGAGACAATTGTGGGGGTCCAAATGGGATAGGTGGGTGGCCACCAACATCCACCTGGATCATGCATGAGGACTCTAATTTCAAAAGCTAGAGCCAATGGATCATCATATTTCAACTCAAGGTTGAAGAGTTTGACAATTAGTTGTATAAGACCCAATTATGGGTGTGATTCATACACATCTTTTAACTTCTTTACTGCGCCATAAGTAGCTATAATGGAAACAATATGATGGCACACTTACTCACTTATTGATGTCATAATAAGGGTATACTAGATTTTTTTGTCCTTATTCTTCTGTATGTATAGCTCCTTGTTTGATGTAGGTTTGGTAGGTACCTTGTTCTCATCTCCTTTTCTAATGACAACTTCTCTTTCAAAAATATCATTCCATAAGTCATTAAAAATGAGGGTGTGCATGATCTTTTTGGACCATTTTGGTTATTTATTCTTACCATTCAACACCACTCTGATAATGGAAGTGATAGAATGGATCTTCACCAAAGTTCCGAACTAGGTTTTGATAAGCTCAAGAGTAAGAGGGGATAAGACCAGGATTTTGTGTGTCACCAAAGATGTCAAGAAAGAATTAGCATAAACTCAATTACATGACATCAAAATTAGGACTACAATGTATTTTGCTAAGAGTCAGTTGGAAAGAGTGATGTCATTGGTTGGCATCGGTATTTAGCATTGGAGATAGTTGAGAAAGTGGAGATTGGATATTTGCAGTCATTGATGTCAAAAGGTAGTATCACGCTGGTCTTTTAGGTCATTTGTTGAGAACCATCACAATAGTAGAATAATGGAAGAATCCTTAAAAACATTATGACTATAACTAGAGGATATATAGCTCAAAGGCTTGTTTGTTATAGACAGACTATGCACAGAAGATCAAGTTAGGCTCCCCCATAAATTGCCTGTATGGATAGCTCTTGGAGAGACCTTTTTAATGATAGATGACACTTAGAAAATCTCGTAAGGGTTGAAGAGATATTGTAGGTTGAAGTTAGGTGGTGGAGCAACAAAGAAGTGTGGCAAGCTGTAAGATAGCCATAATGAGTGTGCTATGTGTAGAGAGTGCAGATTGATAATAATTGAACCCAATAGCCGGTGAATTGTATAAGTGTGGTGTTGTGAATTGCATTTGTGTGTGATGTAGAAGCAGAAGTGGTTTTGTAAGAGTAGTGGTATCAAATTGAAAAAAAAAATAAAGAATGTTGTTGAAGGTATCGTGTTGAAAATCCTATGAAAGTATAGATCTATTGGCAGAAGTAGGTTAGTGCCTACACAAATTTGAGGTTGGTGCCTCTATGCAACTCAGTGCTCGCTGATCTCAGGGGGTTGGAGCCACTTATGAGTGGGTGCTCACAAAAAAATTGATGTAATCAAAGTTGGTGCTTTGAATTTACATTATGATAAAAAAAGTTTTGGTGGATTTTCTCTTGGAATAGTCTCCAACAAAGTTACCAAATTAACGAGAACTGTAAATTTTTTAGAGGTCACAAAAATCATGATTTTCATGTCAATTTTGAAAAAATTTGATGCAACGTCAACCCCTTTTTTGGGTCTTATTTTTGAGACTTTAAATTTTCTTATGTAGTAAGAATGGATAATTTTTTTAAAGTGTTGGTGATTTTCATGTTGATTTTGAAAAGTATTGATGAAGTATCAACACTTTTTAGAGGGGGACACCTTTTTGACACTTTAAAGTTTCTTATATCTTGAGTATGCACATTTAAAAAAAAAAATAGTTATTTAACTATTTTCAAAATGTGCTCTTCTTCTTCTTTGTTTTTTAAGGCTTTTTGAAGTTTGTTTTTGTTTTTTTTTTTGTAATGAAATTTTCAATTTTTTTGCATAGTTTTCAAACAATTATAAAATCAATATTCTGAAGTTAATATTTTTTTATATATTTATGTTTCATTAATTAATACTTCAATACACATAAAATAATTTCCACCAAAAAGTAATAATTTTAAACATTTGAGAAAAAAACATTTAATATATATATAACTAAAAAAATTCACATTTTGGGACTTTTTTTTATTGAAGATGACATGTCAGATAAATAATTTTTTGGAAAAAATTACACACAAAATATTGAAAAATTAACAAGTTTTATTCATTTGTATGAATTTATGTCTAAAGATGATAATATTTGATTTTTTTTTAGACATGACAATTCACATAAAATTTTAAATTTTAAAAAAATAAAGAAAAATGTTTAAAAGAAATTAAAAACAACTTTAAAGAAATCTCAATAACAAAAATAAATTGTTTAAAAATATTAAAGAATATAAAAAAATGGAAAAAAAAAAAATTTAAAACAAGAATTTAGAAAATAAAATTGGAAAAGGAAAAAAATATAAATTAATTAAAATCATTTTTTTTAATTGCAATAATATATATATATATATATATAAAATGTAAAAGAAATTGAAAAATAAATAACATATAAAATAAGTGCGGAGAAAAAAAATATTATACAAATTAAAAAAATAATAAATAATAAAAGAACATATTGAAATATAAATTAAAAAATGATAACAGTTAATAGTTGATATCTATAATAAAAAGAAAGAAGAGATGCATTTCAAGATCAATGTAGTTTTGTTTACTTAACCAGTCATCATTATATATATGTATATTTTTTTTCAATTTTTTTACTATTTTTCTATATTATTTATGTTTTTTTTTAAATTATGTTTTTTTTGCAAGAGGATTTTTTGTTTTTCATTTATTTTTGTGTTTTCTTAACTTGTTTATTGATGTTGATTATTATTTTATGTTTGATTTTTTTCGTTTTATAATTTATAATTTTTTCGTTCATTTTTATTTTTGGGTCAGTTTTAAAATTTTATTTATTTATTTTTATTACTTTTTATTATTTTATTATTTTTTTCCACTTTTATTTTATTTTTTTCTTTTAATTTCTATTTATTTATCTAATTTTGAAAATTTTTGTTTTTCTTATTATAGGGGTTGCTAAGAAAATTCTCTATTAGCAAATGATTTTTTATTAGCAAATCATCCTCGCTATTTATTAGTTGATTTTTTATTTTTTGTTATAATGGATCAAGTCCACCCACTGTGTGTTGATTTTTAAGTTTTAATCGGTTTTCATCGCAATAGGTCAAGTCTGCCCCACTATATGTTAATTTGATGGTTGATTTTTAAATTTTTGTTTTGCAATGTGCCAGGTTATCTTAGGTTAATATTTTTAAAGAATTATACATTTAGCATTTAAAGAAAAAATACATTCGGTACAATGAATCTTTGATTTAGGTGTTCATTTTTTAGGGTTTTCTAGTCTTAATATTTGTTTTTAATTCCATGGCTAAAAAATTTCAAAATTTTAAGGTTTTTTTGGAGTCGCAATATTTTAACTTTAATGTGATGGTTGGAAAATGTCAAAGTTTTAAGGTTTTTGGTAGCCATGATATTTATTTTTAACTTAATCCTTGAAAATTGTTGGAAATATTAGGTTTTTGGAGTCATGATATTTTATATTTAATGTTATTATCGAAAATTATTGGAATTTTAAGGTTTTTTTTGGAAGTCATGATATTTTATTTTTAATGTCATAGCTAAAAATGTTAGAATTTTAATGGAAAAAAAAAAGTTACGGTAGAGTTTAGTTTTGAGGTTACCATTCTTGTTGGGTCAATAACTTTGTTTTCCATGTTAAAATCACTGTGTACAAGGGTGAATGCATTGTAGAATTTAGTTTTGAGGTTACCGTTCTCATTGGGTCAATAACTTTGTTTTCCATGTTAAAATCATTGTGTACAATTGTGAATGCATTCTTGTTGTTCGATTATTTGTAAATTTCTAAACAATTTGGTTAAAGAAGTGCAAAATTTATGATTTTGTAAAAGCACATATTATTATGTTAGCTTATTGAGCTAAAAGAAACTTAGGAAAAGTAAATAATTTACTTTATTAATTATGTTTTAATCTTAGCTATTAATCTCAAGTGACAGAAGTTCTAATGTCAGTCATTAATCTCTTTGAAGATTAGAGTAAGGCTTAGGGATTTAGTTTAATGTAAAGTTATAAAAGCAATACTAAGCAAAGGAGAAAGACACATAATAATAACTTGATATTGAGAGAAGCATCTTAGTGAGGGTTTGAGGCACTTTGAAGATTAGAGTAAAGCTTAGGGATTTAGTTTAATGTAAAGTTATAAAAACAATACTAAGCAAAGGAGAAAGACATATAATAATAACTCGATATTGAGAGAAGCATCTTAGTGAGGGTTTGAGGGAGTGCGCGAGATTTAGATCTCGAACACCAATTTAGGGTGGATATCAATTATTTATTTGTGCTTCCACTAACTCACTTAATAAACTAGCTATTTATGTTATTCAGTAATTTATCCTTGCTAGGCTTAACTTAATTTAACAAAAAAACATGAGACTACCATGTAGATGGGCCATGAGAGTGAGCTTATGGTTTTGAATTACATCTTTACAAAATTAGAATTGCAATGATGAGGGAGAGTGCATAGTAGAGTAATCAAACTGTAGAAACGACTTTACAAGCTGAAAAAAACAAGCAACAACAAATCCGAAAAAGATTTGTTTCTACTTACTAGCAATGGCATATATAGAGGTATTTCTACTTGGCAATGTGGGTAGGAATAGTTTCATACTTGAGAGACATGGATGGTAGGACTGTTGCAGACAAGTAAGACAAGTAGAACATTTTGGAGTTAATTGACTCTATACTATTATCATGGTAACTCCTAAGTTGAGATTTCATTGATGTACAATCAAAATTATACAATAAAGTTAATCAAAATTATACAATAAAGTTACTCTTTTTTTTTTTCATTTTCCAAGGCCCTTCATCTCCTTCATCTTCATATATTTCTATATCCAATTATTTAAAATTTTGTTTAAAAAAAATCCACTACAATTATCATAAATTAATCATGTCATAAATATAATAAATTAATCATGTCATAAATTTAATGATCATGTTCTTATGCGTATTTATATGTAAATTTAAATGAAGGAATGGTACATGGTAATTATAAAGAAATACTTAACGTAATATATGAAAGACTACACCGTCATTTTCATGAGCCAATTGACATATTAAGGGTTAAAAATACCACTGTGAATATAACTAATTAGAAAAAATACTTATGTATGAAAGTATAAGAGAACTAGACTAACCAGTGTACTTATAAGTATTGGATGTCTCTATAAGGTCTATATGTAGAGGTTCTGCTTACTCAAGACACGAAAACATAAACCCAATGCTGGTTTACTTTGTGGCGGTCATCCAAAAGGCCAGCTCAATGATGATGCACTTTTGATAATGACTTGTGAAAGGAGCAACACAAAGTTCCTTTTAGCACAAGCTTATCCTCAAGGTATGTGCCATATGATTCCACGAGATTTAGCTGTAACTAAAATTGCACAACGTTATGGTCATCGCTAGTGTCAGATGAGTGGGCCATGGGTTGTATAAGTAGAATGCAATCATCCATCAAGTTAATTGGTATAATTTTAGTTAGGAAGTTCTCACAAAAATCTTAAAAATTAAGAAACAATGTTTTTCTAATTAGCGTTGTTTTTTTCAAGGCTTTATTTCCTTATGAGCTAAGTATAATGAGTTGTAAGCTTACAAAGGGACTTGCTTCTATTCAGTTGCCATAGTTATTTTAACTGACACTAGGCCTCCTCCATTACTATATAATGGAGGTCTTCTATGTACTTTTACACAACATTGTAAGTAATAAAATACTCAACATGTCCCGATTTGCTTTAGAGGGGGTGTTGGATTTTCAAACTCACCTCCTTGGGAATAAATCCCTTGGACTAACTACCACTCTAAGATCCACCTTGAAACCACTCAAAAAAATAATAATAATGGATTGGAAATTTATTAATGCTTAACTGTTTTAGTGTAACTAAAAAAGAGGGGTGATTCCTTCCTTGATGAGTTCTTTTTCAAAGTTTTTATTTTTATAATCTTGAATAGGGTTTCTGTTTTAGTCTCAGAAATTCCTTGAGATATATCAGATCTGAAAAGAATCTCTCTCTAATCCATGTCTGCTGGGGTCCAAGCCCTTTTTTCTCCCATCTAGTTATTGCAGATCTACAGATTGGTATCAAGTTTTAACTCGAAATTTTGTGTAGTTGTAGGACGTTAGCTTTCTGCGAGAGCTTAAAGAGAAAGATCAAATTCTTATGTCGTAGATTTGAGTGCCGATTTGTATTTGAAGGGTGATTATGGCCTGAATTATGCAAGACTAATTGATGATGGACACAACAATGGGTGATGAGCATTGATTTGGTTAATTGGACCATCAGATTGAGCTTGGATTTGATGCAATATGAGCGCTAACGTATTTCTTGTTGGAAGAGTCACTGCACCTCTATGGAATTGGTAATTTCCACCCTGGGGATCCTAGTCATTGGTTTGGAAAGTTTACCAACACCTGCGGGTTTTGGTGTAATGGCAAACCTCCACATGGTATCAGAGCTTGGAGCCAGGTTCGATTCCCCCGAGTTGCATTTAAGGGGGGTTGTTGGAAAAATCACCGCACCTCTATAGAATCCGTAATTTCCACCCTGGGGATCCTAGTTACTGGTTTGTAATGTTTACCAACACCTGCGGGTTTTGGTGTAACGACAAACCTCCACATGGTATCAGAGCTTGACCCAGGTTCGATTCCCACGAGTTGCGTTTGAGGGGGGGTGTTGGGAAAATCACCGCACCTCTACAGAATCTGTAATTTCCACCCTGGGGATCCTAGTTACTAGTTTGTAACGTTTACCAACACCTGCGGGTTTTGGTGTAACGACAAATCTCCACATGGTATCAGAGCCTAGACCCAGGTTCGATTCCCCCGAGTTGCATTTGAGGGGGGGTGTTGGAAGAATCACCGCACCTCTATAGAATCCGTAATTTCCACCCTAGGGATCCTAGTTGCTGGTTTGTAATGTTTACCAACACCTGCGGGTTTTGGTGTAACGATAAACCTCCACATGGTATCAGAGCTTGGACCCAGGTTCGATTCCCCTGAGTTGTGTTTGAGGGGGGGTGTTGGAAGAATCACCGCACCTCTATAGAATCGGTAATTTCCACCCTGGGGATCCTAGTTACTGGTTTGGAAAGTTTACCAACACCTGTGGGTTTTGGTGTAACGGCAAACCTCCACATTTCTAAGTGAATGAAGTGGTGATCTACACAAATCCCAGAAAAGATTCATGAAGGAACAAGCATCAGTCATATTTGGATCTACGTAGAGTCTAGATCATTGTTGTGTCTAACCAGCGTGTAGCAGTGTGCAATGGGCGATCTTATTGTATTGTTGCGTGTCATCGAAGCTACATTGTGAGTTCATTGGGCGTCTGATTCTGCCATATCGTGAGATCGTGTGAGTGTAATCTCCATATAGGTACCCTTTCAGATTTGATAGATTGACAACCCCTACTCATTAAGCACAATTTCTCTCTCTCGGATCAGTTTAGCCACGGGGAGGAGCGATAGTGATCTGTCGTCATGATTTGTGCTGCTTATTTCTATAAACCGCCTTTGAACACTTTGTCCTGGGCATATAGTTGGTCGGTTTCTCATCAGCATCGCCATGAAAGTGTTCCATTTTTTCTCTGTCAAAATTGTGCATATTGCTCTCCGATCGAACCGTAGCCTAAAGCCGAGGAATTGCAGCGTAAATGAAGTAGTCACGCTTTGGACCTTGATTTTCTATTCATTGGGAGACTGAAATCTACGTCTCCTAATTCAGCGAATAAAGGCGGAGAAGATGATGATTTGAGGATCATATTGGCCAACCGTAATAGGTTTTAGACCAAGGTCGCAATATAAATTTAGCGCTGAGTATTGTCAGTGAGTTTATCTTTGGTGCTTGGACACAGAAACATTGCTATCTCTCTAGTCTAGATTCAATTCCCCGTTAGAAGCAAATATTGGGAATCCACTCATGTTGAGGAACTATGCGCGCTTCTCATATGAGGTTCAGAATGATGTGAAGAAAGCAAAGGAATACTATGAAAGGGCAATACTGGCAAGCCCTGGTGATGAAGATGTCCCGTGTCTCTATGCCAATCTTATATGGCAGGTTTAAGAAATTTTTGGTTATTGGCCAGTCATGCAAACATAGTTGAATTGGTCTTGTTTGCATTGTGATTGGAAGTCTATTGTTGTCATGATTAGCTTTGTTTTGTAGCAGGTTTTACTTTTGTGCCAATTTGGTCTTTTCAAGATTGGTAAAAGATAGCAAGAGCTTCGTGAGAAGAAAGAAGCAGATGAATTTCGTAAAGAAGTTTTTCTTACAATCAGTGGTAGCTCTTTTGCAAGCAGAGAATGCAACTCTTAAGAATAGGTTGCAAACTTCATCACTAAAAAATAAACAAGGTTGAACATTTGGAATCAACGATGGGAAAATATCTGCAAATGCTTGCAGAGGAATTTCAAGAAAAGATTGATCTCCTTGATGACTTGCAGGAGGAAGTTGAGTCTTTTTCTGACTCGAAAACAAAAAAATTAAGGAAGCAGGAAGAGAATAAAAATCAACATGTTATGGAAATTAATTGCTTAAAAGAAACATTGTTGGAGAAATATCAACTTTTGAAGCAAGATTATGATACATTGTCTCAACAGTTGATTGAGAAGGATGAGGTCATTCAAAAGCTGCAAGAGTCTAAGAAGGAACATGAATTGGAGGTTAGTCATCTTTTGAAATCTAAGATGGAGATAGCTAATGTTGAGCTTCCAAGCTCACCTTCTTCCACACTTGATGATGTTGATTGTCAGTTGGCTGATGCAGATGATCATGACTCATCACATGCCTTTGTTACACCTAATTTTGAAAACCATACTATTGGTATTGGGTCTCGATTATTGAGCAAAATGAGATATACCGAAGGAGGACTTGGGAAGAATCGACAAGGAATTGTTGCTCCTACTAACCCTGTAGTGCATACATCAAGAGTAGGTCTTGGATATGATCTTGTTGCTGCCTCATCACCTAAATCCAACTGTGATGTGCTTGAAGAAAATGCTCTTGATAAACATATTGGTGACATAGCTACTAATGTCATTCTAGATGAAAATGTTGTTGCACCTAACTTTGAGTTTGAAAAAACAAAAAATGAGCTATTTGCACATCCTCATCAAAAGAAATTACCCAAGCATCAACATTATTGGTCAACTAGTAGTCCAACATTCAGATCGTTACAAAAGAGATGTGAAAAAATGAATTGTGGACCAGTGCCAACTATCAAGATCCACTGTAGATGGATCGATGAATGGTCGTGGCATCATTTGAACCAATGCTTAAAGAATTCATATTATTGTATTGCATCAATTATTCATTGTTTGCTACTGTTCCCTTAGTTGTGCTTCAGGGAGGGAAATTTGCTGGCAATGAAGACTATTGATTCTCGCTCCTTCCGCAGTTGCCTTTTAATGGGGGTAGTTAAATGGTGACATATATTGTTTTCGTTACTTTGTTGACAATTGTCATCTTTTGTGTAATGGTGACGGCGTTCAGAAAACTTCATGAGTCTTGTTGTATGATATTCTCCATATTTACAGTGTTCATTGTTTGTTTGTTGGTTGATGGTGTTGCTTCTATTCGAAGCCTTGTACTGGGTCTTTACCAACACCTAGTTTATTTGAAACCTTTTTTTGGAGAAGTTGACAGTGTTTGTCACCCTCGTGCCTCAACAACAATCCTACTTCAGAGATTCACTGACCTCATTGAGGTTTATGGATTTCATCTTTGAAATTTTGGTACTTCAACATTTTGTACTTCTTGATTGGAGGTAGCTTATGTTCTTTCCATTCAGTGGATCATTATGGGATCTACAATTTCAGCTCTATGAAAATTTGATCACTGACATCTTTTTCTCTTTTAGGGTGGAGTTTTTTCCTATAGATTTTTCTCTCTTTCTCAGCTTATGAGAGTTTGTACATGGGTATCTAATTAGGCCTCGTTTTCGAGACCCGTTCTTTGTTTTCTTTTTTCTTTAGTTACTCTTTATGTTTCACTTAAGAGGGTGTTAGAGTTGACTTTTCCAACACCTCATTTCCCTATGAACTAAGTATGGTGAGTTGTAAGCTCACACGGGGACTTGCATCTCTTCAGTTGTCGTAGTTATCCTTAACTGACACTAGGCCTTCTCCATTACTATATAATGAAGATCTTCGATATACTTTCACAAAACATTGTGAGTAATAAAATACTCTTACATTTTTAAATTTACATATATGGCTATATATTATTAACTTTTACAATATCAATTACTCAGTATTATAATATCACTAAATAAATAAACAAAATTAATTACAAAAATTTATTATTAAATTGAAATATTAATTGAACTATAACTTTAATGTTCAAAATTTAGTAAAGATGTGACGAACCTCATGATTATTCATAATCATCGACCAAAACTATTGCTCAAGCTCATATCATCATGTCATAATAGCCCGTGCATAGCCCAATCTATAAAATTTCCAAATCATAAAAGCATTTTTACACTTATTGGATTTCATTTCTAACGGGTTATATTTCATTTGAAAGCTAATATATGTACTGGGAACTTCCAAAAGAAAACCGAACACGCAAACAGAACGTAATCATTCCCAAATCCGAATCATGTAACTTAGGTTTGGTATAAGAGCATGTGTTTCCTCCTAAGAGGTCACAGGTTCAAAACCAGAGGGGGGTAGAGTATGTATGCCTTCGTAGACTTAGCAGTCAAATCGCTGCGCGGAGGTGGGTCCCTTGTCCCACAAATAAGGGGGTCTCATACACCAATTTGGTGTCTGGCTTGGCTGTGACCTTAAAAATGGATATTATTATTATTATTATTATATATTGATATGGCACTTTCTGAATTTTGTTTTAAAAATTCTCTTTGTAAAAGTTATATTAATTTTTTTTTTATTGATTGCAACGATGCATCTTATATATATACTTTAGTTAGTCTTATATTACTGGCTCACCAAGTGGACTGTGAGGTGAATATGTTTCTCGAGATGAAACATCAAATTTATTTTTTACTGTGCAAAAGCATAAAAAAGCTATGAGTGGTATGTGAACTGAATATGTTCCTCGACAATCAAGGTGATACATCAAATTTATTTTCTACTTCAAAAGTAACTGTAGATATCACTTTTTCCATTGGGATTCGACATCTTAGACGGTAGTATGATATTTTGGGCAAAATCTTGCTGTAGATGAAGTTTAATATTTTTTTTAAGTTAAGTGGTTAATAAATGAATATAGGGAAATTAAGATAGTTGTGTAACAAATGGGATATAGAAATAAGAGATATAAGAGAATTAATAGAAGTTTATATAACATTTCATGAATATGTTTTTTTTTTTTTTTTTTTTTTAATGGAAAGATATAGATATTTTTCTTTTGAAAATAAAAATAAAAATGTTTCATGTGCATATATATCATCTTTATTAGACATAAGAAAAAAACAACTTTAAAGTGAGCTTTATGATCTTTCATGATATAATTATATATTTTGTGTCAATAATCATTTTTCATCCACCTACATATTATCAGTTGAAATACATATATATATTATCAACTAGACTTATAAATGGAAATGTGAAGATGGATGTTTTGACACTTTAATTTGGAATGTACTATATAGTGTTTGGTCTATCTGGAAGTAAGGCCATTGCACAATCAGAAGTGCTTATTGGAATGGGGTTGCTTGCGGGTTCGACTGTAATGTTATTGACAATGTTGTGGGGATCGTGTACAATTATCGGCAAATGTGACCTCTCTCTAGAGAGTGTTGCCATTGATGGCCAGGATACTAAAGGATTCAACCTTCATGGTATGGTTTCGTCAAAACTTATTACCTTATGTTATTTTATGTCTTTATTTTTAATAAAGAGCTTAGATTATTTGCCTCCATGTTAGACACCATATTTAGTGTTTTAAATCTTCTCAATAAATTATAATTTGTCAAAGCATAACGATATATTGTCTGTTATTGAAACTCATTGGATATAAAGTTGTTGTTAGATATTTCCAGAATAGCACTGTGTAATGTATGTGATCTGTGTTATTCCGGAAATATCTAACAATATGAAAAATTGTGGAAGTCTCCATTCACTCATAAAAAAATGTTGTTTTATGAACATGGTTTAAGTTTGTAGTTTATAATTAATCTCGAAGACTGCTTATTTTAGATCGTATTTTATGCATAAAAAAAACTTTACATATGTCCTTTAGAAACACCCTAAGCCACATGCTGGTCCATGTTGAGGATCATAGTAACCAGGTCCGGTCGGAACCCAAAGTTATTGGATCAGCCGAACTAGTCTAGATCCATCCCCTGAAACTTTACTTGAAAACAAAAGAATAAAATTTCAATTTAAAAGATAAAAACCACTTTAGAGGCTGTTGTAGCGGCTACAACCAACCTCCAAAATTTTGCCTTAGCTTCGTTTTAGAGCCTCCCTACCAACCATCCTTAGTAGCATGTCTTGCACTGACAAGTACTTATGCTTCAGTCGAGTTTTGTGGCTCATCAGCTTGTGTTTGCTAGCTTGTTTGTCTTCACTCGCAAGCTGACATCCCGGAACTTGGTCATTTTTCGACTGTTGTGTTCACTTGGAAAATTGCGCAGAATTGGAGGGGAACCAACCTTCCTCTCTAGAATTGCGCAGAACATCAAGGCAGCCTTCTGCTCTCCAGAAATGCGCAGAGCAAGCAAGTAACCTTCCCTATGAAAATTGCGTAGAGCAGCCCATCACTAGGCTTGCTCTCAAAATTTGCACAGTTTTGGCTGACAACCTGGGCTTCAGTCCAAAAATTGCGCAGAGCCTGAGGGGCGACCTGAGCTACTCAACCCAGAAACTGCGCAGAAGTCACTCCATGGCTTGTAGACTGTTGCATGTGCTCCCAAGTTGACTGGTTCCCTCCAGGACTGAGCAATCTTGATTTGCATGTATGGGCTGCGTTTCCTGAAAAAGAAAAAGAAAAAAAACAAAAAGCATCCCTAGATTTTAGGGATCTATTTTTAGTAGTTGGAGGTTGCATGCAAAAACCGTTTTAGAAACCTCCCGCCAAGTGTCACTTTTCCTAGATTTGTGGCATGCATGTCATAAGCCTCGATCTTATCAAAAATATTTATTCGACACTTCGAGCTCATTATTCACTTCTATCTTAAAGCTCTGGCATCCCACATCACATCTAGGAGAATTCAGCACACCCAGCTCAACTTTTTCCGGGTAAGTCCGCTTTTCTTGTCTTTTGTTGCTTTTCTGTTGCTTTTTGTATTTCGGTTTGTGTAAGTGTTATTTGCTTGGTTTTGTTGAACGTTTGCTATCATTTTAATGCATGTTACCATGTAGAAGCATTGTTTCAAGTTTTCTTTGCATCTCACTGTTGTCGCATGCATGACACTGTTTCTGCACTAACGGTCGTCGTTGTGGCGACTCGCTTCACACACTTACTTGTTTCCCCATTACTGAATATTGCACTCAGTGTTTGCATGTATGATCATTCACTCTTGTTTGCACTCAGCTTCGCACATGCATCCAGACTTTTCATGTTTTCAGTCACCTGTCCCGGGTCTGGGCTGCCTTGGCTCGGACCTTGCCTTGCTCGGCTTGCACTGTGCATTTCCGAGAATGAAGTATTTTCCTTCCTCCCATGAATTGCTCAGAGTTGCCCATCACTGGCCTCCGAGGCTTGCACTACACAATTCTGAGAGGCAGTGCCCCACTCGCCCCCAGAATTGTGCATATGCAATGTTTTGGGTTGCAGTCATTGCTGACTGAAACTGCGCATTGCACAGTTTCAGTCCTCAACAAGTCAAGCTAGACTGTGCTCTACATAGTTTCAATAGTTATTCAACCCACTGACAGTCCAGATTGTGTTCTGCGCAGTTCTGGCTCCCAGCTTCCCGACGAAAATTGCGCAAACCTTCCAGTGAGTTACCTAGGTGTGTTGCATGTCAGCCCTCAAGTTGATTTGGTTTTCAACTGACATTCTACTTGCCATGAGTGTTTCTCTCCCTCCAGGTATCACAGGTGTTCGTTCGTCTCTCAACAGTACAGGTACAATGGCTTCCAAGAGAGCAGGGTCAAAGGACACCGTTGAGAGTGCAACTGGAGATGTAGTTGAGCAATTATTTATGAGCTCTCCCATCTATGAAGACACTAAGTTGCTCATGGACAAGGAAATCAAGATGAAATGGCAGGACCTCAATGACACATTTTCAGGCATATTTGAGGAGAATCTCAAGGACCGCATGGTCTATGTCAACATACACAAGTCTGGCTTGTACCGGATTGCATGCAGGTATCCTGCGTTTCTGTGTGCGGACATGATCCACTGGATTGTATTGCATATTGATCCAAAGACAATGGTATTGAGCAGTGTCAGTGGAATGAAACTTGCTACCTTTAGGGCAAAGGAGTTTTAGGATATGTATCACTTTCCACAGTCGGTGATCACAATGGATACACCCTTCACCAGACCCAGCAGCAGTGCAAACTCAAGAGACATCTTGAAGAGATAGGTGAAAGAGTCGTCTAAGTTCAGGACAACACCCAACCAAGTTTACAAGACAAGGATACTGTGGAAGGCATATCATCTCTTGGTCATTTTTGTATGCTCCTTATTCGGCTAAGAGAGCACAGAAACATTCCCTCAGAGTCAGGTGATTGTGTTGGAGTAGTTGGCGAATGAAGGAAGAACTTTCAACTAGTCCGACATGTTGGCTCTCAGGTTGAAGGAACAAGTAGCAGAAGCTCGACATCCACCCAAGGGTCAGCAAGCAAAGTTTTTCATGTCCGCTTACATACTTAATGCGATCTGTGCTCGCTAGTAGTTCTTAGGCTTGGGTTGGGCATGGACACCTTCAGAAACCTTTGTGCACACTTATTGTAGGTTGTTCTTCGAATGCAGCTTCCGTGGAGTTATCATACAGCTATTAGACCACTTTGTCACCTCGGTATACAGGATGATCTTTGAGAAGGATCCACCTTGCATGTCGCAAGCAGCGATGGAGGCATTGGTTGGCATAACAGATTGGTATGCCTCACCACTTGGCACCTTCATCCGAATGTACAGTGCGGAGAAGGCTCTACATGTTTTATTGAAGTTTGCCATGGATAAGTTGGTCATGCAAGAGGTTTCATATCACATCTCAATAGGGTTGTCAGTGAGACTGCATAGGAAGAAGAAGGCACCTTGGCCCGCTCTTCCTTTGCGGATCAAGTTGTATGAGATCCAGAATCTCAAGCATGTTGAGGCTGAGACGGAGGAATTCAAGAGATTCACCTTCGACACCAGAAGTTTCAATCCATATGACCTGCATTTCTTAGTGAAGGTACACTTTGCGAGAGTGTATCATCCCTGGATCCACAGGGTGTGTCATTGCCTTGAGGAATACCCATGGAGATATTTCTACAACTTCTCCAGGCTCAATGGACCAGTCAGAATAGCTGTAGAGTGGTTAGCAGTGCAGAAGGCAACAACATCATCAGCAGTAGCAGAGGGCAGCAGACCTGCGCTTGACAAAGGCAAGAGGAAGGTTGAAGATAGTGTAGAGGTGGAGCAAAGTTTCAAGTTCAAAGTAGATCTACTTGTGTTGAAAGCAACTTTGGAAATTGAGGCGAAGAGGCGACAACACAACAGGAGGATCGCACAAAGGCAAAGAGAGAAGCAAAAGCTAGAGGAAGTAGAAAAGGAGTTGCAGGAGTTGAAGCAACAACTCAAGGAAGAACAAGAGCTGTGCAGAAGAGAGAAGGAAGTGAAACATGAACAGGAATAGCAAGAGGTGCAACATGCACATATTGATGAAACTACACCCATACAGGTTATTGATTCATCCGAGCAGCTGGCACATAACAGACAGGGTGAGCAGTCGCAGGAGCAGGACTTTGCTCAGGAGATTGAAAAGATGCTAGAGTAGATGGACACGGATATGGTTCAGCCAGAGTTAGATCAAGACATTGACCTCATGCCTTAGAACCAAGAGGTCACCCCACCGGCTTCACCAGATCCGGGAGCAGAGCAAGTCCCAAGCGATCAAGGAGACACTGAAATCCTTGAGGACAATCCAGAAGCGGATGTGCACAACATATCTTTCGACGAGTCACAACATAGAGTTGTGCAGTCGTGCAGAGTGCCCACTCCAGATGTCCATGTATCTCCTGCGCAGTTTGAAGAACAAGTGATCGTGTCCGATGTGCGTAGACATCCAGCTGCATTGGTCGATGCTACCAAAGCATATACCGAAGCCACCAGCTCGAGTGTTAGATTATTGATAGTTGAGAACGAGCACATGGCTAAGGAGCTACAAGCGGCCAAGCAGGGAGAAGAGCAGGTTACAGCATCCGCCAGAGCAGAGTTGAGGAGAGCAATACTAGATGAAGTATCATCTCTCGAGACAGTCATGCAGAAGTTGTACTTCAGGTTCTTCACCGTGCATAAGTCAATTGTCCATCTTAATGGTTGGCAGTAGCATTGTGCTAGGAGAGGATGTATCTTGTCAGATCTACACACTATTGTCGATCACATGAAGATATGGACAATGAGATACAAGGGAGCCCCATTTCACTTTCCAAAGATGATGAATCCGAAGGCGGTAGAGTTGAATGCACACATCCGGAGTCAGATCCGGAACTATGAGGAACTCCTGCAGCTCATCACCAACTTGTAGGCTTCACATGCATGAGTGTTTAGGAGCATGGATGTCATTGTGCGCATGCATGCGATCCCATTCATTGGCACACTCACCGAGGTGAATAAAAAGAACCAAGTTCGACTGGAGCTGGACATGTACTTCGATCAGTTGATACGCATAGCCACCAATGCAGACTTGCAGATTAGAAGGGACACTATGCACCAGTATGTTGCTAGTCCGACTGCACTCAAGACTATGATGCGCATGCTATTCAACGAGTTGGACAGAGGTGCCAAATCAGTGTACCCAGATGCAACAGAGGCAAGAGTTCGCTTTTAGAAGGATGTCACCACAGAGTACGCGGACACCATAATAGACTACCAAGCTTGGCATCAGTTCGCCATCGTCGATCATTGAGAGGATGTCAAAGAGTTAGTCTTCCCACAATTATCCGAGTCTTAGTGATGTCTTTCATGGCTTACTCAAGCCCATTTTTTTCTCACATGGGTACATGTGCAGATTGTAATGTAAACATGTTGTAAAAGTGAAAGACCAAGTGTCAATAGTAGAATGTAACAGTCATGTGTAAGTTGAAGAGTCATGAGGGTAGGTGAAGAGTCACAAAGGGGAATGTCAAGGGTCACTCCACCCTTTGCTATTTATAGAACCTCTTAACTTAGTGTACAGGGTTTTGGGAGCCAAGCATCCTATAGGTGTAACTTAGAGAAAGCTTGGAGTGTATGGTAACGAACCTTGGCTTCTCTGTAGTGCAGAGCTAATACATCTCTTTGAGGAGCAGGCGGTAGTGACTGTAATGTTCCACTATTGGGGCTAGTCGATGTCATGGTTGTATGTAGAATTGGATCTTTCACTCTTTTAATATAATAAAGCCAACACGTTTCATGCATATGTTGTTATTGTAGTTCGGCTATCCTGGTTAATTTAATGATGTATGTAGCCATAATTTACACATGTATGTATGGATTATTCCGTATGTGTTTGTATGAATCTTATTGAATCATGTTGTTGATATAATCCATCACTTTGGATCATTGGCTATCCTGCTTTCCATCTTGTGATGTCTTTTTGCTCTTGTGTTCCCTTTCAAGCTCCATGCTATCACAGGTTTCCAAGGGGTGCACTGTTCCCCCCTTCCGTTTGTTAGAGCCTTTCATGCACCTTCCTTGACTTGCTACAAGGTCACACCCTTGCTACCAACAAGGACATCTTACTTACCTCTACGTGCAACCGCAGTCAAGGCGATACCGTACTACCCACTGTTGGGACTCCTACTCCAAACGGTATGAGGTATATTTGGGACTTCTTACCAGGGAGATGCCCTGACATGTTGGCGGGTCCAACACTGTCAAAAAAGCCCCCTTATATATTTTTTCACTTTATAAGAAAAAAACACAAGGTTAAAACTTAATTTATTTGGGGAGTACTGCTATTAATAACTTAGAATGACACCCCTTTTTCTTAGCTTTCATGCTAGTAGGAGAAATCTATGTTTTGAAAATGACGTAAGGGTTGCAACTAGCCACATCTGCATCTACATTGGGAGATTTGTACTTGGATATATGTGTTAATAACCAGTGCACTTAACCTTTTAGTGTCTTCTTTTTGTATTTTGTTTTTTTTAATTATTCTATTTTTAATAAATGGGAATTGATCAAAATTAATTTTGCATGGTTGGAATGGCGAAATCATTTTTTTAAGATTGCATATTATGAGTGCCTTTGGTTGGTTACTATTATTATTATTCTATTTATGGCCTTACTATATCCAATATTTTGGTCCATTTTTGTGTGTTTTGAGTTGGATTTTGGGCCTAACTTTATGGGGACTTGCAAAAAGACCATCTCCTTTGACCAAAGTATCATTTTGATATCATTATATAAAATTTAAGTATAATTCTATGTGTTCCATGGTTATTATTTAATTATTTGAAATCATTTTTTGGAGTCTTGAAATGTTTTGACCACAAAATGCTTTCCTAACCTCAAACTCAAATCTTTTGCAATGCAAAACTATCTCAATGGTGACATCTTATAAAAACCTAGGGTATGTTGAGGTCATAGTTTGAATATGATTCTATCTTGATGTTGAGATTCTATTAGGGTTAACAAAATAATTGATGGAACCAAACTTCATCCAAATTCTAAAATAACATCCTCACAAGCCTGCTAGAGAACGATAGGGCTTCAGATAGGGTGCAAAGCCAAGCACATGTTTTGAAAATTGAAATACATAGTGGGCCTAAGAGAATGATTCTAATCTCAAGTGAGTGCAAAAAAATAAGTTCCATTAGGCTACTAGGGTGCTTTGTTGGCATAGTGTGATGCTTCTCTTAGTGAGGATGTTGCATAGGTTAAAGATTTGTTTAGCTTGTATTTAAAAAAAAAAAATCTCCTTGTGCTTTGACAAAAGGGGTGGTGGATGCCAGAGATGCTTGTAAGTTTTCTAGAAGTGATCATTATAGGTTGGATATAGTCTTTTCAAGGGAGGAGCTTCATGTTGCTTTGATTTCCGTGCAGAATGAAAAATATTTAGGTATGGATTAGTATTCCTTATGATTCATACAAGTCCATGTAGATCCCTATTGGTAATGGTTTCTATTATTTGTTTTTTTGAATTGTTTATATGGAGTCATATTTTAGAGTTTCTTAACTAATATTTAGTCAAACTTATTCCTAAGAATGTAGCTAGATATTCCATTTGGGGTTTAGTCGCCTATCACATTTTTGTCTTTGAGGATCTGCTTGGTTGTTAGATAAATAATGTTTTAGGAGAAGACTTGTTTTGTTCAAGGGAGATTCTTTCTTGATATTGTAGTTTCTATTTGAAAGACTATTGAGTGGGCTAGGGAGATACTTCAATAGACCCTTATTTTGAAAATTGACTTTGAGTAGGCTTATAATTAGTTTGATTGATCCTTTATTTTGGAGATACTGGCATGCTTGGGTTTTTGACCTTCTTGTGTTCCTATGGTCATCACCCACTTTGCTATTTCTTTGTCCTTTATTTCTATCAACAATGCATTGTCCCCATGGATTCTCATACATTTGACCATTCAATAGGGTTGCTTGTTGGTTCCCTATTTGTTTGTGTTGACAATGTATGCTTTTCTTTACTTGTTTGATGCTTTTGTATTGTTGAGTAGGTTTGTAGCATTATTCTTTTGGATCGTTCAATGATGATTAACAATGACTTTGTAGACAATTGTCTCCTCTTTGTGAGGGATAAGTGGGATTTAGTTGATGGGACGCTTCCATGCTTGGATTATTTTTGTGGTGCTTTAGGTGTTGATATAAGTGCTCACCAAATAGATTTTTTCTTGGTTAGCTTGGATTCACTACCTACATTGATCCCTATACCCCCAGCCTTATATTTTCCCTAAGGTCATTGTCTAGTATTTGGTATCCATGTAGAATTGATGCCTCCAAAGGATTTAAATCAAACTTCATTTTTTGGAAACATAAGGATCTCCCCTTTTTTTTGGTTGGTTTTATTCTTTGGGCTTTAATGCTCACTATGTCTCTTGTTGGTTCCCTAGTAGGGCTTAGTTTTGATGGGCTAGCATATCTTGAGAGAGCACCTATGGTCTAAGTATGGTGGTTCCAGGGGATGTATGCACCATGTTGAAGGATGAGGTAGGCCTTGGTCTAACTGATATAGCCACCTAAGGTAGTATTTTTGTGCCCTAGTGGGTGGTGTGGTGTCTTGAGCGTTCAACACCTTGGCATGTCTTTTTTTGACATTAGATGGTGACATCTCAATATTCAAGTAGAGTTTGAGGGGAATTTGATTTGTTTGATATTATCTTGTTGGCTCATTTATTTTGGGTGTTGGGGCAACTCATATTTGGGATCACAAGGTTATTCTGGCAAGCTATTGTTGGCTTAGTTCGTTGGCATTGGGAGCATAAGGTTATTATGGCAATCTATTGTCGGTTTGGTTCATTGGCATTGGGAGGGAAATAATAGGATAGGATTTAGCTTTTCATTACTTTTGGACTTGGAGGGTTCAATGTTTATGTGTCACCAAGTTTCCTTGTTGTCAAGCTCATAGGCTAGTTAGCAAGGGCATTTTATTCATGGGTAATATGTGGGATTTTGTCTTCTCTCTTGGAAAAGTGGTGTTCTCTTGCTTAGGAATATGGTATTCTCTTTGATCAAATTTCAATTATTGAGTTAAAAGGCCTTATTCTAAAGTGTAAGTCATTTAAAATGAATATTGGATGCCTAAGTTATGAAATAACTAAAATAAGAAATAGAAAGAACTTGGTTCTATTCTATAGAGGTAGTGATGACATCGAGCACTACGATTATTCTCTGCAATGCTAAAGTAGACACATTTGAGTTCTTGATTGGCCTTGAAGAGTTACATCGATGGTTTCCATGGATCAGTTGGGTGTCAATGGGGTCTTATCGAGCTACAGGGGTAGCCCTGACTGTGTTGGGTTGTTCTAATACGGAGGGAAATATCTCAATAGTGTAGCTAGTGGGACTTTGACATCTATTTTTTTTCTCTTCAAAGGCACTTGTTATGTGTTAGATCTTACATGATTTTGACCAGATCTGTCGCAATTCCTTGTTTTGTGTTCAAATCGCATGAGTTCTAGGGATGTGGGGTTTTATTGGCATTTAGATTTGTTTATATTAATAGATCAAAGTGTGGGTAATGTTGGGGGAGCTCTAACACTATGGGATCTAGAGACTTTCACCCCAAAACTGGTGAGACCTATGCCAGATATGGGGATGAATAAAGAAAAATATACAAAATTTCATATTTTTATTAAGAGTCTTAGTGGGAAGACCTTCGTTCATTGGATCCGGGGTTCAAATCTAGTTAGAAATCTGAAGTAGATGATCCAAAAGAGTATGGGTATACCAATTTTCTTCCAGGTCTTGGAATATACTGGAAAGGTACTCAAACCACTCGTTGGAAGTTTATGGTGTTATAAAAGATTCAACAATAATTTTAAATATGAGGATGCAGGGAGGTTCGAGCAACACAAATAGAAATGGAGCCACATCATTCAAGAATGCACTCAAGGGGAAGGCTACCACACAATTAGATCAATCTCAAAACATGTCAGGCCCTTACATTGTATAACAGATGGAAAGGGTTCCAGAAACGAACATCAAAATCCCTGGGGTTAAAATTTTTCATGATGATCTACAATCCATAACAATTATAGATGTTGATTTAATGGTTTATGTCCAAAACCAGAAGATATGGACAAGGTGATTCACTCTTCATGGACATCAAAGTGTGATATCTATTTGTGTTCTAAACAATTTTTCATAGTGCAATTGCAGATCAAGCAAGATATGGAAAAAGCTTTAAACGATGCCCCATGATTTTTGGTAGAGATAGACCTTTGTTACCCCATGGTTTCCTATGTTTGATGCAACAAACATGGTGGTTACGATGATGCTAGTTTGGGAAGGATCTCAAACCTTCCCCTCCATTTTTGGCACCATTAGGTTATGCATGATCTTGTTAATGTTTTGGGAAAATTCAAAAAATTGGATCTGGATGGAACCTCGAAAGATATTTTTACTTTTGCCAGGATTTGTGTAAAGATAAATCTAAGTAAAGGTCTTCCTTATTGCATTTTTTTAAAACATGAGAATTTTCAGTGGACACATGTGTTAGACTATGAGAATGTGGCATTATGATGTCAAACTTGTTTTTAAATAGGTCATTTACAAAATTCCTTTCCACAAGAAAGGAAGGCATCAAAGAAAAAGAAGAGGCAAGTCCCTAACCAAAGGGAATAGTAGTTTCCCGATAGTTTAGAATATGAGAAAGAAGCTGATGAAGTAAATTCACCAAATTCCGAACCACAACCTCATTTTGTCGGCAAATCAAATGTTGAAGAAGTGGACAAATCCAAATCAGTGGTCACAACTCAGAAGGTTACAAAATCAAAAGAAACCATGGTACTAGAGCAGTATAAAGTGGATATGCCTATGGATGGAAAAGAACTCAGGTGGCATAAAGAGATCTCATGTATCTGAGAGTTTAGACTCAGACAAAGAGATCATCCCATAGAAAAACAACAATCAACCAACAATAGTAACATATGTGCCAAATTAAGGAGTATGGTGGAAGGTGGATAAAAAGAAAGGAAAAAAAGGGAAAATTAGGTGATTTCTATCATACTTAATCATGTAAACTCTTTGCAATTTTTCTATCTTTTGTTTTATGTATCGGTTGCAAGGTTGATACAAGGTGTTAGTTCTAGTCTTCGCAGCCTGTCACCAGGGATCAAAATGGGCTCTTACTATGTCTGGTTTTCAGAGATGTTTTGCACATGATCTTCAGTGCAAATCATATCCTAAGTATTTCCATTAGAAGAAGCTCGGAAAAATATTTCCAATGGTATATCACACTCCCGTAACCGGTTTCTGGATCAAAAGATATGATCGAAATGAATGAGTGATTCTTGGTTATGCATGTTTTGAGGTCAGTTGCTGCACACAACGACAAGTTTACTACAAGATCAGTTTCTGAAATAATGGTAAGGAATTTTTCAAAAGTGAAAGAGGTTTTTGTCCATCACATACCAAATAACAAAAACCTCCTTCAGTTTATGCACAGGTGCTACTATGTGGGAGATATGCAGTGATATTTGGAGCCTACATTAAAACAAAGAATTTTTTTTTTAATTTATTTTACTGTTTTAGTCATTTTAGTGTGGTGCCATGTTATAATAGATGGAAAGTAATTTTGAAAAAAAAAAGGAGGTTTTTGTTAACCACAAGCCATATAACAAAAACCTCTTTCAGTTTATTCACAGGTGTCATGAATTTGGATATGTGACTAGATCTTTACAGCTCATTTTCACAGATTTAAATTTTTAATGATTTTCTATTTTAGAGATGATTTTGTGGCACTTGCAAGGAATTGGAAATGAATTTCCCAAATTTGAGAGAGGTTCTTCTCCAACATGACCTTATCTACAAAAACCTCTTTCAGTTTTGTAATAGGTGCTATTTTTTAGGAGATACGGGTTCATCTTCAACACCTATTTTCAGAAATTCGGTCCAAGTTTAATGTAACTGATTCTATTTTGAAGAAGATGGTTGAGCTCAATTCCCTTAATACAGGGATGAGCTAAATGTATAAATTTTATGAATTTCATAGTGTAGAGGTTCGATTTTTGCAACAGGAAGAAGCATTTGGATTGTGTAAAGTTTTATTGAATATCATAATAAAGCAGTTTTTTCCCTTTAGGCCTGGGATTCATCACGGTGCTGATGTTTAGTATGTTTTTCCTGTAATTCATTTACACATTATGTTTTTTCTGCCTTGTTACAGTATTATCTAAGTGATATGTTAGGAATTCATCCGTAATGATGCTCCTTTCGTGATGATTTTGCTGTTAGTTGTAATGGTTGTCTTAGCAGAATTCATCCTTGGCTAGATGCTCTGTTGAGCAACCTCGTGATTCTCTTTCATCTAAAGTTGTTGTTGCAGATTCATCCTTTGTCTGATGCTTGCAAGGCAGCGGGCTTTCTCCCTCATACTTCTCACATTTACAATCTTCACTTGGCTGAACATGGCACTTAATTTGCCCCAGGTTTGCCGGCAGAAACTGACATCGATTCCATAGTCCAATCACCCTTTCTCTTGCTGTTTTCGACCCAAAACAAATCCAATCAAATCCTCTGAGCTACTATACCTAGCCTAAAATCTATATTTGATTCAGTCATCTCCACTGAGATTGACAAGGAGAGAGCCCTCTCCCGACCTGGTAGGGCTAGCTACCAGGTTAAGCGTGGTTTGATGTTACCCTAGACCTGCCTTCCTTCAGCCTAAGGTAGATTTAGGCTCTAACATGAGGCAATGCTTTCGAGCATCTGCAAAATGTATTTTTGTTCCTTAATTTTCAGGTTGAATAAAATTCCATCTTTTTTCTTCAGGAAAAATAAAATATGCGCTGCCTAAGTTATTTTTGGAGGGATTAAGGTTGGATATTTGGTTGCTTGGTTACTTCTTCTTCTTCTTTATAATTTTTTTTTGTAAGCTACTCAATGATATTATATTAAATTGAAATAAGATCAAGGGAATACATAAGTTGTGCTATTAGTATGCCACTGAAGAAATCAGACCACTAGCATAGTAATAATTTTTTAGACCAACAAAACATGAATTCCAATCTATTATTAGGAACGACAGTAGTACTATCTAGCTTAGGTACTAATTTATACTAGATTATTGTTAATTTGGCCGCTCGGGGACAAATTCTCTCCTTTGGACAACCTTCCCCATCTAGAGAAGACCCTCTTTTCCCTTTGAAAAAATTAATTTGGTCAAGAAAAAAATAATTTTTAATGAGAGAACCCTTATGTACACAAATGTGCAGGTCGAATTTAAAGATAAATTGGGTCTCCAAGGAAGCGTATAAATAAAACTCAATGGACATCATCTGGACGTACAATACACAAATCTTCTTCTTCTCTTTCGAGGTTCATAAATCTTAAATTGCAGGGTATTCTTCTAACACGTGTGAAGGGTTTAGAGGAAACTCTTGTTTTTTGTGCTAACTTTCTATTGGGAGAATTTGTGTATTTGTTGACAAAGTTTGACTTGGAGTTTTGACCTCCTTTGAATTAGAAAATTTTGATTTCTTGAGGCTGAATTTTTATGTGGAGGAGCCAAACTTTTTTGGGCACTTTTTACTGTTGTTGACTGTCGACTTTAACCTCTTGAATTTGAAGCTTGACTGGAGAAATTTTCGCTTTCCATTGACCCGGATTTTATTGAGTTGTTTGGGACTATTTTGACGAGCAAAGGAGGCCGAGTATTTTGACCTTTGACCAAGCTGATTAGGAGGATGTTTGACCGTTGAATTATGACTAGTTAGGTCATCTTTGTTGACTTTAACCAGATCTGACTTTTGGGCTCATCTCTTGGATTTTGGATATTGGTTTGTTGGAAAGTCAAAGTTATTGACTTTTGACTCTTGAATAGTGAATTGGATCATTGTACTCTCTCTGTTGAACATTTTATGACAATCTAAGAAATGGTTTTCCCCCTTGTGGGGTTTATCCCTGGTCTTTGACCAAATTTGGTGTCTCTTGTTATTGCTCTTATTTTACATCGCATTTATTATTCTATCTACAATTTTTATTGATCATTGGAAGATTAAATTTGATTGCTAATTGAAGAAAGAATTAGGCTAAAGTGATTGTAACAACATAGAACAATGGAAAATTAACATGGTATTAGAGCCAACGTGAAGACAAACCCAAGGAATCAAGAGACAAGAGAAATCATCTTTGAAAGAAGTTGAAGGAGTCTATTTGACACACAACACAGTAGGAAAAACACTACTCCTAGTCCTACACTAAAGAGTGCATGGGCCTACTCACATGAAGTGATATTTCCAATGCAGCCACTGATGCATTGGCTGGCCCATGCTAGCGAAGGCATGGTAAACAAGAAAGATATACATGTAAACCAGTGAATAAGAAAGATTTAACAATGAAGACCAATACACTTAGAGTTTAAATGCGTCCACAGAAAAGAAAAGAGTGAACGCGCAGGACAAGCATTCTGTGAAATTAACATGGTGTTGTGACACACTGCATGCAGATGTGTAATATCTTGTTTCCGAGATTTTCCCCAAACCCGAGTAAACTCCAAACAAATACATGTAAATGATGTAATAACTGGGAAGCTCAAAGTGATGGAAATAACAATGGCGCAACATATAATAATATAAACATGAAATATAAGCAGATACTCAAGAAATGCAGAGAGAAATGCTAAGCCATTTTATTATACTGAGTAATAGAATGAGTACAGGAGGTGATAAGAAAGATGGCACCTCGACTTGCACAAGGAAAGTGGAGAAATACACTCAGAATAGCAAAGGAATGGCCTCTCTTTGAACTGCGTCCAAGCTGCTAGAGAACTGCCATGCTGCTGCTGCTGGTGGAAATCAAATGAGGATTTGGGGCTGGTCCCCTCCTCAGAAAATGCTAAAACTCTAGAATCAGACTCTACTCAAGAAACCCAAAAAGACTCAGAAAGATTTTCTGAAATGGCCGACCCCCGAAAATCGCCCCCCTTGAGGACCACGCAATCCCTCAAGGCTCTGCGCTGCCACTGAAATAAACCCACCCAAACTCTGCCTGAAACTCAGCCAAAATCCTCCAATATGCAAGGGCTGATCCCCTGCTCAATCTCCTAGCACAAATCCCCCTGCAAAACCTCAATCCAGAACTCTTGCCAGAAAGAACTGTGTCATCCCTCTCAAGACTGCGAAGTCATCCAAGATGTTCAATCCTCCTGCGAAAATGATGATGAAACTATTGCAAAAATACTGATGGAAATACCTTGCCTGAGCAGGCACTCGAAGTCCCCCGAGGCTAAGGATGAGATCTCCGAACATAGACACTGAATGCACTAAACAGTACTGTAGACTAGCTAAACAGCGAGCGTGCTCAAAGTCGAAGTGACTAGCTCAAATGTGCATAATCGAATGCCAAAATGAGGAGGCTCCCCTCACCTTTATAGCGTTGGCCCTTCTCAAACTCTAAGGCCCACCTCCTCCAACGTAGCCAGCTCTTGCCACGTGCTCTTGTCCATCTGTGCAGTCCCTCCAAGTGTCTGCGTGGGCCCCCTCCTCTACATGGTTCTATGGCCCCCCTTGGCTCCCCTTAAGTTACAACGTTGTGCTACTAGGGAGTGAATTTATTCTAAATGTGAGTTATGTCACCCTTTACTCACCTTTTTATTCATAACTAACTATAGAACGAAAAATTGAGCAAAATTGAATATTCCAATTAGCCATGGCTAATTAGGAATATTACAGTCTCCCCCGGAAAAATGTTACTTGTCCTCAAGCAACTGAAGTGGGGGACGCTGCAAAATTTTCTTGCTCTCCCAAGTGGCATCCTCATTCGGTAAATTCTTCCACCTCACCAAGAATTCCCAGACCGTCCTGCTCCGCAGCTGCCTCTCCCTGGTATCAATAATAGCCTCTGGCTGCAACACCAAATGCCCCTCATCATCTATGGGTGGTAGCTCATCTGTCACTGTCACCTGTTGCCCCAATGCCTTCTTCAGGCATGATACATGAAAAACGTTATGAATCTTGCTACCTTGGGGCAACTCCAACTCATATGCAACCTGTCCAATCCTGCGTATCACCCTGTATGGTCCATAAAAGTGGGGCTTGAGCTTCTCAGCCCCCTTCTGCTTCAGTGACGACTGTCAGTATGGCTGTAATCGTAGGTAGACCAAGTCCCCTACCTCAAACTGTCTCTCCACCCGACCCCTGTCAGCATATAGCTTTTGCTGGTTCTGCGCTGTAGCCATATTGTCCTTGAGAGCTCGGAGAATATCCTGACTCTCTTGGATCCAAATCTTGGCTCTCGGAGCCTTGCTATCACCAAACATCACGTCAGCAAAAGACAAAGGATGATATCCATACAAAGCATAGAATGGTGACATACCAATGGACATGTGATGTGTAGTGTTGTAGCAGTACTCCCCCAGATGCAGCCATCTCAACCATGCTCGTTGCTACCCACTGACATAGTTACGCAAGTAGCCCTCCAGCCACTTGTTAACTATCTCTGTCTGCCCGTCCGTCTGTGGGTGATAACTGGTACTCGGTGTCAACTCCGTCCCCACCAACCGGAAAAGCTCTTGCCAAAACCCGCCCATGAAACGACTGTCCTTGTCACTGATGATGGTCTTAGGAAGACCATGTAGCCTGAAGACCTCTCTGAAGAACAGCTCGGCCACCTGTGCTGCTGTGTAGTGTGCGGATATGGAAAAAAAATGTGCGTACTTTGTCAGTTGATCAACGACGACAAAGATACAATCCTTGCCCTGTACCATGGGCAAACCTGTGATGAAGTCCATTGAAATACACTTTCATTTTCCCTCCGGAATGGGAAGAGGCTGCAATAAACCCGCGGGATGGCTCATCTCCCCCTTGTTCCTCTGGAAAACATTGCACTCCCGGATATGCTGGAGTACGTCCTCCTTGAGGCCCTTCCATGAGAACCTCTCTCTAATGGCCTTGTAGGTTTTGGTAAACCCCTGATGGCCGACCAATGGTGAATCATGTGAAGCTCGAAGTATCTTCTTCTTGAGCTGAGATCCCTCAGTCAAGAAGATCCTGTCCCTGTAGTAGATGATCTCATCGACCACCCTGTACCTATCATCTGTCACCTGCCCATCCAGAACCTCACATGCAAATCTGTCCTTGGAGTACTCTACTAAGAGTCGAGCCCTCTAGTCTGTGTCCAAGCTCATAAGAGACAACGTGGCTGGTCTACGTGAAAGGGCATCTGCTACCACGTTGTTCTTACCCTTGACATACTCAATGTCAAAGTCATATGCTTGGATCTTACTGATCCACTTCTACTACCTCTCCTGTAGCTGCTTCTACTCCAAAAAGAACCTGAGGCTGTTGTGATCAGTCCTCACCCTGAACCTGTTACCCACTAAATACTGCTGGAACTTGGCCAATGCATGCATGATGGCCAACATCTCCTTGTCGTATATAGAATACAACCTCTCGTGCAGAAGGAGCTTCCGGCTCTCATAGGCTATAGGGTGACCTCCCTGCATCAATACTGCGTCGATCCCCTCTCTCGACGCATCACACTCCAAAACAAATGGCTGCGTGAAATCTGGCAATGCAAGCATTGGGCAGCTGCTCATAACCTCCTTGAGCCTGTCAAAGGCTCGCTGCACGGTATCCGACCAGTTGAATGCCCCCTTCCTCGTCAGATCTGTCAGGGGTGCAGCAAGCTGTGAGAAACTCTTAATGAACTTCCGATAGTAAGTACAAATGCCAATGAATCCCCGAAGTTCTGTCACATTCCTTAGCTCCAACCAATCTTTGATGGCCCTGATCTTCTACTTGTGGACCCTCACTCCGTCCACCCTTATGATGTGTCCCAAGTACAACATCTCCATCAACCCAAACTCGCACTTGGAGAGCTTGGCGTAGAACTGTTGCTCCTACAAGATGCGCAACACTGTCTCAATGTGCTGGAGATGCTCTTCCCAATTCCTACTGTAAATGAGGATATCGTCAAAGAATACCAACACAAACTTCCTCAAGTGACTGCGGAAGATGTGATTCATGCAGGACTGGAATGTCGCAGGGGCGTTGGTTAGCCCAAAGGGCATCACCAAGAACTCAAAGTGCCCATAGTGACACCTGAAGGCGGTCTTGTGAATGTCCTGCTCCCTCACACGAATCTGATGGTACCTAGATCTCAAATCAATCTTTGAGAAGAACCGTGCTCCTCTCAACTCATGCATCAACTCATCGATCCTGGGTATGGGGTACCTATTCTTCAGTGTCTTCTTGTTCAGGGCCCTGTAGTCAATGCACATCCTCAATGTGCCATCCTTCTTCTTCACCAACACCACGGAAGAAGCAAAAGGACTTGTGCTTGGCCGAATGTGCCCAAGAGCTAGCAACTCTTGAATGGCCCGTTCAATCTCATCCCGATAGGCCTTGGGATGCCTATAGGGGGTAGTAATCACTGCCTTTACGCCCTGCTCAAGCTCAATGGTGTGCTCAAACCCCCGGTCCGGTGGTTGTCCCGGCGGAATCTCCCCAAATATTATGGCATACCGGTCAAGGATGGACTGTATCTCTAGATGTACCGTCTGCCCTATAGTCCCTTCCTCTAATGCACGCAGCTCCATTTCCCACTCTACGTTTCCCTTCCGGAAGATTGCCTCCATCCGATCAGTCGAAACAGTGTGAGGCGGATATGTGTGTTGTCCCCGTATCTTCTCATGCCTCCCTGTCTTCTCATCATCCCACTCCATCTATAGGGTCTTCCAATCTGTCGTGACCTTCCCTAGAGTGATAAGCCACTGAACACCCAGTATCATGTTGGTGTTTGGAATATCGACCACGAAAAAGTGGTCAGTCAGTGTATAGGTGCCCATCGTCACTGATAGCTCTGGAACATAACGAGCACACATCATGGTCTGATCTCCTAGGACCAAAACTGAAAACCCATCGAAGCTCTTTGTTTGTATACCTCTCCGCTCAACCATCTGTGCATCGATGAAGTTGTGGGTTGCCCCACTGTCAACCAAATACTCGCTAGCTGCGTACTGTCCCCCATATGCGCAGCGTCAAATACTTGGAACTCCTCGCAATGCTGCAAGGGCCCCTCCGGCAGGTGCAAAAGCTGCACCACCTGCTGCTGGCGGTGGAGGTGGGAAAGGACCCTGCACGGCATGACTATCTCCTACCTCCACATCATCCTCCTCATCCTCTTCCCCGCTGCTCTCGGACAAGACCTCAATAAAATGTGCTTTGCCATTAGCACATCTATGTCCCGGTGCCCATGGCTCCTGAAAGGTAAATCACAACCACTTCTTTTTCAGCTCCCTCCTGGCATCATTGTCAATCTGCACTCGTCCTGGATTCCCTTTTGGAGGCGGAATCCTCACATCCTTCCCCTTAGACTAGGAAGTTTGTCTTTGGGGGTAAGGTGTCCGGGTCTTGGGTAAGACATCTTGTAAATCCCGAGTCCTGCTGATAGCATCCTGGAGTGTGGCTGGTCTAGTGGATCAGACTAAACCCTGAAGTGGCTCTGCTAACCCCTCAATGTACATGTAGATCCTCCGTGCCATGGATAGATCTGGCACCATCACTGAAACCCTCAAGAAATTTGCAATGTAGGTTTCTGGGCTCCTGATCTGTTTGAGCCTCGTCAACTCAACAAAGTGCTGCTCTGGATCCCTTCGGTCGAACCTGTCTATCAATCTCATGGTGAACTCGGCATATGTCGTCACTGTGGAGTGTCTGAGTGTAACCATCCCATGGAACCACCAATCCTGGGCCTCACCATCCAATTGTAATGTCGCCACCTTGATGGCCTCTGTCTCCGACATCTGGTTAAGCTGGAAGTAAATGTCCAACTTCTCCACCCAAGACTTTGCCGAACTATTTGATGAACCATCAAACGTAGGCAAGTGGAATCTACTAGCTGTTATAGACATTTTTGTGCCTTACAGCATGAAGCATGAAATGTCCATAATCTAAGGGATCCAAAGTCCCTAAACATGTTGTTCCTACCCCTAGAGGAACAAGGTCAGCAAACCACAGCAATTCAAATCAGTTCTCCACTGAAAAACACTCAAAAACAAGTCAATTCTGGATCATGTCAACTGCTCCACTGAGCTTCTGCGCTGAATGTCAACTGCTCCATGGTCTACCTGCGCTGAATGTCAACTTCAACAAAGGCTACCTGCGCTGAGCGAGTTTGGACATGTGGAGGGATCTTTCCTCAATGTGTCAGTGCCCAGGAAGCTTCCAAAATGACACTTGGATCAAAGGATTCGCCTAGTGATGAGTAAGAGGTTCTAAAACTCCAAGTGGAAGGTAGGATCTCCAAGTGGACTCAAGAACTAAAGAACAACTGGAGTTGAAGAGGACACTAGTCACACATCAAGCTAACTCATCTTCTCTCCAAAACTCTATATAAGGATCTCATCCCATGGGATCTAGAGGCCGGAATTTTGTGCAAAGAATTGCTGTTGGTTTACAGTTGGAATTATTGGGTGATTGCTTGAAGGAGGTGAAGAGGAGATTTCTTTCCGTCGGGAAGGTGATGCTGGATTGGGCCTCTTATGGTTGTATCACCACCTGAACCTTACTTTCTTCCATTAATAAAGCATTTGAGGTTCTTCTATTCGCATGTGTTTCAATGATGTATTGTTTTACTTGCGTATTTGATTTATTCTAATCCTTGAATCAATTATGAATGCATGCTTCTTGTAGTTTCCCTTTCTCGTCTTGTTTGCAGGATCTTGGTGTAGCTGGGCCCGTGAGAAGACAAGGAGCTGGGAGCAAGCAGCAAGGAGAGAAGATTGGATCAACCATTCGCGAAAGACATCAGTGAGTGGATCTCTTTCTTTCCTCTTTTGCATCTCATAAAGAAGTAATCTTAGATAGCTTTGCTTTGATTGTTGCTAAGGATCTATCACCCTTAGAGTGGGATAGGGTCATTCCGTATTGGATACTTTTCCCAACAACAAACTGGCGACTCCGCTGGGGATCGTATCTTGTTGGTAGCTTGTGTTTCTTGCTATTCATTTCCTAAACAAAGGGAGTACCGAATCGAACTGCATTTGAGTCCTTCGAATGCAAAGTAGAGGGCAGCTACTCTAGCTCAGTTCTGGGCATGTTTATGATTTGAAGAGCTGATCCACAGGGACTCTAAATAGCTCTTTGTGGTAGTCTTCATCTTCCTTTAATCATCCTCTAGTGTGTACTTGATTGATAGCCTCTGATTTGGCCTAAAACAGTTGATTTTTGAGCAATCTGTGACCCGGAACCTGAGAGAAACGAAACTTTTCTCTTCAGCGCCACTGCAGTGAAGGCAGTCTGCGTTTCAACGCAGGTCCCGAAGGGGCTACCTGCGCTGAATGTCAAACTGACAGTGCAGAGCCTGCGCTGAACCAGTTTTGCATTGTGCAACTGGGGTTCCCTGCCTTCTGTTGCCCAGTTTTCAGTATTGTTTTTGCAGCCTGCTATCAACCTGTGTACCTATCTGAAACTACCTTTCTTTGCCATTATTCCGCCTCGGTTGTATGAAGAAACTGTGATTGTTCTTTTTGTATTTCTTACTTCATTTACAGTTTCCCATAACGAAAGTGAACTAGTCTTGCTGTGGCCTCTTAGATCTAGACCTGTGATAAAGTGTCGTTTTGATCCTAAGAGTTAGTTTATTTGCTGTTCATAGCTGATTGAGCATTTGCTTTCGTCATATGGTTCGAATTTAAGTATTTCTAGTGTTGAAACGAGTGAATCTTAAGGTGTTCTTTTGATTTTGGACAAAATCTTGTTTGCTTTCACTTGAAATTGAATTCGAAATTATACAACAGCTTTCTTTTTGTAATACATCAACATTAAGAAAGAAGAAAAGAAATACCTGCATTGTGCATGTGCATTTTGACAGCTTGCATGTTGATTTAGGAAAAGTGCATCAGTGTGTGCTCTATGATCTGTGTGAAAAGTTGATGTCTTTCTTTTCCCTCAGTAGTTAAGATTTTCATAAGTTGAAAGAATTGAAAAAGCTTGCTTATCATTCTTAGACTGCATTTAGGAGTTGTACCATACATCACGTGGTGATCCATAAAGGCAAACTGCTAAGCAAGATCAACCTAAAATGAATTGAATTTACATAACAACGCTTTGAAACATAACGAAACACATAGAGGTCTAAGCTAGAGACGTGTTCCGGCGTCGTTAAACGTGATATCTTAGCGTCGAGTGGTTGGGTGATTCCTCCACGGTGAAGCGATAAGTATCAATACGGACTTGTGCTCCCACGTACCGTCACGTATATATTGGGAGACCCTTATAGGAATAAAGCCTTTATCCATAGGAAGCCGTGTCGGCCGCCCTACTGATCGCAATGCAGTGAACACAACATTCACGAAGATCGACCACTCGTACCGTAAAACGTATTCTATGGTTTTGCGAAAGGTTTGGCACACCCTCTGCCTAGAACTCCAGAGTAGTTTCTTTTGGCCTTTTTCAAACTCTATAACTGAAAAAGTCCATCCGAGCATTTGTCACTTCGGGCTCGTTAAAACATCGAAGGAGACTAGAGTCATCTTTAGCTTTTTCTCGACTCTTAAAAAGTGAAAAAGCAAGTTGTGTCTTAAAAGCGTCTAAAATTAATTCAATTCGGAAACACATTTTCCCCTGTGTATTTTGGTTGATCGAGTAATCTGCAATCGTGGAAGAAAGTCAATTGAAACCCCGTCGTTCGTGGAGGCTTACGAGTCAACCGTCTTTGTCTCCGGAATCGAAAACAGTACGGGCAAAGCGAACTCGTTTAACCGGTTCAAAATCTCCTATCAAAGTTAGAACAAGTGTTCCAACAACATCTGAGGTTCCGGTTACTCCAAACATTTCTGGGAACCCTGCCTCTATTGAAGAAGTTCAACAGCCCCAGAGGGACAGTAACACTGATCCTAGTCTGAGAGCAAATACTTGTGTTACTGAATCAGTTCCATCTGTAACCGGTTCAGAGAGTCTTGCTCCTCAAACAACTGTCGCTGTCGAAACAACCCCTTCTTCGGCACTAGAAATATTTTACGGACCTGACGGTCTTCCTCTTCCACCTGGTCTGATTGCAATAGAGGAAATTGTAGAAGATCCGCAAGCAACTACTCCGACCCATTTTGGAGTAGGGGTCACTCTATTTCCTTCTACATCAGAAGCTAGCCTATCACCAGGGGAAGTTCCTGTAGAATCGCTAGGCAATCTATTGGATAGACTCAAAATGTCTGAACAACCGTCAACATCTAGGACTGTGTCAAATGACACAGCGACAGCAGAACCCCCTGCCGTCACTCCGACAATGTTTGCCGGCATACCATCTGTCCCAACTAGCTCTCAACAGCTGGAAGGAGCCCCTTCAGGGGCTATAACGACAATGTGGTATGTTCCTGTTTGTTCTTCCGGGATAATACCCAGTAACTCTTATGTTGGAACTCAACAAATTGATCCTTTTGGAGGACAGTTTGGGCAATCCGGTCCTCAAGGTTTAGTAATTCCTTTTAGTTCCGGATCACCACCGTATGGGGGGCAGTATGCCCTTTCATTACCCCCTCCGGGAGGTTACCCATACGGGAGTTCACAACAGTATTCAGGTTATACTGGAATGACTACAAGTGGTTGGGTACCTATGCTACCCCAGCAACCAAGAGTTGTATATTCTATGCAACAATGTGTACCTGTGACGAACATCCTGACAACACCAGCGATTGTAATCGTGTCGCAAGTTCAAACGATGCCTGTTGTGTGTCAACCTCAGATTTCTCAGGTTGTAATGCAACAGCCCTTTGGCCCTGCGACTCAACCACAATCACCAACTGGCGGGGCGACACAAGTACAAACGGGTACCATTACCCCTCATCTTGGTCCAGCGGTTAGTATAGCACAACAGCACATGGCTTCGCAACCATGGCTGGTACAGTACCAACAACCGCAATTCCAGCAAGTGTACCAAGGTTCCGAGCAGCAGATTTTTGCGAACAGTGGACAACCGTATATACAACACGGTCAAAACCAACCACTTTATAGTGGGATAGTCCACCAACCGTATCAATCATACCAACATCAATTACATTATGCTGGTATGCAAAGACCAACTGCTCAGGAGATTCCATCGTATCCTAGGTATGCTTCGCCTAATCTGAGTCAACAGTTACCATTCGTGGCAACTCTAGAGTTACCTGATTTACATCGGTTGACGAACGATTCGATTGCTTATGCCCCTTGGTGGCCAGCGATTCCTCACAAACTTCCTTCGGACATTCCTAAATTCAATGGAAATCCCGGTGAAGATCCGTCGAATCACGTGATGACTTTTCATCTGTGGTGTTCATCGAACACTCTAAACGATGATTCGATAAGACTTCGCCTCTTTCAGAGGACATTGACAGGTCCAGCGGCTAAATGGTATATTGAATTGCCAAGAGCCTCTTTTGACAATTTCAATTCCTTAGCTACGACTTTCTTAACCCATTTTCAATTACCAATAAGGTATGAAACGGGAACCGAAATATTAACCAACTTCAAACAGACAACAGCTACTCACATATCAGATCATATACATGAGTGGCGTCGTCATCGTAGGATGGTGAAAACGTACGTTCCCGATCAGCTATTAGCTGAATGGTTTATAAAGTCGTTACTTCCGGCTATAACGGAAGATGTGGCCAAGGGGGGGGTCATAACAGAGGAGCAAGTCATTGCTCGTGCTCAATATTTAGACTTAGTATATACTCAGTCTGGCACGCTCTACGACAAGATACCCGATGCCCCTAGGCCTGAATTTTCAATTCCTTCCCCTCCTAAATCGAATATTGACTCTCATGCCGGAGATGGTGTGATTGGCACTGCAAGCGCGAAATCGAAAAAGGCTTCATCTCAGAAAGCCCGTAAGACTTCAGATCAAAATGCAAATGAAGAGATTCTTGCTTCGGAAGTAAATGCCATATCAGCAGATAAAGGCAAAGAAACCAATCAACCAGGAAGCAAGAAGAAGCAAAACAAAGGGAAAAAGAAGAAACAGGATGATCCGTCACCTGGGAAAACTTCTTCAAACCCTCCTGATAAAGGGAAACCAAAAACTCCATGTTTTATATGTGACGAAGATCACTGGACATCCGATTGTCCATACAAAGCTGAGCTCAAAAGATTCTTTAAAAGTCCTAAGGCCTCAGCTGTGTTAACTGATCCGTTTCCCAATCCAGGTCAAAATCTGGTTGATAGTGGAAATGCTTCCCCGTCGCAAGTGCTAATGTTGTCGATCTCTAAGCAACAGAATGATGCTTTGATTTCGACAAGGAACAAAGATTACGGGAATCCGCAACTGTCAAACGAAAAAGGTAAAGATCAACCAAGTAGTTCGACAACAACTTCGACGGAAGTTGTCCCACCCATAATTCCTGAATTAACAATAAAACCACCTAAGGGGGTAGTACACAAGTCGACGTTTAATCCTCGCGCCAGGGCAGCGCAGCATTATAACATAGTAGAAGATTTGGCCCAATCGCCATCCGCTATGTCGACTCTTGAGGTACTACAAAATTGTCCATCCCAAAGGCAGGCGTTGTTATCAGCAATTGGAGGGGTTGATCCTAAGGATTCCAATCTTGTCTCCTTTGATCACAAAGGATACGACCCTCAGTTACCAGCTCAACTAGCTTTCCTCATTCAAGTGAAAGCCCTCAACAAAACTGTTCATCGAACAATTATTGATGAGGGGGCATCTACATGTATTATGTCGATGAGTTGCTGGAAAGCGTTAGGGTCGCCAACCTTGTCGAGATCTTCGACAACACTAAAAGCATTCGACGGTAGGACATATACCCCTTACGGTATCCTAAATAACTTGAAGGTAGAACTAGGTGGAAAAACAGTAGAAATTGATGTTGAAGTCATTGATGGGAATCTTGATTACAACATCCTACTGGGAAGACCATGGATATATGCCATGGCAGCTGTAGTGTCGACTTATTTTAGGAAGATCGCATTCCCGTTTGAAGGAGGGATTACGGTCGTCGACCAACAGAACTTCCTCCCTAATGGTTCACAAGTTACAGGAAGCATTCCCATGATCCATGAGAGCGACCATTCAATTCAAGATATCGGAGTAGGCCTGTTGAAGGACCCCACAATGATGGGAACCTTCACGCTACCACATCCTATCCACATAGGAAACATACCGTTTGTAGCAACCTGCAACATGATATCTTCCACGAAGGTCACAAAAGACAAAGTCAACATGGATCGTACAATGGTTTTGCCCCCAAGCCCAATCGAAATATTGTAGCAATCAATGTTTCAGGCATGGGAGGCGAGCCCAAATCAACGCTCGTCAAGCGTTTGGGTAGATAGGTCTAGAGAATATGGTACCCCTTTGGATCCCTGGTCACGAGTGCATGGAAGTGACGAAGGAATCCTGCAATCAATGTTGATTGAGGGGGCACCATGGAATGATAACCACCATCGTTCCCTTCCTCCGGAAGATACTCAGGATGACCTTTATCACCCTTCAGTGTTTGAATTCCTAACAAATACTGTAAATACGGTGGATTCCGAGCGAAACCTATCCAATATTGAAGAGACTATAGCCATAAATATCTCGACCAAAACAGATGTTGTAGAGAATATTTATGTCGGCAAAGGTTGTTCCCCTTCAGAACTGGAAATATATAAAGCTCTTTTCCGCGAATTCAGAGATGTCTTTGCTTGGTCATATGATGAAATGCCAGGCATTGACTCGAGTATCGTTGAACATGAAATTAAGATGTATCCTGATGTCAAACCAGTAAGACAACGGCTTCGGCAGGTGCACCCCAAGAAAGCCGCTGCCATTAAGGCAGAAGTTGAGAAGCTTCTCCATGCTGGTTTCATCTACCCGGTTCCTCTAACCGATTGGGTATCGAATATTGTCCCTGTTATGAAAAACCAAGGAACGATAAGAGTGTGCGTTGATTATAGGGATGTAAATCAAGCTTGTCCTAAGGACAACTACCATACACCCTTCATCGACCAGATAATTGATGAATGCGCCGGATGTGAAATCTTTTCATTTATGGATGGATTTTCCGGGTATAATCAAATAAATATCCGCCCACAGGACCAGTCAAAGACTGCATTTATTTGTCCGTGGGGCACATTCGCTTATCGAAAATTACCCTTTGGTTTAAAGAACGCAGGGGCGATGTTTCAGAGAGCAATGAATTATGCTTTCCATGACATCAAGAACATCGTTCAACCTTATCTCGACGATCTTCCGGCTCATTCGCAAAAGCGGACTGATCATCCGCAGCATTTAAGAGCGATATTTCTACGTTGCCGACACTACAAGATAAGACTCAATCCACACAAATGTGTGTTTTGCGTCGGTTCTGGTCATTTACTTGGCTTTATAGTCTCCAAGGATGGGATTTGTCTCGACCCTTGAAAGGGGCAGGCGATCATTAATTTTCCTCCACCTTCGAATTTGCTTCAGATTCAGGAACTCCAAGGGAAAGCAAAATTTCTGAGGAGGTTCATTCCAAATTACGTAGAACTTGCTAAAGGTTATACCCGTCTCTTGAAAAAGGATGTACCTTTCGTCTGGGACCAGGTTGCGCAAGCTTCCTTTGATGCTCTGAAAGATTCTCTAGTAAAAGCATCATTAATGTACGCCCCAGACTATCAAAGAGACTTTAACCTGTATCTGGCTGCAGCGGATACGACCATTGCAATGGTTTTAGTTCAAGAAGTCGATGGAATTGAGCACCCTATATATTATTTAAGTAAAAACTTAAATGATACAGAAAGTAAATATTCTCACGTTGAAAAGCTAGCACTTGCTGCTGTTCAAGCGATACAAAGATTTCGACATTATGTCCTCTTCCGGAAGACTACCGTATTGTCAGATTGCAACCCCATGACTTATATACTGTCGCGACAGTTGCTTGGGGGCAAATATTCAAAATGGATAGCTATCCTTCAAGAGTTTGATCTGGAATTTGTGAAATCCAAATCAAAGAAAGCTTTAGTTTTCGCAGAATTATTATGCGATCTCCCATCGTCGTCCAACGATGAAACATCCCAAGAATCTATCGTGGACGAAAGTTTGTTTCTGATATCAGCAAATGATGAGTGGTATGGAGATATAATAGTTTATCTCCAGACCCAGAAGTTTCGGCCAAACACCTCCCACTCGGAACAAAAACGCATTCGATACCAAGCAAAAGACTACATGATCGTCGGTGATACGCTTTACCGTCGTGGTGTCGATACGGTTCTGAGAAGGTGTCTCACCCATGAGGAAGCCGAAAAAGCCTTGAATGAATGTCATTCAGGTGCCTGTGGGGGGCATCAATCTGGATATGCTACAACACAAAAAATCTTACGAGCAGGATACTTTTGGCCAACCATGTTCAAAGATTGCATAACCGCAGTTAGAAGTTGCCATGCTTGTCAGATTTTTGATAGCAAAACCAGAAGACCCCCCGCTCCTTTACAGCCAATAATAGCTGTCGGGCCTTTCGCCAAATGGGGCATCGATTTCATGCAATGTAACCCCACCTCGACCGGGGGGCATGGGTATATTATAGTCGCAGTTGACTATTTTACCAAATGGGCCGAGGCGATGCCTACATTGGATAATACTGGTGAAACAACTGCCCTTTTCTTTTTCAATCATGTAGTCGCCAGGTTCGGCGTACCACAGGCCATAGTCACAGATCATGGATCGCATTTTCGCAATCACATGATGGTTGAATTAACTGCCAAACTAGGATTGTCTCACGACAGCTCTACTCCGTACTATTCGCAAGCTAACGGACAAGTTGAAGCGATCAACAAGGTCCTGAAGCGCATGCTGCAAAGGATGGTTGGGGTTCACAAAAGAAGATGGCATTTAATCCTGTACTCGGCTTTGTGGGCTTACCGAACATCGGTAAGAAATGCGACCGGGTTCACACCGTTCCAACTAGTGTATGGCCTGGAAGCAATCCTACCAATCCAGTGTGAAATTTCGTCCCTTAAACTCGCAATTGATCTCCTCCCCGGAACTTCGGAAGAAGGGGCTCGTTTCTTGGAATTAATCCAGTTGGATGAAACCCGTCGTGATGCTGCTTTGGCTAACGAAGCTCATAAGAAACGAGTCAAGGCGCAGTTCGACAAAAATGTCAAACCCCGTGTCTTCTCAGAAGGTGATTTGGTCTTACTTTATGACCAAGAATCCGATAAATTGGGAGCTGGGAAATTTAAGTCTTTATGGATCGACCCCTATATTGTTAAGAGAGTATTAGCAAAAGGAGCCTACGAGTTGATGGATTATGACGGAATTCCACTGGCGCAACCCCGCAACGGGTTGTACCTTAAGCGTTACTATGCCTAATAGTAACCTGTATGCTTTTGTTACATTTTTGTTTTCGCTAAAGCGTTTGTTTCGGTTTAAGTAATCCACTTTTTACACTTATTGCAGATGTCAAATCCATTGGAACCATGGGTTGGATATGCCGACGGAGCGAGTCGTAGTTCGAGGAATCTATCCTCTGCAGCATGGGCCATTTTTGATCCAAGCGGCGAGTTAGTGAGTTTCAGAGGGGTTTGTATTGGTCAATCAACGAATAACATCGCTGAGTATAGCGCGTTGATAGAACTGCTCTCTGATGCCATCACCCACGGCATACGCCGACTAATTGTCAGGCTAGACTCACAGCTCGTAGTACTACAGCTCAATGGTACCTACTCTGTCCGAAATCCAGCTATTTATCGCAAGTTCCTAAGAGTTAAAATCTTGGAAAGACAGTTTGATTTCATTCAATATCAACACATTTCCAGAAACTTAAACACATTAACCGACTCATTAGCAAACTATGTGTTAGATAGACATTTGCAAAATTGATAAAAAGAGAAGCATTATCAATGTTTCAATCATGGATCACATAAAAACTGAAATAAACCCCGAAAATCAAAAATATATAGCTGTTTACGGTTTACATATAATGTTCTGTAACCAAGACAAAATCAGTCATATGACCCCAAAACTCAAAAATGGCTGGGGGCACCCTAGCCTAGTGATGCTCATGATAGCAAGTCACGGCCTGTGCAATCATGCGCAAGAGACGAGTCCATCGTCTGGGGACACCAGTGGTATGTCGCTGCAGCCGTAAAGGTAACTCGTCGATCCGTACATCCGGAATGCCAAGAGTAAGGCCTTCGACCTGTTCTTGCACAGCTGCAAGAGTCTCGGCCAAGTCAAGGTCGCGAAGAATAGCTCTCCCAGGAGCCTCCCCTGCTGGGGCAGCAACTGGAGCTCTCGGGCGAACTGCTGGACGGACAGGACCAACATCTGCATGCACACATGAGTTTGATTAGAGTCTTGACAGAATAAAGCACAAGGACATTATAAATGAAAACAGTAAACAGTGATATGGTCAAAGATTTTACCAATAGCACCCCACTGCTCGCCATCCGGAAGCACCAAATCCGGATCACCTCGGAAATCCATACCAACGTATGGATACTCGGAAAAATCCATCTCCTGGCGCTCGAACCACCTGAAGAAGGTATCAGTGAAAGTAATCTGAGATTGACCAGCATGTCTAGACATGTGGTCAACCCACCTCTGCATGCGTGGCTCAGTGGGAGAAGGCAAGTCGAGTGCAACATACTGAGGCTGCATCAGTGGTATCTTCTCCAAAGCGAAGGCAGTCAGAACTGAACCGAAACCAAAGTTCTTCAGTTTCCCGTCCTTTACTTTGGTCAACTGGCTTTTCATCTGAACAAGTACTGCATCACACCAGTTAAACACTTTCGGCTGAAGACACTCTAGGGCGTGCTGCATATAAGACCTGTTGGCAACATGAAGGGATGCACTACCAGCCATCCTACCAATCGTGTACAGTATGGACCTGAGAGACCTGTCAGTAATCTCACGGATAGTAATCTTGCCGTCTCTGCTCGGCTGAGACCCTTCCCTGCAATACTGACGGACATAATCTCTCACGGACTCATTCCCTCGGGACGAACCAGACAAAGAAATGGGGGCACCCCGCCTTGACAACCCAGTCAAGAAGTAAATGTCTACTATAGTCAGGGGGATGGACTTGCCCCTGATCTGGAACACTTGGTTGACAGGGTCCCAAGCATCAAGCATGTACTGCAGTAAAGATATCTGTGCTCTCATGCTAGAGATACGGAAGAATTTCAGCAGGCCACAGTTCCGCAGCGCGTTCACCGTGACAGGATCATGGAGGGCAATCATGTCCTCCTCTTCGTGCTCTCGTTCTCGCCATGTAAGGGTCATTTTGCTCCAATAAACTCTGCAAAACAAACAAGAGAAGGAGTAAGATCCCAGATTTGATGAGAAACTGGAAAAATTTTCATAAAAAATTGTGCAACAGAAGGCTTTTCTACGCCCAACGCAGGTAGCCAAGTGTCCCACCTGCGTTGAGGGTCAAACTGCCCTTAGGCAGCTTGACCCTCAACGCAGGTTTCGAATGGGACACCTGCGCTGATGGCAGAGCGCCCTAATGAAACCCCAGGGGCTCATGGGGGCAAGAAAACAGGCACAAAACTGAAAAATGAAACCATGAAAAGAGAGAGCTAGGGTTTAGCTCCTACCTGGTCCAAACGGCGCTAAGAATCGTCCATAGAATCTCCCGAAATCAGCTGGTGAAAAATCAAAAGGAAGAGGCACCTCCAGAGCTCCAACAAGCCAAATGCAAATGAAATGGTAAAATGAGAGGTAAAAACACCTTTTAATTGCTTTTTACGTAGTTCAAAGTGAAATATTAGAGTTTTTACCTCATGTTGTCCATTTCTAACAAGTTTGTTGCAGCAATTGATGATACAGTACTATCTCTGAAAAGGGTAAATCTAGTCATGGTAAAATTGACCTTATCAAACGAGCAGTTTTGGCAAAGTTCATGCTCGTTAAAAAATAAACGCAAAACCGAGCAGTTTTGGCAAAGTTCATGCTCGTTAAAAAATAAACGCAAAACCGAGCAGTTTTAGCACGAGTTCATGCTCATTAAAAAATAAATGCACCTGTGAGCAAGCTTCCCCCAGAGTTCAAGCTCATCCAGAAAAAATGAACCGGTAAATAACCATTTGAGACCGTAAATTCATCAGCCATAAAAGCCTTGGTCGTGTTTGCACCGTCACCTCCACTTGTCATCTGGCCGATCATTCACATCCACTTGATTGTTTACCTATTTTGAGGAACAGCTGCGAAGAGTGATTTCACCTAGCCATCCTTGTGACATTGCCGTGATTGGAAAATTCCAACCTGTACCTGGAATCTGCTGCTATCCTTGTTTATCACTCGTTCCTCAAAATACGAGTCTTCTTTGAGCTCTTTTCACTGACTCGTAAAATATGAAAAGTTTGCCGAGTTTTGGCCTTCCAGCTCGTTAAAAGGACCGGAAGAGCTATCCCTCCTCTAGATTTTAATCTTTTTGGACCTGAGGGATTATTGCACAAAAAGATCGAGCGCTTGTCTAGTTCGGCTCGATAAAACTATCGAACATTCATCCCTTCTGTATTGTTTTATACTTTTTCGGACTTAAGGGATTAGATGACGAAAAAGGACCCTTGGAGTTAACTTTACGTACCTTTTCAGACTCTCTAAAAATGAAAAGGACCGAGTTGTCTTTGTCGCTAGACTCGTTAAATGCATTAAATAGCGACAAACTTGTCTTTAGACGAGAACGAGTTTCCCTATCGCTAGGCTCGTTAAAACATAGCGATGGGCTTGCCCGAAGGGCAGGTTATAGAACAAGCATATGTTATCCTCCTCAAGCTTGACAAAAATAAAGAGGTACTGGTCAGAAATGACTGGGGAAAAATTGGGAGAATCTCAAAGCTTAATGGTAGCAAGTCGCTCTTGAACATGACACTTTTGCCTCCGTACCACATCGGGTTGGGTTGTTTCATTCACCGGTTCCATCACCATGGTCTCGCCATACCATCCACATTTGGGGTAATGCTACCGATCCATCACATCAGTGTCGTTATATGTTCAAGAGATGTCGTTCAGAAAGAGTCAACCGTGTCCCATCCACTGCCATACATCATCTTTCATCCTTTCATGACCGCCACCCTGAATCATATTTCACAGATCGTTTTCACCTTCATCACAATCATTAGCTCCGTTCCGTGTCACTGATGTGGGATTCATTAAGGCCCTCCTTTGACGGATCGCTTCTTGTCGACATCAACTCATTATCCAAGAAGTTGATCTAGGAACACCCCCCCAGTACTTTGAAGCTTGCATGCCTCAATGGCAAGTTTCTCACTTCCGGCGACAGGTATACATCAATGACCTTCGACCAGGAGATTTTGCGTGGTGTTCGATGCCAAGTCCTATATTCACACCACGTGAATTGTACTGCAGTACCTTGAGGGTCATCATCATTATCGGTGATTCCTCTCGCGCTTGTTAACAGTTTACATTATTGACTGGTAATCAAGCGATGTCTTTCCATGTTCGACTCCAAGAAATTCTCACATGGATCGACTTGTACTTAGAGTGAAGATCGGACGAGTTTGAAGACCCCAGATCTAGTTTCATCCATCCGGGCTGCGATATATATTCAGGAAATAAAGACATTGACATGTGCAGCAGATGATCATCCTACTCAAAGGATGATAATTTCAGCAGAGAATTATCAGTCTACCATCAGACGATCGTCTGTTCTATGTACAAAAAATGTATTTATAAAGCTGAGCATGGGAAATGCCCGCCTCAGCTAGATCATGAAAGCAGTATGAAAAATAATGTATTGTATTGTATCTTATTACAGGTCACCTCCCGACGATTGAATGAACTTCGGATCCTCCTGATAAAGCATTTCACCCGATAAACGACCTCATACTTTAGGGGGCAACTGTTATAGACATTTTTGTGCCTTACAGCATGAAGCATGAAATGTCCATAATCTAAGGGATCCAAAGTCCCTAAACATGTTGTTCCTACCCCTAGAGGAACAAGGTCAGCAAACCACAGCAATTCAAATCAGTTCTCCACTGAAAAACACTCAAAAACAAGTCAATTCTGGATCATGTCAACTGCTCCACTGAGCTTCTGCGTTGAATGTCAACTGCTCCATGGTATACCTGCGCTGAATGTCAACTTCAACAAAGGCTACCTGCGCTGAGCGAGTTTGGACATGTGGAGGAATCTTTCCTCAATGTGTCAGTGCCCAAGAAGCTTCCAAAATGACACTTGGATCAAAGGATTCGCCTAGTGATGAGTAAGAGGTTCTAAAACTCCAAGTGGAAGGTAGGATCTCCAAGTGGACTCAAGAACTAAAGAACAACTGGAGTTGAAGAGGACACTAGTCACACATCAAGCTGACTCATCTTCTCTCCAAAACTCTATATAAGGATCTCATCCCATGGGATCTAGAGGCCGGAATTTTGTGCAAAGAATTGCTGTTGGTTTACAGTTGGAATTATTGGGTGATTGCTTGAAGGAGGTGAAGAGGAGATTTCTTTCCATCGGGAAGGTGATGCTGGATTGGGCCTCTTATGGTTGTATCACCACCTGAACCTTACTTTCTTCCATTAATAAAGCATTTGAGGTTCTTCTATTCGCATGTGTTTCAATGATGTATTGTTTTACTTGCGTATTTGATTTATTCTAATCCTTGAATCAATTATGAATGCATGCTTCTTGTAGTTTCCCTTTCTCGTCTTGTTTGCAGGATCTTGGTGTAGCTGGGCCCGTGAGAAGACAAGGAGCTGGGAGCAAGCAGCAAGGAGAGAAGATTGGATCAACCATTCGCGAAAGACATCAGTGAGTGGATCTCTTTCTTTCCTCTTTTGCATCTCATAAAGAAGTAATCTTAGATAGCTTTGCTTTGATTGTTGCTAAGGATCTATCACCCTTAGAGTGGGATAGGGTCATTCCGTATTGGATACTTTTCCCAACAACACTAGCTGCACAGTGGGTGTCACCATCATGATAACGCTGGTACCCTCTATGATGGTCGCAGGGTTTACTATCCTGCTGGAGCTGAACAAAGTCTCTGAATGAGGGAGCCTCCCTAAACTCCTGCCCATAGGCCTGGTACTCTGCAAAATAATCGCCCATATGATCGGGCTCTGCCTGCTGCTGGGCTCCGGCCCCCGTGTTTGCTCCTAAGAAAGTGGGCATGGTAGAGCGTGTAGGGTTATGTGAGGACACCTGCTGAGTAGTATCACACTGCTCTGGCAAATGGTGGGATGCACCCGATCCCTCACCAACCTGGAAAACCCGCGGGCTCTCACGCTGTCTAGCCTCTATTGCTGTGAATCTCTGCCCCATCACCTCAATCGGCCTCGACAGATCCTGTACTAATTTGAGGATCATGTCCGCAAATCTCTTCCCGTCCTCATCTGCCATTGGATCCTCCTGCTCCGCGTCCACCACAGGCTCCTTCTGTACTACGTCCACCACCGGAACACAGTCTCCCTCTCCGTAAGTGTTCTCCAACCTAAGCCCAGTGTCTCTGTATCTCCTACCTCTGTAACAGATGTAGGGCTTTTCCCCTGGTGTCATAGATTGCTAGCCCCACAGGCTGAGCCAGATCTATGCTCTGATACCACTATAATATCCCATTTCGGAGATTTTCCCCAAACCCCAGTAAACTCCAACCAAATACGTGTAAATGATGTAATAACCGGGAAGCTCAAAGTGATGGAAATAACAATGGCGCAACATATAATAATATAAACATGAAATATAAGCAGATACTCAAGAAATGCAGAGAGAAATGCTAAGCCATTTTATTATATTGAGTAATAGAATGAGTACAAGAGGTGATCAGAAATATGGCACCTCGACTTGCACAAGGAAAGTGAAGAAATACACTCAGAATAACAAAGGAATGGCCTCTCTTTGAACTGTGTCCAAGCTGCTGGAGAACTGCCGTGCTGTTGCTTCTGCTGGAAATCAAATGAGGATTTGGGGCTGCTCCCCTCATTAGAAAACGCTGAAACTCTGGAATCGGACTCTACTCAAGAAACCCAAAAAAACCCAGAAAGCTTTTCTGAAATGGCCGACCCTCGAAAATCGCCCCCTTGAGGACCCACGCAATCCCTCAAGGCTCTACGCTGCCACTGAAATAAACCCACCCAAACTCTGCTTGAAACTCAGCCAAAATCGTCCAATATGCAAGGGCTGATCCCCTGCTCAATCTCCAAGCACAAATCCCCCTGCAAAACCTCAATCTAGAACTCCTGCCAGAAAGAACTGTGTCATCCCTCTCAAGGCTGCGCAGACATCCAAGATGCTCAATCCTCCTGCCAAAATGCTGATGAAACTACTGCAAAAATACTGATGGAAATACCTTGCCCGAGCAAGCACTCGAAGTCCCCCGGGGCTAAGGGTGGGATCTCCGAACGGAGACACTCAATGCACTAAACAGTGCTGCAGACTAGCTAAATAGCCAATGTGCTCTAAGTCGAAGTGACTAGCTCAAATGCGCATAATCGAATGCCAAAATGAGGAGGCTCCCCTCACCTTTATAGCGTTGGCCCTTCTCAAACCCTAAGGCCCACCTCCTCCAACGTAGCTAGCTCTTGCCACGTGCTCCTGTCCATCTGCGCAGTCCCTCCAAGTGTCTGCGTGGGCCCCCTCCTCTACGTGGTTCTATGGCCCCCCTTGGCTCCCCTTTAAGTTACAACGTTGTGCTACTAGGGAGTGACTTTATTCTAAATGTGAGTTATGTCACCCTTTACTCACCTTTTTATTCATAACTAACTATAGAAGGCAAAATTGAGCAAAATCGAATATTCCAATTAGCCATGGCTAATTAGGAATATTACAAGATGATGAGCATGTGTAATTTTTTTATTGTGACAGACAAGCAAACATGAGAAAGAGAGACAACTAATGCTTTGAAAGTGTGCTTGTTGTCTATGATTCCTCCAGTGCATAAGCGATGGGATCATGTGATTCCGGTGGAGGAAGCAAAATTTGTGTGTTGGATTGATCTTCAGTGCATACAAATGAGTAATGAGGAGCCTTGGGTGTTTCACAAATTTTCTGATCAGAAGTTTAACTAACCTCAGGACAACGAGGGCCTGAGATAACCATTAGCTCAGGCTAAAGTGCCTCAAAAGCCTCCGGGGTTTCCACTTCGTCAATAGTAGATCATCAGAAACTAATGGTTTAGAAAGATTAAGAGTGAGTGAATCAATATCGTGATCAAATGAAGAAGTACAGAGATCACGAAAACCATGATAAAAAAAATTTAGGATGTTCGTTGGCATCCTCATGGTTTGATGAATCATGCAGAGGGGTTGATGAGAAGCAATAATGTTCACCCTCTACGTTTTCGGAAAAAGTATATGAAAATCAAGTGGATTCTCAATGAAAGATTTGTCCTCTCTGCTGTCAAATGATAGACTGACATCGGGTGTGTTCTGCGAATGATAAGAAGTAGATGCATTCGTGGATGGATTTACATAAGGAAAATTAGAGATAGCAGAATCACCAAAGATGTCAGGAAAATGTGGAGGAGGCGCGGATAGAAGGAGGTCATCCTTCACCGCGGGTTCATGTTCAGATCCCCAGTCATACTCATTGTAAATGACAGCGTAGGTTGGTTGTGCAACATCAACTCCGTCAATAGCTTGATCCTCGTTCACAACAAGAGTGGAGTTTAGAACGGAAGAACACAAGACAGTATAATTTGGAAGATCAACAGAACCGGGGACGAAGGTTGAGGTAATAAGTGCGTATGACAACTCATGGGCTTCCCAACCAAATCTGCGCAGAAATTGAGAGTAGTGAGGGTGGGAGGATGTGACAGTTGAACAGACTTGTGTGCACGATCTCCCACATCACTCTGCGACGGTGGAGCTATTTGATGAGGGGAAGGCAGACAGTCACTTGTGACAGTAACCGCGTCCGATTGAGATTGCACGGCTCCATCACCGAAGTATGCTGAGTTGGGTTTGAGTTTTTTCTTCCTTTTTGGATAGATTGATTTGATACAGACATACTCATATCTATCCCAAAGATATTGTAACTTCATTTGACTTGTCGGAGCTTTAATAGAGAGATGACGAATGTGCTCCCAAAATTCCGATAGAGACTCATGCGGGCCCTTCAGTCGTTGTAACATTTTTTTATCAAGTGCTTCAGGATCAAAATGGTGAGAAACACATTCTATTACATCACTGAACTATTTGAATCAGTGTATGGAGTTATGAGGCAGTATGCTACACCATAGCAATGGGTAGTCGTGAAGTGTTTGTGCGAGCAACGTACAGACCTCTGTTTCATTAAAACCTTCCATGTTCTCCATGTGTTCATGGAAGTCATATAAGTGTTCAGCCTAGGCCACTTCGGCTTCACCATCATACATGATTTCTGACAAGTCATCCCATAACTCCCTCTCGACATCAAAGATATGTCTATTGGATAAAAATTTCGGAGGGTGAACTATAATGAACTCCATGATAGATGTGCAAATATTCAAAACAGATTGTGAGGACTCAGTGTGTCATCTGGCACTCCATCTAATGCCAGAAATCTTGACAGTGCTGGACCCGCCAACTCTAAGGAGATCTCCCCGATATGAAGTCACAACTAGACCTCACATTTGTTTAGTGTAGGAGTCGCATCCGGTACGATGGCCCGGTTGCAATTATCTTAAAGATATGCCTTAGGTCTTGGTTGTCAGCACATGAGAGTAGTATACTTAGTCTTCAAACAACGAGGTTTGTGTGCCTCGTGAGTGCTTAGTGTGGTTTGTGTCAAATTTCTTTCACTGTAGAGGGAGAGGGTGAAAGTGAGTCTCAAGTCGAAAGGGAATAGTCCCAAATTAGTTAGAGACACACAACACAACAGGATATGCGCCGCTTTCAATGGAGTAGTGCACATGGATACAACAGTCACAAACACAAGGTGAACAGATAGCACGTACAACACCAAGTGGGATAGTCCACACGAGAGCGACGGTCGTTACAACAAGTTTACAAGAATGAGTTTGTTGAGTGTTTGACGGAGTAGTCCACATGGGAAAGACAACGATAACAACTAATACAACACATTTCCAACAACATATGCACTAAAACAACCGCAATAGTTCAACTATCTTAGTACAAGTTAAAGAAACAAGCATTACAAGCATCCCAAGAATAGTCTTACAAACGAATACAATACATGTGTGAAAACGTGTTGGCCTGTAAACAGGCTTTTGAATTAAGCATATATTCCAAGACACATCCGTACACCATACATCACTAACCCCGATAGCTGGGCATTGGAGCCAATACTCGCTCCTCAAATAAAAGACTACAGACTCTCAAGGCTATGTGGGAGGAGACAAGGTGAAAATTCCTTTGCATGTACAAATGAGGGGTATATATAGCCAAGGGTGAAACTGACCCTTTTGATTGTTCGACTTCTCTCATGATTGTTCGACATACAAGACTCTTCAACTTACATGACTCTTTAACTGCATCTGTGGGTCTCTTGGACTTCCACGTTACATTACATTGATCACACAAGTATGACCCAAAATAATGATGTGGCTGAGGCGACTCATGACACAACTTGACATGTCACTGTTGGTATGCACATGTTGGTTGCGTCGTTCATGTTGAGTTGTTGTGCTGCCTAGTGATGAATGTGCTCGTGGTGTACCATAGCTTCACCTTCGCATGGCAAGGTGCACGGAGTCTTAAATGGTCTTGGTGTTCACTTGATGGTTCATGCATGTGCATGTGTCTCCTTTGCTTGCTACTTGGTATGGTTCGTGTGTTCGTCCAATTGTGAGCAAGCCTTCTAGCATGCGCTCCTTGTTCATCCCATTCGTCGTCGCGCCGTGTCCTATCCATGTACCTGTTCCTACGATCACTCATGACGAGATGACATCAAATCCAGAAATCCCCTAGTATACCATGATGCATTGCCTTTCGTTTCTAGGTGCAGGTGACCGGGAGAGAGGACAAGGTTTTGAAACAGCACATAGCACATTTCAGGCCAGGATGGGAGGCTCCAGGGCACTGTCGGGAAAAACTGCGTAGAGGTCCCTGAGAGGTTAGGTTGATCAGTCTGGGACAACAGTGACATCTACGGGATCTGGCTTAACTGGGAGGCAGAATTGCACAATTTTTCCGGGGAAGGCAGTGCGGGCAGCAGGAGGCAATGGCAGTGAAAATTGCGTAGATTTCCAGAGGAGGTCAGGATCAGGTTGCGGGAGTTGCTGGCCAGACCTACACAGATCTAGGAGGTAGTCATGTAGGACATGTCTGCGCAGTTTCCAGGTTGAGCGGGGTGTCGGGCAATAGGTGGACTATCCATGAAATCTGCGCAATTTTTAGGAGGAGTGGCTAGCAGGCCGGCAATGGGACTTAGTGACAAAACTGCGGAATTTCCAGAGAAACTCCAGTGACAGGAAGCGGGTGCCTATCCCTCTTGTCTGCAATTTCTTCAGGAAGTGCAAGAAGGTAGGTTGACAGCTTCTACGCAATTTTGGATATGAGTGCAGCCCTGGGTGACTACTCAGTCAAATTCTTTGGTTGACCAGCAAAAGGCTCGATGGATAGGCTTGCGGGAAGCGCAGACTGAAATGGCTTCTTGGGAGACTTCTACATTGTTTTAGGTGAGAATAAACCAGGTTGATTCTAGGATTGTGCAGTGCAGACTGCCTGGAGGGCCGCCTGAAGCTCTGCGTAGTTCTCGGTAATAGTGCTTCAACACTGAGGGCTGAGACTGTGCAGTGCAGCTCAGTGGAGGTCCGGTTGATGGAGGGTGGTTTGGTTGACATATTTTCAGAAAAAAAGGCTAAGTGTGTGAGCGAGTGAACTCGTGTATACATGATCTTACGAACACACACTCAATATGACTTGATGATAGGACACCTCAAATCGAAAGGCAACATATGCTCAGTGTGACTGACTGCGAGACTGTCTAATGGTGAAAGCAACAAATGGGACACTTTGGATAGACCTTCGCAAGACCGTGACGACACTTGCACGACAATGCTTACAACATTGTGTGTGAGTGCAACGGGTGTTTACATAGTCGAGACAACTCATGCATATGAATACAAACCTTCGATATCACCAGAACAGGGTCGCAAGATTGACATAACAATCAACATGTCGAAGACGACATTTGGTCAAACAAGCGAAAAGGAAGCAAGGCATGTAGAGGAAACACATGAAATGACTTTTTTGTTTGCACACATGCATGTTACTGAAGACATGATGATATGACAATGACAAGGATTCCTGCAAACCCAACTAAGAGATGTACTTTGAAAGGTGTTCCTTACTTACCATACTTACCCTCGAGATGATCATGCATCTGACGGAGTTTGCATGCGGTCTTGATCTTTTTCCATAAATTAGTTCCTTGGTCCTTTTCCTCCACTCCTTGGGAGTGATCTTAGCATGACATCGTTTCCTGTAGTCACTGAGAGATAGAGCAGTGCAGTTTCAGCGGGCAGTGGCTGTTGCTGGGATGAGGCCCTGGGAGGCACATCTGCACAGTTTCTACATGCAAGACAGATAGGGAAATTCTAAGGCATAGGACACTGTTATGGGATGCGGGTCTTGGGAGGACATCTCTGCACAATTTCTAACTGTAGTGAAGCTCGGGTAGTTGGGAGGAAATACTGCATAGTTTTTGGATACAAGGCACTGCTGCGGGATGGCTTCTGGGAGGACACATCTGCACAGTTTGAGGTTACAAAGCAGACTGAGAGGTTGAGGGACAATACTGCGCAGTTTTTGATGGCAGTGGGTTTCGGCTGAGGAAATTGCCAGGATGAGACCATTGTGCAATTTTGGATGCCAAGGGATGTTGGGGTATCTGCACATTGCGGGGTTTTAACAGGCAAGGGAGGAAGCTTGATGGTTGCAGAAGCAAATTTCATGGTTCAGGGAAGTTGGATGAGGCTAGGTTGCTTGGGAAATGGATAACTGTGAGATCATCGACATAGATGTAAATAGTGATAGGACTCAACTGTGATTGCACACGGACACTTAGTTACACAACATAGACCATCCAGAATGCATAAGACATACTTTGCTTGAGGAAACAACCTTCGTAACAAGGGTGCATGAAGTGAGTGTGAAACATGTCTATGTGATGATAACAACTCATACGCACACAATTCCCTTTAAGAAAAACAACATTCCCTTTTCATGCCAAACAACAACCCCTATGCCCAAAGGTGACACATGCTGCATAAAGATGAAAACACGGACAACTCTTAACATCAAGGAGGGGAAGTTTGAGGTCATCAACTTACTAACAAGTGACCAAGGATGGTCGATCGCATGATCTAAGGTAAGCTCCAAAATTTACATGCAAGCCAAAATTTTTGAGGGTGGTTGTAGCCACAACAACATTGGCAACACACTCGTAGAACTCTAGCTCTTTGTATGGACCTTGTTTCGTGAAAAGCGAGTCTAAACCTTCTGGAAGTATTGTTCGATTCTTTGATCGTGATGGCTTCCACACTAGCTTGTGTCAAAGATGTAGTTCCTACCATTCTCTTAGCACACATTCCAAGCCAAATCAACTTAGTTGTTTTCATTGGGGATGAGGGGTATATTGATGCACAAGTAATATAATTGTCAGAGTTTAAGTTTCATCTCTGGTGTTGCTCCGCTACCAGCAGGCCTGGACAATACCCCGACAGAGTCACGCAGGAACACAAGCATCCCTCTGTGGCCAACGAGCCTGGTCAGTACCCTGGTGGAGTCACTTGTATCACCTCTCTGCGCAGGATGCCTTTCTCTTGTTTCTCCTTACTCATTTCTATTTTTTCATTTTTTTCAAAGAACTGTGCATAGACACTTATTTATTTCAAAGGCAGAAGAGGGATCCCAACTTATTTTAAAGGCAGAAGAGGGAAGTCATCTAAGTTCTTTTGGGGAGAATCTACAAATATAATAGTCTATGTAGAAAACAGGGTTCCTCATCAAGCTCTCGATTAAAAAATCACGAAGAAGTTTTCACAGGTTTGAAGCATGATATTGGACACCTCAGGATATTTGGTTTCCCCGTATATTTTCATGTTCTGAAGGATACGAGCAACAAGATGGAAGCCACAAAAAATAAAGGTGTATTTGTCGGATATTGTTAAAACTATAAAGCCTTTAGAATATATATATATATATATATATATATATATATATATGGTCAAAGGAAAATCAAGTTTAGCAGTTATCTAACTTTCGATAAATATGCTTCCCTTGGAAAAGCGAGGGACCTTCCTCTACCTCCTCCTGAAAAGAAAGATGATGATATGGACCTGCTGGAAGGTCCTTCTTTGCTTGAAACATCGAAGTATATTGTTGATGATCTCATGGAGCCTATGGACTACTTGGATTCTCCTCGAAGTGATCCCTTGGCTAGGAAGAGACCATTATGGCTTCGTGATACATTACATAATGTTGAGAGACATGTTCCTACCAAAGCGACCTTTAGAGAAATCTAGAAGCTACGTCGGTACCAGGGATAAGTTTTAGCTATGTGCTCCATCATATAGGTTGAACCTCCCACTTTTGAAGTAGTGAAAGAGCAAGTGTGGAAGGATGCCATGACCAAAGAGTATGAATCAATTATGAAGAATTATGTATGGGATGTTGTTCCAAGACCTAAAGGGAAGTCAGTAGTAACTTCAAAGTGTTTATACAAGATCAGGCATGGAGATAATGGAAGCATTAAGAAGTATAAATCAGGGTTCATGGCTAGAGGTTTCTCCCAAAAAGAGGGAGAAAATTATGATGACATCTTTTCACCTGTTTCCTGCTACGCCACCATTATATCGATTATTTCCTTTGCTGCTAGTCAAAGATGGACTCTTCACCAGATGGACGTGAAATTTGTGTTTCTTCATGGCATACTACAAAAATAAGTATATGTTGAGCAGCTTTATGGATTTGAAGTAAAGGATAGGAAGACACATGTTTGCAAGTTGAAGAAAGAACTATATGGTTTAAAGCAAGCTCTCAGAGCCTGGTATGCCCACATTGACAGTTACCAGGTGAAGCTTGGATTCACAAGAAGCAGTGCTAACTCAAACCTATACTTCAAAATTTTCCAAGGTATGTCTTTTATTCTGGTTTTATATGTTTATGATCTATTCTTGACAGCTAGTGAGCCTCTGATGCTCGAATGCAAGACCAAGTTGGCCTCTGAATTTGAAATGAAGGACCTAGATTTGATGCATTACTTCTTGGGATTAGAGGTGTGGCAAAGAGCCGGTGAGATTTTCCTTTATCAAGGAAAATATATCGTGAAGCTCTTGGAAAGATTTGGAATGGTAGAATGCAAGTCCTTGTCCACACCGATGGAAATGAACTTCAAGAATTTTTGTGAAGATGTTGCTAGACTTGAGCGAATCCCTCTGAGTAGCCACAGTTGATTGGGGCATTAATTTTCCTCGTGAACACTTGTCCAGTAATATGTTTTGCAATCAACACTTTGAGTCATTTCATGACTGAGCCCCTTCATGCTGACTAGGTTGTTGCCAAACAATTATTGTGATATTTGCATGGGATGATCAATATTGGTCCAAGATATATTACCAGAGATGTGAGGCTGCATGGATACACTAATGCTGACTAGGCTGGAAATGTTATTGACAAGAAGAGCACATCAAGTTGTTGTTTTAGCTTGATATCTGTGATGTTATCTTAGATAAGCAGGAAATAGAACTCCATATCTTTGAACATGATCGAGGTAGAGTACATCATTGATAATATGGTTAGAGTGAGGCAGTCTAGTTGAGGAAGCTCTTTGGAGAGCTGTTTGAGCAAGTACTAAATACGACTGTGATATATTACGATAACATGAGTGGGATTCGATTAGCAGAGAACCCCTTGTTTCATGATAAATCCAAGCATATTAAGATCAAGTATCATTACATTTGATATATGGTGTAGAAAGGAGCTATGATACTCCATCAAATTTTTACTGATGAGAAGATAACGTATATACTCAAAAGGCTTTGCTGAAATGAAAGTTCTTGGTCTTGAGAGAGCAGCTTGGACTGATGGATGTGACCCTCCTGGGTAAGGGTCCCTGCTGATCGAGAACACCAAGTGTAGATCTTCCCACCTGTTAAGCTCCCATGGTGAGGAATGGAGCATTAAAGGCTCATAGGGTTGAGGGAACTCTGGATAATAGGATAGGGTGTGATCCTTACCCTTGTGGTAAGTCAATCTCGCCTATTGTCGCTTTTACAAAGTATACCAGAGTTGGTATCCTACCCACAAGCTGCGCTTGTTGGGATTGGACCTCCCCATCTGTCCAGTGAGTTGAGGTGACTTGAGATAGGGTGTGATCCTTACAAGTCCAGGTAAGTCGACCTCACTCAAGTCTTGGGATGCGAATACTCTACCACTTGACTCCTAAGAGTTTAGGTGGAGGATCAACGTACATTAGGACAGAGTGTGATCCTTAAGTTGATCTCGCTTATTGACACTAAATGATAGGATAAAGTGTTATCCTTATGTAAATATTGCCTATTGTCACAGATCAATATGATTGAGTGTGATCCTTTCCCTTGCAGTAAGTAGATATCACCTATTGTCCTTGGGTAGAGGGTGGTAGCTGTTAGGTTCCTATACCAATAGGAGTCATGATTTTTGAATGAATGAGATTAAAACCTGTAATATGTACATACCTTTGCTTTCTGCAAATGTTTTCCATATTCAAAAATTAAAAAAATGTGAAGAGGGTATGTCCTAAAAGAACAATCAAAGGACAAAAATAACAAAAAGGTCAAAAAAGATGAAAAATATGAACCCCAAGAAAAGAAAAAAAACCATGAAAGTGAGCAAGCCAAAATGCCACTACTATTTACTTTTATGCATAATAAAAGATTGTGTGCAGTTTGTAATCTTTGCCACAATCCATGATAGTCAAAATGTTTAAACTTGGCTATTTCATGTTTTAAATTTCATGTCTATAGATAGAGAATAAAATCTAACCAAACTGTTTAATCTTGGCAGATAATTAGATAGGTAGAGTAAATAAAAGGAGCTCAACTGTTTAATCTGAGCCCTTGGATGTAATAAGGTTAGATTTAGTTAGTTTACTATTGTAAAAGAAAAAGAAAAATGTTTGATAAGGGTTTGCTAGCTTAAATGCACCCTAATAAAGAGAAGAAAAAATGGTAGGATGAGTAGATGGGTAAGTAGTAGAAAGGTTGCAGAAGTATGGTGATTGATTAGACAAAAGCATGTTCATTATCTTTTCCATCATGGAAGTTCTATAGGAAAATGGACAATCAAGCATGAAATTGAATATCAAAGGCAATTAATTAACTTCCCTCATTCATTTCACCTTTTACTTAACTAATTTCCCTCAATAAAGTTCAAAGTACTTAAAAACCTTAAGTCAAAAAGGCTCAGAGCATTTCTCTGACTTTTGGAGGGACCGGACCCTCGACTCAATGACTTATAGGCAATAAGTACTAAAATCCCCTCATAAAAATTCATCCCCCCTTCAGTCCATTCATTTTTCCTAATAATACTCTTTTCCTAAGGTTAAACTACTTTTACCTAGAAAAAGTATTTATTCCCCCTCATAACTCATTTTCATATAAAAAACCCACAAAAACACTATATCCTAAGTTATTATGTTATTATCGGAAAAACATTAAAACATGAAATATCATATACTTAGGGTATTGTGCCCATTCCCGTTCATTTTTATTAATTACTAATTTATTTATTAAATCCCGAATAAAAACCCCTTTTCCCTGTATATATTTAACTCCCGCAATATTAATAAACCCTACCCTAGTTTAATTATATAAACTATAATATTACCCAAAACCCCAAAAATCCACTAACTAATCGACCTGCGATTAAGTTAGTCTAAAAACCCAATTAAATCCTGCCGCTAATCACCCTGATACCTTAACCCTGCCTTAATCCCTCATTAAATAAAAAACCACCGCGCTAATCACTCGTCGGGCCCCCCCACTACCTTCCGTGCAACTCCACTACCCGATCACTGCACGATCGCTCCCCTCCCCATCTGACGGCCCTTGTTGATTTCGGAAGGGCCCGACGTCCAAATGTTACCCGCCCAAAAAGGGTTGTTTTCTGCTGGGCCCCTAAGACTACATGTCACTCAATGAATGGAATCGGGCGGCCTCCCCCCAATACCACCAAGCGCCCAAAAGCTGTGCGAAGGAAACCACTTACCGCCAGCCCGCTACATGCCAAAATAGCTACTGTTCACCCTGCTACACGACAAACGACCACTGTTCACCTGTACCCGCCAATTTTGACTTTCCTGCATAAAGCCAAAAAGCCCCAAATCATTCGTTTTTATCGTTTGTTCAATTGTAAACCTCCATGCATGCACCTGCGAACATCGAAACTATCAACCCACGTACAATTGCACCCAGAAGACGCTACAAAACTCCCAGATTGCCTTCCAGCCTGCTCGAATCCTTTTGATTCTTCACAGTTGCCATACACCCGGTTCATACCCAGTTTTCTTCAATTGCAGGTATTTAACCCATAATTCATTGAAAAACCCTGTCAATTTCAGAACCAGTCGCTGAGTTTTCTTAATTAAATTAATTCAAGAAGCTCTGGTAACTCAAACTCACTCGGAATTGAACCACCATTTCCCTAATAGATTGAAAAATTACCTCCCCCATTCTCAAATCCATAAGCACTGAGGATGGCTGCCCCAATTGCCATGGATGTCAGACCTATTTCCACTCCTCACCTAGACCTAGACCACCTCCCCCTGGCTGATAAAGATTTCCAAATCAAGGACACCTCTATCCATGAATCCCCTCTCAAATCATATTGCCGATACAGAGACCTATACCTGAATCATGTTGATAAAATTCGTCTTTGGGAGTCTAATTTGCCCAAGTATCAATTCCCTGAAGTTCACATTTTCCCAGAAATTGTCCATTACTGCCATTCCCATTGTTTCTACTGCAATTCCTTCTACATTGGCAGCATCATTGACACCTACAGCTCCACCTGCCACAACACTGCCAATCACAACTGAATCTACAATAGCAGGGACAACTACAGAGAAAACATCAAAGCTAGTAAAGGCCATGGAGGAGATGTCAATCCAGGAAACAGAGCTCAAAAGGCTAAAGGAGAAAGTGGCAAGCTTAGAAACTGACTGTAAGCTTGCCCAAATTCAACAAAGAGAAGAAACACAGAAAGCCCTAAGGATGGGTGAGAAAATTAAAGTCCTAGAGAAAGATTTGACATTGCAGAAGCCACTAGGATAGACTAAAGAAATGCTCTGGGCCAATATCATTGACTCTGTCAATGATATTTGGCCATCAATTCAAGTTATATTTGAGCAAACAGAACTAGTGAAGATAGCTACTAGAGCTATCCAAAAAGTAAAGGAAGAGTTGGGTGATATGCCTGAGGATGCCAATTGACTCATCCACTTCCTGAATAGTAAGAACAGACATGAGCTCCAGGAGCTTGGTATAGAGGATAGGACTGAATCAATCCTAGAGGTTAAAAAGGTTCTTTCCAAAAGAAATCTCATGCTCAACTTAGAAGAAAAATGCCATAACATGTAGGTAGCCATTGACAGGTTCATGGCTAAATTTCAAATTTTGAGGGATAAAGGCCTTCCTAGTCCTATGGTCATCCATGATAAACTCATGACCCAATTGGACTACAGTGACAGACTCAGGAAGTTGGCCAAGGAACAAGCCAACTCTTCAGGTATAAAAGCCTTGCCAACTAGAAAAGTATTGTATGATACTTTGGAGAACCTATTTTTCCTAGAACATGAGGTGAAACATTTGTTTGTCACCAAGCCCAATTTTGCAAAATACACAGAGGCAGACGAAATTTACAGAAGAATGTTGAAAGTAAAGTTACCTGAAGATGAATGGTGGGAAAAAATGACAGATTTACTATAAGTTTTACATCAGAAAGTTACCACAGTAAATCTGAAGGCAGCCAGATGAAACAGGTAAAAGACAGATCAGCAGGGTCAAAGAGTAACAGAGTCAAAGAGTATCAGTGAAAGATCAAAGTGAAGAAGATTCCAGCGTACAAATATCAGCCAGCTTAAAGGGCTACAACTCAACTGCAACAGCCAGCACTACCACAATAAAAGGGACAGCATGATGCAGTTTTCCATCTGTCTCTATCTTCCTGCTTGAAGATATTTTGATTCCCTAGATTAAATCTCAGATTGTTATGAGATATTTTGTAAATATTTTTTGTATAAATACTTCACATTTTGAAGTATTTAGAGTGGATTCAAAGACATTTCTATAAACATTTTTCTCTCAAACCAAAGTACTATTTTATTAATGACTGGATTGGCTTGCTGGATCAAGGAATAAAGTACAAACATTTCATAGGATTCTTGTGTAAAGCGGAAAACAAATAAGTATTCTCTCATGTTTATTGTTGTCCTTTCTTATGTCTTTCATAATCATGTTTGTTTTTCTAAAAATCTGAATGTATAACTAGGAATGATATTTCAGAATTTGCTTTAATGCACTATGTCTTGACTGTTTAAATTTTGAATGTTTTCTACTAAACTATCTTAGCTAGGGAATTCTTAACTGCTCCTTAGCTTCCGTAGTTTCCCCTTTGGTCTATAGTAAAGGATTCTTAGTTGCCCTTTGCTCATGATCACCCTCTACTCTTCATTCTGATCCCGGTCCAAGGATTCTTAAGTGCCCTTTCACCGTGGTTAGAATCACGTCACCATTAGACCTGAAGATTTTCCTTTTGCTTTGCTAGCCTACCCTGTGAACACTCCCTTTAATGATTTGGTCCAGTTATGTTATCCATTAGTTGACTCCATATCCCAATGGCTTGAAGACCTAGCTCTATCCATCTGTTCCAAGAATTCCACCACCCTATTTTCAATCCAAAATCAAAACCCCATGAAAACTAAGAACTAGCCTAAAATCTCATAAAAACAAAGTTAAATCATAAAGAAAGAGCCCTCTCTGGACTTAGGTCGGCTAGGACCTAAGTCTAAAAGATTGGTTTGTGGTTACCTTGGATTATTCCTTCTTTTGATAACTTCTAGGGAAAACTTCTAAGGGATAATTGTAGCTTTAGCTCCCCTATTGTTTTTGTGGATAAATTGATTTTGCGTACAAAAGTAATCTCCCTAGACCTAGTGGCTTAGCCTAGAAATAACCAGGAAAAAACTACAATTATTTTCCTTAGAGATGTTTGAAATATGAAAGGAAAACCTACTTGGAATCCAATGCAAGCTTTCTTCTTCTCCTTACTTTTTAGCTCCAGCTCCAACTCCAATTTCTAAAAGTGGAACCTACAAATCATCCAAAATAAGCAAGAGAACAAAAGATAAAAGATAACATATACAAACAACTATAAACAAAAAGTCAAGGATTCATGTTCTACATATGCATAATCAAGACATAATGTATAGGAGAAATAATGTAGTTTTGTATTAAAAATGGCAGGAAAAGATTCCAACCCTTGTAGGCCTTGACTTTGTGAATCTCTCCCAGCTATCTTGTCCTTCCTTTGCCACAATGGTAAACCATTAACGACAATGGCCCTCAAGGTACTAGGCGCAATCTATGAGGTGTGAATAGACGAATTGAAATCGAACACCCCACAAAATCTTTCAATTGAAGGCTAATGATGATAACCCAACGCCGAAAGTGAGGAAACTTGACATTGAGGCATGGAAGTCCCAATGCACTTAAAGGAGTTTCTAAGTCAACTTCCTAGATAATGTGTTGATGTCAATGAGAAGTGACCTATCGCAGGAGGGCCTTAATGTATCCCTCATCAACGACACGAAACAGGTATTCAAGGTTTGAGACAGAATGTGATGACTCAACGTTGGTTCAGTGACAACAGTCATGAAAGAAGGCTACATGTATTATAGTAGATTTCAACTGAGGGTGGACTTCTCTTGAACATATCAATGACACTTTATGGAATTGGAAGTATTTGAATCGAAGACCATCATGAAGGATTTCAATAAGGTATGATCAACAAAGAGGCAAGCAAATTCCCCAACGCAAAACAATCGCGGAGGTGAAAGAGTGTCATGTTCAAGAGTGACTCACTGCCATAAACATGTTTCATGTATTGTTTCCTCAATTTTCCCACCATTTCTGGCAAGTACCTCTTTATTTTTTTACAATCTCAAGGAGGATAACATATGCTTGACCTATAAGTTCATCCTTCGAATGAATCCTTTTGATTATTTTTAATGAACCTTGAGAAGGAGTGGTTCGATCTCGTCATGTTTGACTAGTCCTACATTGGTTTTTTTTTACAAGTCTAGTGAAGGTATAACTCGACTCCTTTTTCATGTTTAGAGAGTTAGAAAAAGAGGCAAAAAAGAAAACTCTGAGAGGTTTCTTTTTGTAAATTTAGTCCCTTGGGCTCGAAAAGGTATAAAACAATACCTAAGAGAAATTTTTAGTCATGCTTGAAGAAAGTGTTCCTTTTTTGTAAATAATCCATCCAGTTCGGAAAAGGGTTAAAATTATACTAGGCAGACATCCTTTCATTTACTTTAACAAGTACGAAAGAGACAAGTGCTAGGCAATCTTTTCATATTTTGGGAGTCTGAAAAGAGCTTAAAGAAGACTCCTTGTGAAGGAACAAGTGGTGTAAAGGGTAGAAATTGGTTCCAGTCATGATGGGACTGCTTAAAACATATAAAGGTCAAGAGGTAGGCTAACAAGACCAATCATCACAGTGGTTCCTCCAGGAAAGGGTAATACACCAAGTGAAAGTGAATTATCATCTCAAGTAGATGGGGATGATGGAGTAAGAAAACCAAGGCCCATCTTGCATAAACAAGCTGATAAAAAGTGGAAATCACAAGAGATAAAGTGTGGAATGCTTCCAGGGGATTCCTTTTTCATAAAATTTTAACGAGCTCGAAAAAGTGAAAAACGTATGCTCAGTAATTTATTCTCATGGATTTACGAGCATGAGAAGGAACAAAGACTAATCTTATAATATGTTTCATTTTTACACAAGCTTGAAATAGAGAAAACTATGCTCAAGAGTGGTTTCATTTTTACACAAGCTTTAAATAGAGAAAAATATGCTTGAGAGTAGTACATTTCCCCCAACATAACGGTAGAGGCATGTGCCCCCAATTTCATTTCGTCCACCAATTCTTCTCATGGACTCAAATAGACTGTTGGTTACTAATAGAAATATGTTCACCAGGAAAGAAGGAAGGGAATCATGTGATATGGGCAGATGAAATGAAGGTGACACTAAAAAGAACTATGTTCATAGGGTTTATTCATGTTTATGTGAGCTTGAAACATAGAAGAAACTATGCTCGTGGTAACCTGTTTCATTTTTTAACGAGCTTGACACAGTGAATGAACTATGCTCATAGGTTTGTTTCATTTTTATGTGAGCTTGAAACATAAAAGAAATTATGCTCGTGGTGACCTGTTTCATTTTTTAATGAGCTTGACATAGTAAAAGAACTATGCTCATGGCACTATTTACCTTTATCATGGCTCCCAAAAGGCCAAGGCTCTGGAAGGAATACATATCAAGGGCTTGATCATGGCTTCCAAGAGGTTTTCATCATATGGAAGAACAATGCTTTAGAAGGAATCCATATCAAGGGATCCAATAAGGGTAGAAGTTTAGAAAACAGTGAGAGGCTCTCCTTTGTCGGTAGGTACAGATATGGAATAGGTTGCCACATAATTAACTTGTGGCGAGGGGGATACCACTTGCATATTACGAACATTTAGGGAATTTGGATGATTGGCAGTCAAATTAGGACCAACGAATGAAAGTAGATCATTAGTCACATCTTTTCCATCATGTGGGAAAGAAATCACTTGAAAGAGTGCGGACACGACAATATTGATGGCATAAACATAGTCTCACCTAAGGAGAAAATTAAAATCCAAAGGGCCTTGAACTACCATAACATCAACACATAGAGTTTTTTCTTCCAAGGTAATAGAAAGATTGGGAAGGATCCCTAAAGGTTCACTAGTTCTTCTGGTGAAAGCTAACATATTCTAAGTAATGGAAATGAGTTGAGGGGAATCAAAAGCTTGCCAAGTAGTTAGGGATAAAATGCTAATAGAAGTGCCCTCATCTATAGCAATGTGATACATGTTCTTATCACAAGTATTCACCATGATTTGGAAGAACATGTAAGAAGGGAGACGAGGCTATGTCAATTGATGCCAATCAAAACAAATGACCTCATTACTTGGATGGGATTTTGTGAGAACAAGATAAGTGTCCCCTTGTTCGAAGGGATTTGAAGTAACAAGAAGAACTTGAGCAACATAAGCTTCACTCTCTAAGGGGAGAGTACAATTGACTGAAGATGAAAACGAGTCGATCACTTTCTCAACCAATGCTTGATTGGAAAAGGACTCATGGAATTCATGTCCAGGGAGAGTGGGATTAATTGAAGATGGAGTTGGATCAATCACTTCATCAACTAATGGAGGATTGGGGGAAGGGTCACGATAACTAGTTGGAAGTTTCTGCTAAGAAGTAGTAAGGTTTTCCAACAATTTGTAGGCTTCGTCCATATGAGGGCAAAGATGAGTTTGATGATTCCCTTCACATAACCTACAGGGAAACCTAACTTTACCCTTTTTCCTGTGAAACTTATTATCAAAATTGATGGTTTGTGACCAACATGATCTCCAAAGGCTAATGACAAGGGCTAATGTGAGCCTGTGGATCACACTTCTAATACTTTGGGAATACCAGAGCAATCTCTAAGAAGGTGGTTACCCTTACAAAGCTTGCAAGGGAATTTAATTTATAGGGCTTGTTGGAAGGTTTCTCGACATTAGATGCATTCGTAGCAATGGTTGCTTGGTTTCCCCCTTGCTTATTTTGCTTCTTCTTCTTCTTCTTCTTCTTTTTAGCTTCCTGGTTACTAGCATCAAGACTTTCACTAGGCGAGGAAGAAGAAAGGGAAGAAGAGACGATGGGTGAAGAAGGAAAAGGGTCATCTTGAGGTTGGTGTTGTTCAGGTGGAGAACTTGGTTGTGGAGCAGTTTGGACATTCAAAACCAAGGAGGTTGAAAAAAACCATACTGGTAAACCTATCGTGAATTCGGGAAGGGACAACATAGCCATTAAAGGAGCACCAATATTTCCAAAGAGTAAGAGGACCAGGATTCCCATTAGAGGGATCTCCTTGACTAGGAGACTCCATAACTATTTCCATTAGACTCAACCTATGGTCTACTAATGAGTAAAAAGTGAGAATTCAATCAAAGAAACAATAACAATAACAAGGGTCACTAGGTATAAATGGATTATCGGGTCACTATGAATTACAATATATCATTAATTACATGTAGGAAATCTCCTCGAATGTTATGTTCGGTGTATCACAGATGATAAGGTGGCTGACTTGGTTACCTATGACTGGTTGGAAAATTAATGGGGAATTTTGATATATACCTGAGGGTACATGGAAGCACAGTCCCTGGTAGTGTTGTCTAATGTGTAACTATATGATTTGGGCATTCGTATATACTCGTTATACATGGAGTGCCTTCCTATATACCTAAGGGTATGTGGAAGAGCAATCCTATATACTCTGAAGTATGTGGAATACCAACTATCCCTAAGATGTAATGTAGACCGTTAATGAGGAATCCTACATTTAGAGATGTCGAAACACATCTTCTAGCCTAGACCACTAAATGTGTTTTTACTGTTTCAAATGCTCCTTGGATTCTTTGATAAATTTTAATGTTTATATCTATGTTACACGGGTTTGTGAACCCAGGGGTGGGGTTCTCGAACCCGTCTCGGGTTCTCATCCCCAAGTACCGGGTTCGGGTATGGGTTCTTCTAAAACACATTCAAAAGAATCGGGTTCTCCGAGCAAGCACCAAGTTCTTCACAACCAAAATTTGGGTTCTTTTGTCTAATTGGGTGTGTTGAACCCCATCAACGGTCGCATGGAACCCCAAAATTGGGAACGTTAGTGTTCCTTTGTAGTCGAATATAGTTTTAAAATTTTTTAATTAAAAATTTAAATGAAAAAATTAAAAAAAGTTAAAAAGGTAAGCCTAAATCAAAACCTAAAAGTTCGACAACATCTGTGGTTTTAAATGGTGTACAAGGGGTTTGATTGTTCGAACTTCGCAGGCGGCAGAGGTTTGAGGTGCAGACAATAGGCGTTTGAGGCGCAAGCAACAGAGGTTTGAGGTAGAGACATTGGTGTGCCTACGCAAATGCAAACCTTCACTGGTGTGTGTAGCCTCAATGTTGGTGGTGAGACAAATACATAGACACAACCTCAACGCTAGTGTGTGCAGGTATGCAGACTCAAAGCCCAATCAACACTAAACTAATCATTATTTATCTATGTAATTCCACAATCTCAAAATTGAGAAAATAATTTCTTTTATTTCAAAGCCTGAGTGGTGTTGCTAGGTCTAGTGTGTGTGTCTACAATAATAGGAAATGGAGTGCCTACAACAATCTGACTGCCTTCCTTCATGGTTGTCTTCTTTCCTGCTTCTATTTGCCCAGGTTTTGCAGTTAATACGTAGATAATAGAGTCAATATTTTCCTTTGATAATGTCAATATCCTGTGTGCACGAGGTAAAAGGTTCGGAAGAGTGATTCCATTTAAAAATACCTTTCCCTGTTGGGAGGCTGATCCCTGCAAGCAACTTTGGCACACTTCATTTCCGTAACAACAATTGTGGACAATTAGATACCATCTTTCATTGCTCTGAGTTCTCTAATCATATCAACTCCATCCCTAAGCATATTAAATGAAATTTGGACCTTCATTTTCTGTGAGATTGAATTCTAGAAATGGTTTTGAAGTCTAAATACATGGTTAATTATGCCATTAAGTTTGTTTTCAATTCACATAATCTAAATTGAAAATTGTGCTAGCATGAGAAATAACTATTTTCATTCGAAGAAGATCTAACTAAAGAAGGGAAGGAGTTTCAAACAATGATCTAGAAAACAACAACTTTTGAACAAGATCTTCAAATTTACTATTCCAATTCAAAATTTCAAAGCCCTAATGAATGAGAAAATGAAACTTTTTGTTTTTGTTTTTGAATTTCGTAACGTAAAGAAAGCACAAAATATGATTAGATTTTTAACTCTCTTTTAAAAAAGGCAATCACACTCAATTTCACAGAAGTTGTTGGCTTTACAGAGACCTTGGATAGACTAGAGACTTAAGAAGATACTACAAACAAGATAAAATTCAGAGCAAGATAGGGAAAATGCAAAATGTTTTACTTACAAGATCATCAGAGTTAACATATGGAAACCAGTGCGAGTCATCGCCCATAATGAACAAATATATTATGCTGATATGCACTGTCTCAAAAGGACAAGTGCGATGGGGAAAATTTGCTTAAAAAATGAAAAAAAACCATAACTAAGCTCGAAGTTAAACTTTCCTAAATCCAATTGCAATTTGAACAAGAAAAATAGAGTCAACTACAGGGGTTTGAAGAGATGACAAATAAAACCACTAAAGAAAATTCCATTCCCCAATAGAGTTGCCAGTTGTTTTTGTGGATAAATTCCTTCCGCAGACAGAAGTAATCTCCTTAGACCTACTAGCTTAGCCTAGAAACAACCAAGACCAAACTACAATGTTTTTCCTTAGAGACGTTTGAAATATGAAAGGAAAACCTACTTGGAATCTAATGCAAGCTTCATTTTCTCCTTACTTGTTATCTCTAGCTCCAACTCCAATTTCTAAAAGTTGAACCAGAAAATCATCCAAAACAAGCAAGAGAACAAAATATACAAGATACCATATACAAACAAATCTAAACAAAGAAGTCAAGGATTCATGTTCTACATATACATAATCAAGACATAATGTATAGGAGAAACAATGCAGTTTTATATTAATAATGGCAGGAAAAGATTACAACCCTTGTAGGCCTTGACTTTGTGAATCTCTCCCATCTATCTTGTCCTTCCTTTGCCACAATGGTAAGTCTCAATCCCACCTAAAGTACATGGATGGATCATGGACCTCTAGACACAAATGAGTAGCATAAGGGTATAATCAAAGTCTCTGTAGAGTTCGAAGATTGTCCTACCATGACATCCTTTTTGCCTAATGATCCTCTCTTTTCCTATATATTTACCACCTAAATAAAGCCATATCCACCAGGTTTTGATGAAGGTATGCAATAATATGTCTTCTTGTTCATATTTAACTTTATACCCTATTGTTTTGTTAAAGTTTGCAATTGGCTACCGAATCAGTTTGTTTCCGTAGCTAATCCAGGTTTCTGTAGCTGTCTCCATTGTTTGCAAGGTTCCGGAGTTCCAGGTCAGCAGCGAAGGGTGTGGATGGATAGAGGATGGCTCCCTCATGGATCCCTTCCTATCCCCTCGAAACTGTTCGCTAAGATAAGCGTAGGAGATCACGGTCAAACTCCAAGTCAACCGCCGAATTAATGTAGAACAAAATCCGAGATCGATTGAAACCTTATCGTTTTGCTTTCGGAATAGCAAAACAAAGGTTTAGTGATATAAGTTTAAATAAGATAGAGATATTAGGCTTGAATTACTCATGCAGTTATGCCAAGAGACCTGTTATAAAACCTATGGCTGCACTGTGATTTGGGTGTGCGTCAAATGATGTAATTTTGAACAGTTTGTGAATTCTGTTTGAATAAAATTGGTTTTGTGTGTAAGCGTTGTGTTGATTGGAAGCTATGAACTGTTATGTGGAGGGCCCCTACAAACAGTGAGAGGTTTTAATCAATTGCAATACGATTTCCTTTCATTCTTAAAATGCTTTGTTTTGTGTGAAAATGCAGCATAATGATTTCGCCAACGAGTTGTTATCTGCATAAATACTTTCATTTGCTTTATACCTAGTTAAGTTTGTTATTTAATTTTCTTTATACTAGTTACAACATGGTCATTTCATTTTCTTATTATCTTGCATAGTTGAAGTGTGTATAATTCATAATATAGATGTTGCTTGGGTTATTTTGTTTGAGTGAAAATTGAATAAGTAAAAGAGTGAGAGTTCTCTCCTAAACAATTGAGTTCAGACAATATTTCTTCATAGCTGATAGAATAAGTTTCTTTTTGCACATAGTGAATTAGAACCTGTAGCATAAAGATTTAGGATAAAAAATCAAAAAGCAATCTCATACAAGTAGGATCACTCTCATATCATCTGCAAACTAATTAGATAGAGATTAACTCCTAGGAAACTTAGCCAACATCTTTAAGAATTACGACACTAATATAATTGACAAACACCACCTCCATATCCATCTTAAGTTTAGATCCTAACAAATACATAACGACCTAATGAATAACTTCTAAGCACATATTGTGCACCTGTACTTCATCAGTCTACACACCTTGGTTGACAATTTATGATTGACAATTCAAAGACATTGAATTGACCAAACATTTTGGCGCTGTTGCCGGGGAAGTACGAATAGAAGTTAAAAAAAAAAAACTCGAAACATGATATGCGTAGGGATGAAGACTCTAGAGGTAGATTTGTAGCGAGAGGAAGAAGTTTAATTCCCACAAATCCACTCACTCCAGCTAGACCTTGAGAATCCACACCGCCTACTCAAACCCGAATTCCCTTTAGAGGTCCATAAAGGCTTCTTGAAATTTCAAGATCAGAAATCCAATCCAGGACTTCACCAACTTCCTCTACTGAAGTTGTAATTGAGGAAGATCCTACATCCCCAACTACATGAGTAATCTTTCTATCCTCCATTGGTGAGAAAATTTTGGGAGAAAAATTAGAAGTTCCTAGTGAAGAAGAGGAATTGGAAACTTATTATGAGAAACCATTAATAAAGGAACCAGAAAGATTAGAAGAACACTATATTAGCTCTGAAATTAGTCAGTTACGACTACCTCTCATGGAAATGGTCATACGTTTGAATGACTTACTTAACGCAGTTGAATCCCAAAAATGATATCTAATATAATGCACTGCGTAATCCCCCATACTTAAAATCTATCATTGTTGAAGAAGGGGAAGGAGAAGTACAAAAAGTCCATGGCGAAGAAGATAGGATCGGAGGAAGAGGAAGAGGAAGACGAAGAGGTAGAGGTAGAGGAGGGGGTAGAGGCAGATGAAATCAATATCCTTCAGGATTCCCTATTCTTGATGGAGATACAACCCTCACAATGAAAAATATATCACTCTTGATTCTTCCTAACTTCCACGGGAAAAGAAACGAAGATCCGGAGACACTTCTCTTCGAATTTGAAGTATTATGCAGATCATATGACTATCTGCATGATGCTCAAAACTTAAAATTGTTCCCTGCTACATTAAAAGACTCAGCATTAAAATGGATCATGAGTTTAGGAGTGCATTCTATAACAACATGGGGACAAATGAAAGAGGCTTTCTTAGGCAAATATAGAGATTATTCTATGCCTAGTAACCTTAAAGATGAAGTTTTCAAAATGACACAAAAAGAAGATGAAAATCTTGAAGACTTGGTAGAAAGGTTTGTTTATAATGTTAAAAGAGAAAAAATGGATAATTTAGATGAAGAAACCTTAAAAACTCTCTTACTCGGAGTCGTTAAAGATGAATGGATTGATATCCTTAAACTAACTGGGAAAGGAGATATTTCCCAATTACCATTCGCAGATATTTGTGATTTACGTGTACATATCTCAAGGGGTAAAGCACGAGTTGGAAGGAGTCCTATAGACCCTCTCTTTTGAAGAATTAACAAATCTACAACTGGGACAGTCAGTAGGGAAGAAATAGGAAATTTTCTTGACACCTTCAAATTAGATATTTCAGGGAGCCTAAGTGAGCAGATAGACACCCTTAAAATACGAAACAAGAAATTATGAAAATGTTGCATTATCTATCTTCTGTCCCAAATGTCAAAAGAAACATGCTCTAAGAGAGTGTCCCTTAGACTCAAAAGCCATAGAAACCTATGTCATATGTGCAGATAATCATGATACGAAGGAATGTCCATCCTTACCAGGTCTTAAGGCCATATTCAATGATGAAGGAATCTCAGAACCAGTAGACCCTCTCTACTTTATAGCCAAAAGACCATGGAAAAACCCCCAACCAAATCAATCACAAGGATTTAGACCACAACAATTTGCCTAGTCTTCACAAAATAATTGGAATTCAGCCTGACAGCCTTGGGCTCTACCATAGTCACAACCTTGGAATCAAGGATGGAAAAATCCTTATGGAGCCTATGCTCAATATCAACAATACTCGCCATCTTACCTTCCACCACAATTCTTACCCCCATCTAATCAAATTCCTCAAGCTAATCAATTGCCACAAGTTCCAGTTCAGAATCAAAACCCACAACTTTCCTTACCATTTCCACAAAAATCAAATCAACTACCCGCTCAACCACTTCCGAATCCTAATAATAAAATACCACAACAACCAGTGTACAACATGGAGGGTCAGAATCCTCAAACTTATGTAATAACTCCACTAGACCTAAACAATGTCCAATTAAGGTCTGGAAGAGTATTACCAAGAAAACCTCCTGTTGTCATTCAAGAAACAAGATCCGATCTTCAAAAACACAAAAATCAATCAGAAGAAGGGGAGACTTCTCTCCCTCAAAAAGAAAATAAACAAGCAGAAGAAATTCCAATAAATACTCCTATCATAGAACAACCCTCGATATCAGTTAAACCACCTTTCCCAAAAAGGTTGAAAATCGATGAAGGAGTAGAGAAACAAATTGTCTTTCCTGATTACAATATGATGGATGAATTGAGAAATGTTTGTATTAATATTCCCTTAATACAAGCCATAAAAGAAATACCAATTTTTGAAAAAACAATTAAGGAATTAAGGACACAAAGATCAGGGAGAAGAAGAAAAGATATAAAAAGAATTCAGTTAGTCGGAAAAATTGCATACATTATGGTGGGGAAGTTGACAATTCAAAAATATTTAGAGCCAGGAAGCCCCATTGTAAAAATTCACATCAATGGAATTGAAATACCAAACACATTAATTGATCTAGGAGGAGCAATAAACATAATGAGTAAACAAGTTATGGACACACTTAGGCTTCCTAACCTTCAGTACACATCAACCTTGTTGCAATTAACAGATAGGTCTATTATTAAACCAGATGGTGTGTTGGAAGCTGTTTGTGTATCCTTAGATTCTTGGGAATATCCCGTTGATTTCATGGTCTTAACACCCAAGAATAATTTAGGAGGACATACATTAATTTTAGGAAGGCCTTGGTTGGCTACAGTTGATAGTTTCATCGGTTGTAGATTAGGCGATATGCTTATCTCAGATGGAAATTCCACAAATAAATTTACATTATATCCCCCTGCAAGAACAACAATAGATACAGAAACTAAAGAATGGATAGAAGATGAAGAAGATATACAACCTATTTTCACTACTGAACAAGTAAAGGAGGAAGACCAACTTTTAAATTTACTGGAAAATAATGAATCTTCCTCACATTATGATCGTAATCGAAATGAGTATCTCTCATCTAAACAAGTATCATTGCTCTCCATGGAAAAATTTGGGAATTCCTTGATAGAAATCTTTCTAGGAAAAACCTTGAATGTCAATGAAAACCTAGAAGAAGTGCAAAAGAATCAATTGATAGAAATTTTATAGAAACATTCTTCTGCTTTTGCATGGGAATACACTGACATGAGAGGGATTGATCCTAAAACTTGCATACATCATATCTACATTGAACAAAATGCAAGACTAGTTAGACAACCTCAACAAAGAATGAACCCAAACCTAAAAGAAATTGTTAAGGAAGAATTGCAGAAACTATTAAATGTAAATTTCATCTATCCAATATCCGACAGTCAGTGGGTTTCACCCCTAGTAATCGTTCCTAAAAAGAATGGAAAATGGAGAGTATGCATCGATTACAGGGAATTAAACAAAGCAACATTAAAAGACCACTTTCCGTTACCTTTCATAGACCAGGTCTTAGACACTTTAGCAGGAAAAAAATATTTTTCCTTCTTGGACGGGTTCAGTGGATATAACCAGATTCAAGTAGCCCCTGAAGATCAAGATAAAACCACGTTCACTTGTCCATGGGGAACTTATGCTTATCGAGTACTTCCTTTTGGGTTATGTAATGCTCCAACAACATTCCAAAGAGCAGTCCTCGGCATTTTCTTTGACCTTATCCATGATTGTGTGGAAGTGTACATGGATGATTTCACAGTTTATGGGGATTCTTTCAATGAAGCACTGGAAAATTTAGAAAAAGTCTTAATAAGATGTAAAGAAACAAATCTCTCACTAAGCCATGAAAAATGTTTCATGATGTTTAACGAAGGAATTGTTTTAGGTCATCATATTTCAGGAGATGGAATCAAAGTAGACTCATCTAAAGTTGAAGTCATTTCTAAGTTATCAGTGCCAAGTTTTCAAAAGGATGTTAGAAGTTTTCTCGGTTTTACTGGATACTATAGAATATTTATAGAAAACTTCACAAAAATTGCATCCCCACTCTTTAAACTACTCACCAAAGACTGTGAATTCAGTTGGGATTCCGAATGTCAAGTTGCCTTTGAAACTTTGAAAAAGAGAATTTCTGAAGCACCCATCTTAAAAGGACCTAACTGGAAATTGCCTTTCCATATCTCAATAGATGCTTCAGATTCAGCTTTAGGAGTTGTGTTAGTACAAAAAGATCTTATTCCTTATGCAATCTATTATACCAGTAAAAATTTTACTCCTGCAGAGTTAAATTATACTGTAACCGAAAATGAGTTTTTAGCTGTAGTTCATGTCATTAACAAATTGAAACATTATATAATTGGCTATGAAAAATTTGTTCACACAGACCATTTTGCCATTAGATACTTAATGAATAAACTAGTCACCAATGGGAGAATAACTAGATGACTCCTACTGTTACAAGAATTCAACATAACCATTCTAGGTAGGCCGGGAAAACAGAACACAATTGCCGATTTTCTATCTAGAATACAAAATGAAAACAATGATCAACCCATAGAAGATAAATTTCCTTATGAATATCTTTTTGCAGTATCTACTAAATCACCTTGGTATGCAGATATTTCTAACTATTTGGCCACAGGAAAAATTCCATTCCATTTATCCCTTAGAGAAAAGAGAAGAATAGTCCACAATAGCACATCCTATTCATGGATAAATGAAGAATTATACAAAACAGGGCTAGATCTCATCATCAGAAGATGAGTTCGGGAGGACGAAATACCGGAGATACTAAAATCTTGTCACGATGATCCATGTGGAGGTCATTTTTCTGACAGGAGAACTGCTTACAAAATCTTACTTTTAGGATATTATTGACCTTCCATTTTTAGGGATGCCAAGGAATATGTTAAAAGATACGACAATTGTCAGAGAATGGGCAAACCTACTCTTTCAAATGAAATTCCACTGCAACCACAGGTACTTATCGAACCATTTTAAAAATGGGCACTGGATTTTGTTGGACCAATCAACCCACCTTCAAAGCAATAGAAATATATTCTGGTATGTACTGATTATGTCATTAAATGGGTAGAAGCTAAAGCACTTCCTTTTGCTACTGGAAATATTGTAGTTTCATTTCTCTTTAAGGATATTTTTACTCATTTTTGTGCCCCAAGAGAAATTGTAACACATCAAGGGACACAGTTCACATCCAGACTAGTCCAGAAGCTTGTGGACCAATACAAGATAAAACATCGGAAGTCAACTCCATACCATCCATAAGCCAATGGACAAGTTGAGTCGAAAAATAAGGTAATTGATTCTATCCTTACAAAGACCATACATCTACATAGGAAAGATTGGGTGGAAAAGCTTCCAGAAGCCTTATGGGCCTACAAAACTACATGGAGGAATACTACAGGGCATACTCCCTATGAACTTGTTTATGGGAAGAAAGTCTTACTTCCGATAGAGTTCCAGATCCAGACCTATAAGACAGTAGTTCAGTGGGATCTTGACTTGTCAGAAGCCCAGAAGCAAAGGATGACACAATTAAATGAGCTCAATGAAATCATACAAGAAGCCTTCTAGATAACCAGCTTAGTGCAACAACAGAGGTCAAGATGGCATGATAAGTACATTAAAGAAAGGAAGTTTCATCTGGGAGATTGGGCATTGCTCTTTGATTCAAAATTCAAAAAATTTCAAGGGAAATTCCAAACCCATTAGCTTGGACCTTATGAAGTTGAGAATGTCTTTGACAATGTTGTAGTTAGAATCAGGACTATTGACGAAGAGAAAACTCCTTTATTAGTAAATGGACATCGACTCAAGCTTTACCAAAAACCATTAGCGAAAGAGGAATTTTTTAAAATGTTTCAAGATAATTCAGAAGTAAAGATGGTCAAGAAGAATTCTTCTTCTTTTCCACCTTAGAAATTTTTACTCAGTTTGCTCTTATATATATATATATATTTCATATTATTATATGTATATATATATATATATATATATATATATGCATATATATATTTCATATTATTATATGTATATATATATGCATATATATATACATATAATAATATGAAATATATATATGCATATATATATATATACATATAATAATATGAAATATATATATATATAATAAAAATTTGTATAAACATGAAAACCAACATGTTGTTGGCATGTTTATACAGAAAATTTAAAGTGAAAACCAATTTGTTGGCACTTCAAATTTTATTTTCAAAAAATAAAGTTCATCTAGTAAAGCCTTCTTTCTCTTAGTTGTAGAATCATCAACTTTCCGCAGCTTGCAAAATTTTCTGCAGCTAAAACAAGTTTCTGCACCCTAATAATTTTTTTTTAAGTCTACAAAGATGCTTGGTGATTTGGATTAAAGGACAGTTAACAACAAGGTACCTACAGGAGATCAAAGGACAACAAATAAGGTTAGAAAAAGAAGATCAAAGGTACGTGCTGCTTTAATTTAACAATAGGGAAGGTTATATAGCATATATGATTAAGAAGATATAGTACTAAAATGCAATCATTATAACCTAAGGGTAATGGCTGCCTAACAAGATATCATATGCCACCACTTAAAAAGTCATGTCACGACCTTATTCCAAATCTACCGAAGTAATTACCAAATCATAAGTTTAAATGCGCCTAACGGTTGAATTCATCCCTATAATCCTTATGATAATCTATTCGTTCTTCCCTATTCTTACACTCCTCTAAACTTTCATAGTCACTCCATCTTTATGCCATTTAAGACAGTACTAAGGTTTTGGATAATATTCTTAGTAGTCAAAGGTCTCCTACTACCAAAACCAGTCTTGGTTTTCATGAATCTGTTGAAGGTGAATCTAGCTCACAAGGTGAGGCAAGGAACTCTAATGCAAAATCTGAAATGCTCAACAAGGAGATGAGAGGTAAACCCCATCAACAACCAAGAAAAGAAAGTCTTCAAAGAAAATCTTTTACTCCTAACTGTGGAAGTGATAGACGGTTATTTGCTTCGATGAATAATGTCGAATGTTTCATATGTCATAATTTTGGACATGTTGTAGCCAGATGCAAAAGTAGAATGGTGCAAGACCATCACACAGAAAGATCATCACGTTCCAGTTACTTTAAGGGATATTGTTTTGCTTGCAATATGTTTGGTTACAAAGCCATTGACTGCTATAGAAAGAATATGAAACATATGAGATGTTATGCTTGTAACAAGTTTGGACATATAGCAAAAGAATGCAGGAGAAGATTTTGGGCACCATACCGAAAGGAGAAAACATCATCACAGTTGAAGATATGGAAGAAAAAGGAAGTATAGTCAGAAAGATGTGGCATAGCAGAGTATACAAACATGACAGACTCAGAGGGAGCTGAAAGTGTGAAACTTCAGTGTTCTAAATCTCATATGCAAGTTTCATGAAGACAAGTCACGTATATACGCGAGTTCGAAGCTGCACAGTCGCGTATATGTTGGTTTGAGGAAAAGCAGTGGGATAGACTCAAGAAAAAGGGTCTGATATGGTTCAGTCAATTATTTGCTCTATTTGATGATGGTTACAATCTGCTAATGACATGTGGAAATATTTTGATCCTCACAAGTTAGCTTGATGTATATATGATTGATGATGATGCCTTGATACTTCTTGCTGATATATGCATGATCAGATCTGACAGTGAACAGATGGAACAAGTTCAGGGGGAGCATATGCTTCGAATAATGCATTGTTGGCATTATGGTTAAAAGTCTTTGGTGATGATGCTTATGTGGCTAAATGATACATCTTGCTATGATACTTGGGGTCACATTGTTGGTATTCAGATCAGATTCATGGATGATCACTTAAGTGGCATATTATTGTTGGTTGGCCAAGAGAATGGTATTGCAGGTTATAGGTCTGGATGTTGTTGACAGATGCTTATGGTGTAGATCATATATGGTGTATGATAGTTGCTGATGACTATCATGGTCTTGTTTAGATTGCTGGTCTTTGTTATAAAAGTCATGTATATCATTTGATGTAAAGGTCATGCAAAGACCTAATTTGTAACCCCACTTTGCATGGGAAGGATGATGTAATAATTTCTATTTCAGTCATGTATAAACATTTGGTATATCCCCACTTGGTTGGGTGGATGAGTAAAAAATGGTGTATCCCCACTTGGTTGGGAGATTGATGTATGTATGAGTCATTGGTGATAGGAAGGTCATACTCACTTAGTTGAGTTGTAGAGTCATGTTATTCTTTTGAAAAATATTTTTTGCAGACTCTACATGTGCTTAGGGGGAGCATGGATGGATTGGTACATCTTAGCATGTACAAAGGGGGAGCTCAATCAAAGATTTCAGCATGTACTCAGGGGGAGTATGGACAACATAATGAATATCAAAGGGAGAGAATATCTTGGTCCGCCCTTTGCCCTTGATGTCAAAGGGGGAGAGTGACTTGGTGTGGTTGTTGCCATCAAGTCCAAAGGGGGAGATTGTTGGCATTATGATTCAAGTGTTGTCCTTGATGGCAACTTACTCAGATGATAGATCATAGTGCAGTAGGTCAATAGCAAAGAATTAGTGATTAGACTACAAAGAATGAAGAAAGAGAGGCATACGCAGGTTCACCTTGACAAAGGAGCGTATAACATACACATGCACTTTCACAAGAGGGAAAGTGCGTACATGTTGGAAAACCAAGTTTTGGTCCAAGGTATTTGGTCCATGGTATTCTGATCCATGGTATTGGTCCAAGGTATTTAGTCCGAGGTATTGACCCTAGGTATTTGGTCCAAGGTATTGGTCCTAAGTGGTTTTGGTCCACGGTATTGAGAAAGGCCTAAGAGTATATAAGGAGGAGAAGATCATTAGGCCAAGTGTGCAAGTATTGAATATCTGATGAAGTGTGAGATCCAGTATGCAGGTTATGGGTTTGTGATGCTTTGCTTGATCTGAACTAAGGATGCACCTATGTGGATGATGATGGATGATGGATCAGGATCTTAAGGCTTGGAATGTATTATCATTATGTGGTTTGATCATGGATAGTCTAGATCTGAATTACTGACGCATATTTTATTGTATAAATGTTATGATCTGGGTATAACTGATGTTTGGAATAGCTGCAAAGTTCTGAGTTAATATTTATAGATCTGTACGTGGGTTAGCCTTGGTAAAAGCATGTATACACGCTGGTTCGGCTCATCAGAGTCGTGTATACAGTGTGAAGTATGATATTTGAAGTTGCAGTTGGATCTAGTGGTTGTTGTAGAGTTCTGGGTTCTGCTCTACGTTCTGATGACTGGGTTTCAGTGATTCAATGTTGGGTGATTCAGAGATTGATGATGGAGATATAGTTGATGGTTATATTGCAGTGGTGATTGATTTTGTGATTCAATGTTGTTGATGGGTCCAGTATGAAAATTGGATGAAACGTGGCCTTCATGTTATGGTGTTGTGATCCAGGAGTATCCAGTCTGAAAATTTATGAAACGTGGTCCCTAGAGGAAGAGAGAAGGTCGTAGCCTTCTATAGGTCGGCGCCTACGTACTAGTAAACATATTGGCTAGTACAAGAGCCAAGGGGTTGGAGCTCCCTTCCAGTAGCAGCTGGAAAACGAGTGAAGGTTGTAGCCTTCAGTAGGCCAACACCTACGTACTAGTAAACATATCAGCTAGTACAAGAGCTAGGGGGTTGTAGCTCTGTTCCAGTAGAAGCTAGAGAAGGAGAGAAGGTTGTAGCCTTCTGCAGGTGGGTGCCTGCGTACTGGTATGAGTCTGTTCCAGTACAAGATTGTAAACAAGTTTTTCTTATATTAAGAAGACACCAGCAGGTGGTTTTTGTCCCACATTGGGTTTCCACTTTATATCTTGGTGTTCATGTGTGTTGCTTATGTGTGATGGTTTGTTCTGTTTTTACTGCACCTAGTTACTATTTAGATGGTTAATGAAGTACTGATGCACTGATTAAAGATCAACATATGATGAATTAACTGAATCATAAGTTTGCTGGATATATGCTAGTTGCCTTAAACACAGTTGCGTGTACACGCGAGTTTCCTTAACTGAAGTAGCGTATATAAATTTGAGTATGAAATGAAAAGTTATTGATGTGCTAATACTGATTCAACCGCCCCCGCCCCCCTAGTATTATTTCCAACAAAATTTACTTTCAAAATGTATGGGTTCATTTTGGATTACCTACTTCTATTGTAAGTGATCGTGATTCCCGATTTGTTGGGAATTTTTGGTCACATTTATGGAACTTAATGGACACCAAGTTGAAGAAAAGTATAGCCTTCAATTTGCAATCAGATGGTCAAACTGAAATGGTTAACATGACAATTATTCATTTTCTAAGAGGATATTGCAGAAAACATCCTAAGTTGTGGGATGAACAGTTGCATTATATTCAACATGCTTACAACCGAGAAAAACACTCTTCTACTCCAACTTTGCCTTTTGAGGCATGTCTTGGTTATTTTCCTAAATCGCCTTTGGATTCCATCTTTGAGAAAGATGTAGCTATAGATGGACGTAACAACATAGACAGAGCAAAGAAATTCATTGATAAAATTTAGTTGATTCACCAAACAATTCAAGAACAACTAGAAAAGAGTCAAGGCAGGTATAAGGCAAGGCATGATAAACATCGTGTGGATCATCAGTTTCAAGTAGGTTATGAAGTTTGGCTTTAAATTAGCAAGGAAAGGCTTCAAGGTGAAGGTAAAAAGTTGAAACCAATCCGTTATGGTCCATTTAAAATTCTGGAAAAGATTAGTAATAATGCTTTCAAGCTTGATTTTCCTTCATATATGTAAATTTATTCCATTGTTAATGTTGAAAATTTGAGATTGTATGAGCCTCATTTGATTGAAGATCAAGGAGAAAGTGTACAGATTCCATCAATTGAATATTTTTCTCTAGAATTTCTTGATGAGCTTCAGCAAGACACCATACTTGACAGAAGAACAAGGTCATCAAAGAGGGGAAATGTTGATTATCTTCGAGTGGGTCTCAAAGGTACAAATCCATTAAAGGCCAAATGGATTGAAGAGGGGAAGGTGAGGGAACAGTACCCTCATCTGTTAAATAACTGAATATAATATTTTGGGGTCCAAAAGACTTCCAGTGGGGAGGAGTGATCAGGTGCTCAAAATTATGCTCAAAAATCAAAGTGTCAGAATTTTGTTAAACTTAGCTTCAGATCAAAGAGCTCGTCATTCTAAATCCAATGATGTGAATGACATTGAAATCTGAGCTTGTATGCAGAAGTTAGAGCAAGTCAAAGTTCAAGTTTTACTTGTGTAGGTGGCAGGATTGGATGATGTGGCAAATCCCTTCAGCAAATAGGGAGGTGCCAAGTGGCAGGTTACCATTGGCACCCACATATCGCAAATCATAGTTGCGGGTGGAAAGGTGTTTAAAATCGGCCCCAGAACAGACAGGGTTGCGATGCGATAAGGTAATCGCATATCACAGTCGTAATCGGCGAAGGGAAGGCATTTCGGTAATCGGCCCCTGGAAAGTTCGGGTTGCGATGCGATATCGTAGATCGCAATCGCACACAAGTCCTGAATATTTATGACCGCTGAAAAGACTCTGCCGATTGCGACGAGCGATGGGATCCCCAGATGCGATAAATTATGCATTCTAGTTAATAATCTCATTGGGTTCAACGATATCGCAATTGCACAATCGTTGCTTCATTCATAAGACCATCCACTAGGTTTTTATGTCAATTGCGATTTGCGATACGACCGACAGGTTGTGGCCCGCCGCACGGCGAAATATTTGCCCAGTTAGCAGATTTTGGGGCTAATTTGTAGGATCATGCCAGATGTGGAGCAAATTATGGAACAAATTGTGGGAGAACTGGGAGAGGTCATAACTTCTTCAGTTCTTATCCAAATTAGGTGCCAAAAGAGTCAATTCTAGCAGTTTTGACAATTTTGAACTCATTTAGATAGGTTTCAGAGGCATTTGAGCATTATAAACAAACTTTTGTTTTAATTTTGAGAATAATAGAGAGGCCCAAGCATTGGAAGCTGCACCAAGGAGATGTAGCCCAGGAGGGGTGAAATCCTCATCAAATCTCTATGTTGTGTGTTGTATTTTGATGTTCTTTGCTATTATTTTGTTGTTGTTCAACATATATTTTATGTTAAATTGTTTATAACATTCACATAAGAAACTCTCATGGGAATTAGTTAATTAAGTAAAAATGGTGAATCCTTAAGCACATGATAAGAAAATGATAAACATCTTGGGTTTTATTCTGAATGGGGAATTAGTACATTGTTACTAATTTGTTCCATTTCAGATCACTAGGTGTGCCCTAAGAGGGAAACCCTAGCTTGCATTTCCTTGACATTGGGGGACTTATTTGAGGGTTGTATGAGCTTAGTAATCCATAGAGTAAAGCATAAGAAGCCCATTCTCCATCTTGCCTTGACCATGGGAGTGCCTTTGTCCACAACAACACGCAAAAAACCTAGCTCTTATGTAATTATTTCTTAGGTATATTGAAGGGACCAACACCTCTAAAGGTGAAATATCATCACATAGAGTATCCCTTGAGAGGTCCTACCTGATCACATAGTACCATAAACTTTAGAATATCTATCAATAGGTGATTACCATCCTACTTGGACTCCTCTCATCGGTGAAAGTATATAAAGAGCAAGGGACACTGGTTGTTGTGGCAGTGGGCCATTGTCCCATTGTTATCACTTGGTTTAGCTATTTTTACTATAGGCCTTTCCTCCTTAGGGCTTGCTAGATTGTGTGGTAATAGGGTGCATGCACCCCATCCTAGAGGATGAGCCTTCATGGAACATTGTTGGAATGAATATGATGCATATATACAATGCACGATAATTTCATGTCAACCTATTTAAAATTAGTTGAAGGTGATATAATTATTATGAGTGTAATAATTCTAAGTTCGCTTCAATATGTTGTGAATTTTTTAATGAAGAGAATGAATTTGTGAACACAAACAACTGTTTGGCTAATTGAAATATTAGATTATTGTTAGAGTGGTACAATGGGTTGTGAGATAGAAACCACCATGATAGAATATCACCACCTACAAGGGAGCCTATCAACATGACTAAAAGTCTCATGTTTACGAGATCTCGCTTCTTAATGAAGCACATTTGGGTAATTAAAATTTTTTGAATTGAAAATTTGAGTATATCTCATGGGAACTGAATGTTGTCACATAGGTCGAATTATGGAGCAAGGAGTCTAGTAACAAGACCTTTGTAGTGACATTGTAGCCCTATGACACTTTGATTACCTCACTGGGATCAAGTCATAACTGACTCCTTGACTGTAAGACTCCATGAATAATGGAGAGGAGAATGCCAGACAACCACTTGGCTATAAAACTCCATGAACAATATATTAGAGCACACTAGAACGATACTTGGCTATAAGACTCTAAAAATAACCCCATGAATGAAAACCCTCAAATAGGTAGACTTCTTGGATTGGGGGTTTCATGGGTTTGGAAGGGTGATTAGTTGATGAGATCCCATGTAGGAAATTGCTCGGACAGGTAGAATTCCCGAAATGAGTGTTGCTTGGGGTTTGTGTTCTCATTGACGATGCTTTGATGGTTGACATTAATTTCAACTTGGTAGCTTTTGTGGAGATGAGTTTGTTGCAAGGGCATTGATGATGTTGGATGCAGTGTTGATTGGTTAGAATTGATGTCAACCTAGTAGCTTGAGTTGTTGGTACATGAGTTACATATGTGTTGCATATGTTTGGCACTTGGTAGTGTAGATGGTTGCTTTGGAAAATGTTATGCTTGTGTATGGTTGTTTTGACAGTTGTAAAGGTGTTGGTACTTAGTATTGGTATTACCATGGTATTTGCATGTGGTATTCTGGCTTGCTTGGTATTTTCACTTGGTATTGGTATTACCATGGTATTTACACGTGGTATTCTAGCTTGCCTAGTATTTGCACTTGGTATTGGTATTACCTTGGCATTTGCATGTGGTGTTGTAGCTTTCCTAGTATTTGCACTTGGTATTGGTTTTACCATGGTATTCGCACGTGTTACTATAGCTTGCCTGGTAGTTGCACTTAGTATTGATATTACCATGGTATTTGCATGTGGTATTCTGGTTTTCTTGGTATTTGAATTTAGTATTGGAATTACCATGGTATTTGCACGAGGTATTTTGGCTTCCCTGGTATTTTCACTTGGTGTTGGTATTACCATGGTATTTGCACGTGGTATTTGGCTACCTTGGTATTGGTATTACCCTAGTATATGCCCATGGTATTTGTTCGAGGTTGATGTATCTGGATTCCTATATGTGTGTGTCTTGTTGAGTTTGGTTTTGGTTGGTTCTCTTGAGTGAGAATGTTATCATAGTATTTTTGGAGAACCAATGGTGAGGCGAGTGAATTTGTTATATCATAGTGTGCATGGAGCTGTAGCAGTAGCAAAGATAGAAGTGCTTGTTGGGGTTTCAAATATCACTCATTACCATACATTTTTCACCTATGTTTCCATTATATCACTCACTATTCACCACCTTGTCACTCCATTTTCCCTATTATTCACCATTAATGGGTCTCATTTATATTTTCCAAATATTATTTATTTTTAAGCATTTTTGAGAGAAATTCTTGATTAAATATTAAAAAATAATATATTTTACTTTATATATGGAAAGTGGGTTGTTTTTGTGACATGTGTAGGTGCCAAGGAAGCTTCCAAGACACATTTATGTGGCCTTGAAGGATCAAATTCGAATTTGAAGAGATAAACCTCATGGAGAAGATTATGATCTCATGGAGAAGATCAAGGACGAAAGGGGGTTATGTGTCTAGATGGTTCAGAGATTTATGGAACTAAATGAGAGATTAGTGGATGATCATTATGAGTTTGTTACTCATCCCATTGTATAAATAGGAGTACAATCTCCTCCATTTGTAATCTTAGAATCTTAGAATGTTGAAGTTTTCTAATCTTAAAGTTTTTGTAATCTTAGAATTTTGGGAGTATGTAATATTAGAAGCTTAGAGTTGTAATCTTAGAGTTGGTTTGTAATGGAGATTTTGAAATAAAGGATCATACTTCAATTTTGCTTCTACATTTGAGTCTCCATTGAAGTGGTGTGCTTGTGGAGTTATGGAGGGCCCCCATGGCCTCACTTGCATGCTTATTTGAAAGTGTTCTTGTAAGAGAACCGTAAGATTTCAAACAATTATTAGATCTAGGCTTTTAAGTTCTTATCAGATGTTCTAATGTTGGAAGAGATCTTGTAGAATATGTTCTTGTAAGAGAACCATAGATCTCAAACAATTGTTAGATCTAGGTTTGATTAGTTATTGAAAGAGGTCTTAATGGATATGTTCTTGTAAGGGGACTTTAAGATCTTGGACAAATTAGGAATCCTTCTAAATCTATATATAGATAAGCGCTTCTAAGTTTACCTTCCCGGGTTGACATTAAATTAAACTCTAATTGACATCATCAATTGGAACCAAACAGTGCTCATGGTTGAAGACTATTTGTATGCAGAAGAACAGTGGCAATGTTTCTAGGGAGTTTCCTAATCTATTTGCGATTGCAGGGGAAATAATTTTATTTGAGTTTAGATATGCTGATGTGATTGTGATAGATTGGTTTTTGCAGTGAAATTGTTGTGGAGGATATGATTCAATGATTGAGGTTGTGCTAGTATTGTATTGAAAAGCGTTGATTATGTGCTTTGATGTGATTGTTGTTATGTTGTTCTAGTTGAGTAGTTCAGATTGGCTCCAATATGAAATATTCATGAAATGAGGGTCACATAGAAGAGTGGAGTGGGGGCTCCGACAAATTCAGTACAAAGAACAAATTTCTTCATGAGTCCAATGGGGTTTGGGCGAGGCTCGTTGGTTGTGGTGGCTTCCAACAGATCATATGAGTGTCCGTAGAGTCGTGAGATGAAGATCAAAGTTCCAAACTGATAGTATCCATTTGTATATTCTATGTAATTGAATTGCTTGATGAATAATAAAATTATTTGAGCAGTGCAACAACAACAAGGGTGGTTTTTGACCTAGAGGGGGTTTTCCACCAGAAATATATTGTTTCCTCTTGTGCATGTTTATTTGGTTGTTTATATGGATGTCATGTGTTTTTGTTATGTGATCTGATCTACTAATGGGTTAATGTATGTTGTGATTCAGTAATTGGAAAAAGATTCAAATTTAATAAACATTGTCACTACTGATTCACCCCCTACCCCCTCTGCTCCCGCCTCCCTCTTAGTAGTGACAAATTTCCAACAATTGGTATCAGAGCGGGTGCCTTTATTGCATCTTTACTGCTGGAAGGTGGATCATGGGAAATCAAGGAGATTTTGTTGGAAATAGAGTTCTTGTTCTTTGTGGATCAAATTATGCACTATGGAAGGTGAGATTGGTAGCATACTTCATTGATCTTGATGAGAATATTTTTCTCTCATTAGAATATAATATATATGATGAATTCAATAAGGAAGCCATGAATATCATTTTGAAGACCCTACCAGATCATGATGCAACTAAAGTGATTTATTGCAAGACTACAAAAGAAATTATGGACAAGTTGAAAAGTATGTATGGAAGAGAGGGGTTTCAAGTTCCAAAAGTTGTTGAAGAACCTCGTTGCATTCTTGAAGAGAAGAATAATTTTACAGAAGACTCCACACTCATAGAAGTAGCAGATGCAGACTCCTCTCAAGGAGATAGTGAGAGAAACCATGAGAGTAATGACATGCAAATCATTTATCTAAAGAGACAATACGAAGAAGTCAATAAGGAAAATGAGATGTTGTCAAATTAGCTACAAGACCGGCAGGCCTATTGTGCAATATTAGAATCTAAACTATCCTCCTTGAGATGTGAATTAGAAAAATACAATCAATTATCTCAGTATCGAAAGTTGGAGAAAAGCATTGGAATTTTGGATGAGATTCTTATCAGTCAAAGATCTCTTATCAAAACTGGATTGGGTTTTGAAGGAGAATCATGCTTTATGAAGGAAAAGGAGAAAGTAGAGGACAACCATATTGCAGAAAATCATAAGTCCATAGCCAATAAATTCAATAAAAGTCCAAGGAAGTAGCATCAACAAAGGAAATCAAGAAATAAAAGGAGTTACCAACAAAAACAAAGACATGCAAATCACAACCACTACATGCAACACTTCAAAAGAGAAAGGAAGCAACCAAGCTTTTATGGTCCCAGAATCTGCAATAAAAGGTATCAAATTTTATTTTATGGTTATTTCTTTTCTTGCAATAGTTTTGGACATAGAGCAATGGAATGCAAATACTTTGCAAGGAAACAAAGATTGATGTTGAGGAATGAAAACCAAGGTAGAGTTTTTACTAATGTTAAATGTTTCAAGTGTGGTAACCTTGGCCACAAGGAATTAGCATGCAGATATAGTAGATCAAAGCATATAGTTAGTGCAACCCAACCATTAAAGATAAAGAAAGTTTGGAGGAGAAAATATGAGGTGCAAAGAACTAGCAATCCAAAGGAATTCAAGAAATAACATTATGTTTTGCAAAAAGACAAGAGAATAGAAGAAGATTCACATGCCACAAAAAACCTCACAAGATTTGGAGGAGAAAGGAGCATCAAAGCACTCTCACTAAAAATTGTGGCATGCATGGTCTCAGGGGGAGCATATGGCCACATTTTGGGTTTCATGCAAATCAGTAGATGTGCTTCCATTTTAAGGAGGTTGCATAAATATTTTGATTATCATGGATTTGTAGAACTAACAGTTGTTGTTGTAGGAGATTATTTTGGAGATGGTACATGTGCAGGGGGAGCATCTCACATGCTTCCAGTTTTTAGTGGCTTATTGGTGGCATTATGGCTCCATGTTAGCAAGAAAAGAAAAGGAGAGTGCTTGAAAGTTTCTCATGCTTTACATTTATCTAACATTGACCATTGTAGGAGCTATTAGAGTTTGAGGAGTATGTGTTTTGAGTTTGCATGACTTACATGATTCTCCATAGCCTTGTATCAGTCAACATCTAATTGCTTATTTTCAAATTGGAGATTGTTTTGAGCATTCATGTAAAATTTATTTTATATGAACAAAGTTGTGTATGCCGCTAGTGAGAGATTTTGACATGTGTTATTTCTAGTGGTTAGGAGCCACAGTTCATATGTTGATGAGTTGATCTTGATGTATCTATTTCACATTGCTCCAACTATTGTACAGGAGTATGGCCACATGTTGATAGAGTTCCATTTGGTGTATGATTCCTATGCATTTATGTTGTTGTTGTTTATGCTCCATATGTATGCCTATGATGACTCTTATATTGTAGCTAGATGGTGTTCTTATGACCACTATGGAGCACAAAATGAATAGAGTTGCTCCAAGTTGAAGATTATTTGCTACTGCTTAATTATTGGCATTATGCTTATGTGACTTGGTGGTTACTAGTATTCATGGTGATATGATATGTTCATTGTAGATGATACTAGTTGGAGGATTTGCTGGTCAAATTTGTTACTTCATGGATCCATGATTTGCTACCATAATAGTTTGAGGCTTATGTTGTTGGTCACAAGAATGGTGACATTATTTAGGTTTTCTTGTGATGTGAGATGTGTTGGCTTGTTTTCTACTACTATGAGAGGATGGTTGTTTGTTGTTGCAAATAGTGCTTATATTTTTGGACATGTCTGTTGCTACTACTATATAAATGTGCTAGCTTACTTATTATCACTTCTTCTATGATAGTGCATTGGGAGCTGCTTGGGAAATATGGAGAGAGATTTGTTGACCTTTGATAAGTGATAAGTGCTTATGGTTCTTCATTGAAAATATTACCTTGTTGCTCTTATCATATATATGTTTGTTTTGTGCATTTTGGATGATGTGACATGATGGTCATATGTTGTTGCTGCAAGTTCATGGACTATCTCTTGTCATGATGGGAGTATGTGTCAAATGTTGCTGCTACAAATTAGAGTTTTATGTTTCTCAGTTGTTGTCATGGATATATGTTATTACTGATATCATAACATTTGCTTCTAGAAGATGATGCCTTGATACAAATGGATCTATCTTCTGCAAGAGGATGATGATATGCATGATGAGATTTACATATTGCTAATCATTCATATGTTGATCTAAGTGTTTAGTAGTGTTGGTCAAGGAGTTTGATTGAGTATGTCTTGGAGAGGGGCATGAGCTTTGGTCATGTATTGGAAAGTTTCAAGAATCATATAACAACCACATGTTTCATATTTTAATTCATCATTTGCAGTCATGCATCATGTTTTTGAAGCCCTGTAATCAAGTGTTCAAGTCATTGGGTCCACGTTCTCATGAGTTGGTGATAGGAATAGTTACAAGTCATGTCAAGTCGGTGTTGTTTTTGAGTTTTTGTAGCCATGTTTGGGCTATTGTATATCATGTTGTAGTCACTTTACAACCTTGTATCTCATTATACAACCATGTACTTACATTGCATTGGATATCATTGGTCAAGGTTGTGTTGAAGAGAGAGTTATAGTGTCTAGTATGCATTGATGAGGGATGGACCAAACATGCATGTGGGTTGATGGATGTTGTTGTTTCAATTAGGATTTCATATCAGTGATGTTGTGTGAAGTTAGTCTTCATGGTCCAAGAGGTTTTCCCTTCAACAAGAAGGAATTGAGTCTGGGATGATGATGATGATGATGCTTAGGGGGAGCATATCCAGTATGTGGTTCCAGATCATATATGGGTGTTGTGTTGCTTCTTGAGAGAGTTTGTTTCTTCTCACACTATATTGTTGCTAATGGTCCTGATATGATAATGTTGCTAGTTGAGAGCGATTTTGATGGAGTGTTTGTTGTTGTTGTTTCAGGAGAAAGAGAGTCATTGTTGCTACTGGTTGAGAGTGGTGTTCATGGAGAGTTTGTTGTTGCTCCTTGAGGAAAGGGGGAGCCATTGTTGTTGTTGTTTGTTGTCATGCTGGCATGAGGAGTGAGAGAGTTGTTGTTTGTTGTTGCATTGTTATTAGATTCAGCTAGTGTCCAGGGGGAGTTACTATCTATTCAGCTATGTATCCCTTGGTTTTTCAAAGAGTGTTGACGACTTGAATTTTTCCCTTTGCCATTGATGTCAAAGGGGGATAATGTGAAGAGATAAGATCTTCAGAGGTTGTTTGGATGGTTCAGCTGGGGTTTCCATCAATACCAAAGGGGGAGATTGTTGGCATTGATGATAAGTTGATGGTTGGAATTGATGTCGACTTGGTAGCTTGTGTGGAGATGAGTGGAGCAGTGATTTTGGAGCATTGGTGAAAGGAACAATTTATCCGTCCAATTGGTGTTGAATAGTCCAATCGAAGTTGGGTGAGGATTGTTGATCGTGGTGGCTTCCAGCAGATGGTTGTCCGTAGATCTATGTGAGAACATAGTCTTCCAAGCTAATTAGTAGAAATGAGTCTCTTGAATGATGGGTTTTGGCCAATAATATATGAGTTTGAGTCTCCTGGCTGATGGGAGTCAGCTATCTATGTAAAAGACAAATTGCTTGACATAATAAAGATCCATAGTAGCGCAACAACAAAAATAAGGAGTTAAGGTTTTCAAAGGTTTTTTGGATGGTTCAGCTAGGGTTGTCATCAATGCCAAAGGGGGATATTGTTGGCATTGATGATGAGTTGATGGTTGGCATCGATGTCAACTTGGTAGCTTGTGTGGAGATGAGTGTGTTTTATATGCATCGATGATGCAGTTGTTGGATGCAGTGTTGATTGGTTGGCATTGATGTCAACTTGATAGCTTGAGTTGTTGGTACATGAGTTACAAATGTCTCGCATATGTTTGGTACTTGGTAGTGTAGATGGTTGCTTTGGAAGATGTTATGCTTGTGTATGGTTTCTTTGATAGTTTTATAGGTGTTGGCACTTGGTAGGGTAGATGGTTGCTTTGGAAGATGTTATGCTTGTGTATGGTTTCTTTGATAGTTGTATAGGTGTTGGTACTTTTTATTGGTATTACCATAGAATATAAACGTGGTATTCTAGCTTGCCTAGTATTTACACTTGGTATTTGTATTACCATGGTGTTTACATTTGGTATTTTGGCTTGCCTGGTATTTGCACTTGGTATTGGTATTACCATGGTATTCTGGCTTGCCTAGTATTTGCACTTGGTATTAGTATTACCATGGTATTTGCACGTGGTATTATGGCTTGCCTCATATTTTCACTTGGTATTGGTATTACCATAGTATTTTCACGTGGCATTTTGGCTACCCTATTATTTACATCATGTATTGGAATTACCCTAGTATCTTCCCATGGTACTTGTTCAAGGTTGATGTGACTGGATTCCTATATATTTGTGTGTCTTGTTGAGTTTGGTTTTGATTGCTTCTCTTGAGTGAGAAAGTTATCATAGTTTTTTTGGAAAGCCAATGGTGAGGAGAGAGAATTTGATGTAGTAGAGTATGCACAGAGTTGTAGCAGTAGTAGAGACAAAAGTACTCATGGCTGAAGACTATTTGTATACAAAAGAAAACTGATAGGGTTTCTAGCAAGTTTGCTAATGTATTTGAGATTCCATGGGAAATAATTTTATTTGAGTTTATATATGTTGTTGATATGATTGCGATAGATTTGTTGTAGTAGTGAATTTTTTGTGGAGGATATGATTCAGTGATTGAGGTTATGCTAGTATTGTATTAAGAAGTGTTAATTATGTGCTTTGATGTGATTGTTTTTTGTTGTTCTAGTTGAGCAGTTCAGATTGGCTCCAGTATGAAATATTCATGAAACGAGGGTCACATAGAAGAGTGGAGTGGGGGATCCAGCAAATTTAGTATAAAGAACAGATTTCTTCATGAGTCCAATGGGGGTTGGGCGAGGCTCGTTGGTTGTGGTGGCTTCCAGAAGATCAGATGAGTGTCCGTAGAGTCGTGAGATGAAGATCAAAGTTCCAAACTGATAGTAGCCCTTTGTATATTCTATGTAACTGAATTTCTTGATGAATAATAAAATTATTTGAGCAACACAACAATGACAAGGGTGACTTTTGACCCGGAGGAGGTTTTCCACTAGAAATATCTTGTGTCCTGTTGTGGGTGTTTATTTGGTTGTTTGTATGGATCTCATGCTTTTTTGTTATGTGATATGATCTAAAATGGGATAATGTATGTTGTGATTCAGTAATTGGAAGAAGTTTTAAAAGTTAATAAACATTATCCCCATCCTCCTCTAAGTAGTGAGCACATTTCCAACGGTTTGAAGGGGTAAGTAACTGATGGGAGAACAAATTCATCACTCACTCACTAGAATGTGAGCACAAGGGGGCATACTTGAATTAGATAGTGAGTTGAAGTTGTTACCTGGGGAGGCAAAGGAGGCTAAGAATAACCACAGAGTTAAGTATAGGTTTAAAGCATTACTTGTTGAAATTTTGGCTTGATTTGATTTAAGTTTATTATGATTAATATCATGAAAAATGTATGCTTATGATATAGGTAAATTGATGAACTATCCAACAAGGATAGATGATGTTGATTGCAAGGTGATATCAAAGTAGTGCAGTGGGAGCATAATGGAGATGAAGACCCTAGGGACTAGGCCATTGTGGTGAGATTGTAAACCTATGATGTGCACTGATCACCATCATTTATGTTATGACCAATATGTTGTGTTATTAGAGAAACCTAGAGGGATTCCCTAGTTGCAAGTCCAACAAGGCTCTTGTTATGTGAAGAAGCCTTGCCAAGGAATGGATCACCTGAAGGAGTGAGGAAGCAAAGAATAGGATGCCTGAACTTGGAAGTTGTGTGATTGCTAAGAAGAGAAGACTTGAAAGAATAGGCTTTCAAAGATTTATGTACATACTCATTGGGATCATGAATGAATTAGGTTGTCCAAAAAAGACAATGCATTGAAATTGTTCACTGTGAATGCCTTGAGGAGCAATGGGAAACCATGTAGGAATGTGTTGGAATGTTAGAAGGTCTAGAGGTGACTAAAGCATGGATAATGAATGACATGACTTAAAATGGAAAATCATGACATGGAATATATTTCTAATGTAAGGGATGTAATCATAAATCTCAGTTTTTGTTTCTTTTCTTTTTTTATACAACACCGAGGATGGTGTTTCTTAAGGGGGTGGGGTTTGTAACATCCCTCTTCTTACTCTTTTCCTTGTAAATTATGAATAAAATGCTAGCATGGAGAACAATGGCTAGTTGATTCACTGATTAAGCATTTAAAATTAATTAATTAACTACCAAGTATAGGAAGGACTATCTTAGGAATCCATAGTCTGAGGGAAGCTTTCTTGCGTGCATTGGAAGCGACCCAAGTGATGAGCCTCGGTATTGCAACAAGAAAGCTGCAACTCCCAATGCTACCGACTTTAATTATCAACTCGGGGTTCGTACAAACTTAAGAGGTATCGACATTGTATGTGCAGCATACAATGCATCCTTCCTTTGTTTTGATGATGTAATGGAGTGCATGTAGTGAAGTCAAATCCTAAACTAATTGCAGAAAATGAAATGCTCGAAATGGAAACCTCAACCTATTGCAGGAAAGAAAGTACAAGGAAAGAAACCTATTCTAATTGCATAAAGTAAATATCATGAACTAAATGTCAAGCATTACATTTTAAAGAGTTTAGGTCCATTAACAAAGTTCATTGGATGTAGCAACCATTATTGTATTCTCTATTTCATAAATTTATCCATTAAACCAAATCACTGAAATGTTTTGCATGGGTAGAGAGGCGAGTCCTAAGTGGTTTTTGGTCTTCCCTAATCATTTATTTATAGACTAGGAGTTTTGATTCAACCGTAAGGGATAATAACCAAGCTTCTTGAGCGAATCTGGGCAAGTAAAAGCATGTTGGAAGGCTACTATAGGAAACTATAGGATGTTACAGATTTACTACAGGAAGTTATAATTCATTGAATGACCTAGCAAATCGAATCCAAATTGGATGGGACAATTTTTTTTATTGACTACGATGTCTTAGGTCTCCATTCCAAGTGGAATAATAAAAAATACCTCTGTTAACTCATGCTAAAAAATAGCAGAAAATTACTAGTCTAAAATCTAGAAATTCGAGAATTAGTGAGCTAGTAAATCTATCAAATGCCTAACCTAATCAAATGAAAATGCAATGGGGTATATTTTGTTATTAAATAGAATGTTTTTGTGATCTAATGAAAGTGGAATCAACTTGATTGAAGTTTCTTAGCATTCTCTAAAAAATAGCAGAAATTTATTGTTATTTGCCACAAAGGAGTTCCAGAAATCTAGATTTGGGAATAAGCAAACTAATCCAAGTAGCTCAATGATTACTATGACCTACCAAATATTTTCCAATGATTAAATTATGCTTGTGATCCTGCAAAAGAACTTAAATCAACCATTTAACCCAATCCTACAACAAGAAATCATTAATACTAAATGCAGAAATAGAAAGAAAGAAGAACAAGAGATGCATGTGAATAAGAAGTGAAAAAGAAGAAAAGTAAATGATACAAAAGGGCTCTGAGGCTCTTGGGATGGCCAAGCCCAAGGAAACTCAGAGTCCTATGAAGGAGACCAAGGTTTAGAAGCTGAACATGACACCAATCTTCATTATTTTCATCAATACAATTACATCCCTGCAAGAAATGATAATGGAGCTGCAAAAATACGAGTTCTCTCCACAAGAAGACTAATAAAAATCCACCCCTATAGGAAAATTCGACTTCTTACTTATAAAAAATGATTAGGAATCATTCCCCATGAAAGGAGGAAGCTTTCCCCACCAAAATCCCTTGATTAGTGGATCTGGTTCCCAATACTAGGAATTTGTATTAAATGGCAGGGAACACATTCCTAGATATTCTCAATCATTGGAGCTCCACAATCTGTGCCATAATTCCATAATATCTTGTTGATTTATTATTTAATATTGATCCTCTTGTAGTAGGGATTAATTCCCTAAATTATCTCCTCCTTCAAATCTTCATAATCTGCCCAATATTCTCATAATATTCCACCAAAATAAATAATATTAGGCACAAATATGCAATTATTCATAAACCTTCATATTGAACGTATTAAAGTTAAAAATACATTATCTAATGCAAAAAGAGAGGTTTAATGTGTTGAATGATGGTCAGATGGGCCTTAATTTATGTTTAATTTAGAGGCATGGGCCTTAATTTATGCCTAATATAGAGGCCCAACACCAACTGAATTAAAGTGTTGAGCCACTAGTTGTAGGTAAATCACACTAGATGACAAAAGTTTGAAATGTGAAGAAATTGGGGAAGAGTTTTCCAACTAATAGTCATTCATGAGACATGATTAGGGTGGCGAGGGGCATAGGATGATGCCCATTCCCCCTCACAGATCGAGGACACAATGGAAGAAAGAGGGAGATGCCCCATGTCCCGAGGAGATTAAAGATCCAAATGAGCACTTTTTTAGATTCAGGAAGGGACACAAAGGTAGGAAATATATATGCACAACAATAGAGAAACCAGGGGATGGGAGTGGCTCTCATCTATTGTGCAGTGACTAATCATATGCTTTGTTAATTTATGGTTTATCGATCTAAGTTTGTTAATCAGTAGGTCTTTGTTTGGGTTACTGGTTTCTTCTTATGGGAGTTCATCTTTTGTTGATCATGTGAGAGAGTTTTCACTCCCTCTCTCTCCTTGGTGCTAGTGTATGGCTCTTTCTTGTTCTGCTAGATGACATATGGCATTCAAGGTTGAGTGTAGATAGCGTGGAGTTGTGGAACATGATAGTAGAAGAGAAGACCATTTTTGGAGCTGATTGTGGAGCCCTATGTCTAATTTAAACTGTTGTTGAGAATTGGGTAAATCCCTGTGTATGAGCTCAGAGGAGTGAGTGAGTCATTGTGGTGCTCACTGCTAGAGAGTAGTTGAGAAACCACCATCATAGTGGATTGCACCTCCTGAGTGTCTAGTCAAGCCTTCAATGTGAGATCCCTAAGAAATAACCCCTCAGACTTTGGATCTAGCTTAAGGGTGGTCAACCGCAAGAAAGTTACAGTGTAGTGGGCTTATTGTTGGGTGGAGAGTGAAAGTCCCTCCTTCAATTTCCAGCTACCTTAACATTCCCAAATAAGTAGAATTAGTTATGTAAATTTGATTTATGGATTGTGGTATTCCATGTTGTATTTAACCAATGAAAAACTTGTATGTGCATGATTGAGTGTTTGAAGGTCACTTCATATTCATACTTGACAAGCTATCTTAACTGTAAATGGCTGAAATGAATGCTTGAACTAGATAGGTCAGTACCATATTCATAATTTACACGTTGTCTAACATGCTGTGAATTGATTATGTACTTTCATTGTGATGGGGTGTATTCAGTTAATGAATAATGGGATTAACTATGTGTTATGCTCACTCTCTTCTTGACAATAATATCTTATGAATTAAATAACTTAGCTTGCTCAGTGGAGTTGTGGTGTTTAAGGATAATATGTAACTTTCTTTTTGTAGTTATGCAATTATGAGTATTCCAAGTTTTTTTACTAATAGAGGATATAGGGCTCTAAGGATGAGTTTAATTATCCTACAGTAGGATAGTAGAGATATTTTTTTTTTTATATGCTTCTCCTATGATATAGACTATGTGAATTGATCTTTGGAGCCATGCCCTTTCTCATATTCTGTCTCTAGGGTATTTTGGGACTTTGTTTGTGCCCCTTGTTCTCATTTTGGGTCAGTTATTCAAAGATCAAGACCTCGGATCCTTGCGCCATAGCTTGCATGAATTTGGCATTATAGGATTGCCCCTTTCTTATAAATATAACTTGTTGAAAGCTAATGTCTGATACCTTGGGGCCATGTGCTTCAATAAACCGGGAATTGGGCATGGGCCAATCATCCTTTCTATTTTATAAAATCAAGCTTGGTGTTTTTTTTGGTTGCTTGGTCCAACGAAGTGGAATGGGAACTAGTATGTACAAAAACCTGCATGGGAAATTAAATTCTGTGGGTGAAACCTTGTTTTAATGGAATTGTGCCAAGCAATCACCATGATAGTCATGACCATCGGCTTGTCAGCCTAGATTGTAGCTCATAGAATGTGCACAAAGGGAACAAGAGGGCTAGTTCGATGGTAGAACCTAGCCTACTAGTTGAACCTTGCCATCAGACCATCAAACCTTTGAAAGAACTAAATGAGTAAGTCGAGTGGTCTAGGCCAATACCGGAGAGCTGATATTTAGAGTGGAGCAATTGAAGTAGTGGGTTTGGGGTGGAACCCTACCACTAGGCTTTTGGGCAGTGTTGCGGGGGAGCGCCCCCCCCCCCCCCCCCCCCTCGAACCCGCTCCTGAATCGCGCTCTGGGCGGGAGCGGCTCGGGAGCGCGCTACCAAAATCGCTCCCGGACGGGAGCGATTTTTAGGAGCGCGCTCCCTTAAAAAAATTTGCGCTCCCTGGTCTGTTAGGGAGCGACACAGGGAGCGATCGCTCCGGCGCTCCCGGAGCGATTTTTAATGCTCGGGAGCGATCGCTCCCTGATCGCTCCCGGACATTAAAAATCGCTTCGGGAGCGATTCGAGCCGGGCCGGGAGCCCCGAAAAAAATAAAAAATTTAGAAATTGTTTTTAGTTTTATAAGCCCAATGGGCCAAAAAAAATTCATTATAACTTCAATGAGCTTGAGTTTGGAGCTGGAGCAAGAGCAAAGGAGCGAATAGCAAGTGCTGAGGAGCGAGGAGCAAGTGCCAAAGAGCAAGGAGCAAGCTTGCAGAGGTAAGTAACTTAGTAATTTAGTTAGTTTAGCTGGTTAGGTAGTTAATTTAGTTAATTTGATTTAGTTGTTTGAGTTTAAAGATCATGTATTTAAATTAAATTAATAAATTAAATTAATTAATCCCAATAAATTAAATTAATTTGCAGATTCAAGAATCAAAACCCTACAAACATCAAACACCATGGACCTGGCTATATTTATTGGCATTTTCCTCTTCCTGGTCCCTTTTATGGTTATTATGGTGCTGGAGAGTAGGAAACGGAGGGGGCCCCAAACTGAAGAGGGGGATGAAGAAGCCGGAGAAAGTCAAATGGGTGAAAACCCCAGTGAGGAGGAGCTGGAGGAGGGTGAACATGACCCTCAAAAAACTAAAGAAGACCAAACTCCATTGTGGAAATATGTTCACAGGGCTGAAACAGGGAGAGGGGGTGGAACCACTAAATTTCATTGCCCCCATTGCAACACTGATTACACAGGTTCATACATCCGTGCTAGAAGACACCTCTGCGGGAAAAGGGCATGGGATGGAGAGAAACAAATAGGAATCAAAACTTGTACAGCGGTGTCAACAGCGGATAGAGCCAAATACATAAGGGAAGAGGAGGAAGCCCAATACAGAACAAAAAAATCAAGGGGTTTCTTTGAACCAAGCTCACAATCACAAAGAACTCCTTCAGCATCCTCCCAAGGCAGTGGATATGGACATGGAGGCACAGGGTCATCATCTTTAAGGCGTAGAACCATATCAGATTTCCTTGATGAGGGGTGTGGGAATGATGTGGATTCAAAAGTTTACAGGTTTCTCTATGCATGTGGGATACCATTCAATGTTCTACGCTCACCTTATTGGCACGAAATGGTTTCTGCCATAAATGATGCCCCTAAAGGATACAAGAGCCCTGGGTATGACAAGGCAAGAACCGTTGGCCTTGATCATGAAAAAGCAAAAATATCACATTCTTTGAATAAAATGACAAGTTCTTGGACTGACAATGGGGTGTCCATTGTATCTGATGGATGGACAAATGTAAAAGGCAAGCCATTGATAAGTGTTCTTGCTGTGTCTGTTAGTGGTCCCATCTTTCTAGCTGCACATGATTACTCAGACAAGTTCAAGACCGCCATCAACATTGCAGAAGCATTACTTGAAACAATTGAGCGTATTGGCCCATACAATGTCATCCAAGTCATCACTGATTATGCTCCTAATTGTAAGGCAGCGGGAGCAATTATTGAGGATAAATACCCGAACATATTTTGGTCTGGATGTTTGGTTCACACATTGAACCTTCTGTTGCATGATATTGTCAAAAACAAAAATGAACAATACCAATGGATTGGTAATTTGTACAAGAAAGGAAAACAAATGATAAAATTTATTACAAATCATAGCAATACCCGTGGCCTTTTCCGCAGTCACTCGAGATTGGAGTTGCTGAAGATTGCGAGGACTAGATTTGGTAGCTATTACCTCACCTTCAGGCGCCTTTTGAAGGTAAGATAGGCATTAACTAGCATGGTATCAAGTCCACATTGGCAGGTGTTAAAGGAAAGGGCTACAAATGTAGCTGACATGGCAGGTTTTGAAATGGTGGAGGAGGCCGCTCTTGATGGGCAGTTTTGGACAAGTGAGAGGGAGGTATTGGATTTCACTAAGCCAATTTATCACATGATTCGGTTTGCAGATACAGACAAACCAGTGATTGGCGAGGTGTATGAGCAAATGGATACCATGTTGGGGGAAATAAAAGACATTGTTCATAATAGAGATCCCAACTTGTACAAACTGATTCATGATTGTGTGTGTGAACGGTGGAATAGGCTTAACCTTCCACTTCATTGCTTGGTGTATATCCTTACGCCAAAATACTACTCTACATCTTGGTTGGGCCAACCTGCAGCAGGGGGTGGGGTTAGGACCAAACCCCATTTAGATCAAGAGGTAACTAAAGGATATTTGGAAGCATTAGAAAAGTTGGTACCTGACAGGGAGGAATGTGCAGCTGTGCGCCTTGAAATAGGCAGATACTTCAGTGGCACTGGTTTGTATGGTAACTTCCATGCAATGGACGACAAAGATAAATTTGATTCTCTCACATGGTGGGAAACATATGGCGGCCACGGACTTTTGCCAAAATTTGCAAAAAAAGTTCTTTCACAGGTTGTAAATTCTTCTTCTGCAGAGAGGTGTTGGAGCACCTACAGTTATATACATAATGTGAAAAGAAACAGACTCAATGAAAACCGAGCAGAAAGCTTGGTTTATGTGCACTACAACTTGAGGTTGTTGAGTCATTACTGTGATCGGGCTAATGAGGATCCCACATATAAAATTTGGGACAATCACCCAGAGGATGACAATTTGGAGGATGGCATTGTACATATTGAAGAACTAGAAGAGGAACTTGTAAGGGATGAAAATGAAGCAGCAGCCATGCCACCTCCACCTCCACCTCCACCATCCAGTAGCAGTACTCGAGGTCCGAGTCTTGTTCCTTTGCTGTCGCCACCTCCATCTACACCCTCGCGTGGAGGTTCTAGTTCTGGTCGTCGGTTTGTGTGGGAGACTCCTAGAAGACCACCACGACCTGCTTATACTCCTGGAGACTCTCGTGGAAAGGGCCACATGTAGATTTACAGTTTACTTGTCTTTTTTAGTTTCTATTAGACTTTAGTTTTCATAACTGTTGAGTTTTGAGTCCTTGACTCTTGACTCTTGACTCTTTCATATCATTATGATATTTTTTGTAAACATTATATCACTGTGACAATGAAAATTTGAAGTTTGAAGTTGGGCCTTGGCAATTATAACTCATTGGTAATGATTGTGAATTATGAATATGATGCTTTGTGAAAGACTAAAGTTGTTTCATTTCATCTCATTATTCATGTTTCATTTTATAAATTTTTAACATTTCATATCATGTTAACAGTTAGAAGTTAGGACTTAGAAATATCTTCGATATTACTTCTTGTAATGGTTAAACTTAGCTTAAAAGTACAACTTTGGTGATCAATGATGATAAATGTTATTGAATTTTCAATTCTGAAAGCTTAAAGTTGAAAATTTAATATTGAATTTGATGAATCATGATTTATAAGACTCAATATGTTGCAGTTGTAATATGTATTTTACTAACTTGTGGACATGGTTGATGACGATTATAATTTCTAGATGATTGATGTGATATGGTTCAATGATCAATCTATGTTTTTTTATGTTTTTTATGTCTAATTCATCATTCTACATGTTTTTGTTGACATATATGTATCAAAAATTAAAATATATATATATTTTTAAAAAATCGCTCCCGGATTCGCTCCCAAACCGGGAGCTTCTGAAAATGGTTGCTCCCGCTCCTGTTTTCGCTCCCGCTCTCGCTCCCAAGTAACATGGCTTTTGGGTCTTCGAGCCCACGAAAATGTTTAAGTGGAGAGGTCAAGTGGGGAGGGGTGACTCGACATGACATCAACAAACGAGTGGTGGACCCTATTGGAATATCGAGCCTTTGGGCCATTTGGTGTGCAGAGAAATTGCATGAGGCACTGTGACTAGGATTCTGAGCTAGCATGACATCAATAAGTAGGTGGTGGGTCCTATTGGACTCCCAAGCCATCAGGTGTGCAAAGAAATTGCATTAGGCACCATCGTTGGGAGTTAGACTGGACATGACATCAACGTGTAGGAGGAGAGACGTGTCTAACTCTCAAACATTTGGGCCAACATGTATGTAAATAAATTTCATGAGGAATTGCGGTTGGGATCTTGACCCAACATGACATTAGTAAGCGGTTGGACCCCATTGGCCTTTGGGCCACCATGCTCCCAAAGAAGTTCCACCAAAAGAGTAAAGGCTAATAGATCTGGGCTAAAGATGAGAAGTATATGAGTGGGTGATCCAAACTCATGCAGGAACACAACAAAATACAAATATACACATAAACATAGAGATGCAGCAGAAATAAAACTTCATTTCATTAATATCAAAGAACTGAAATATCCTTACATACAGAAATGGAAATAAACTAGCTCGAGCAATGGTAGCTCATCTCTGAGAAGAGATGTGGCAACTACATGTCGATGAATTGTGTTACAATGAAGCTCAAGGGCTTCAGAGATGTGGCAACTACATGTCGATGAATTGTGTTACAATGAAGCTCAAGGGCTTTTTTATTATTGAACAACAAGGGAAAATTCTAAACAACCAAAACCCTAACCCCAGGAGATGGAACACCAAGAGTTTGTGGGCCCCGCTGGGGTTAGTTGGGAAGCTAACTTCTCGGGGTCGTAACTTGGTCATATTATCTCCATTTGGCATGTACGATACCTTGTTGGAAATAACTCTCCAAGTATTACATGATTTTCCATAGGCCAAAAGCAGCAAGCCTAATGCAAACCTTAAAAAAATGTTGTTTAGGGGGTCAAAACGGCTCTGAAAGTCTAGGACCCGAAAAACTGCTAAAATAGTAAACACTGCTATAAATACGGAAGTTGATGAAATCGACTGGAGGTCTAGTTGAAATTGGCGGGTGGCCACCAATATCCACCTAGATCAGTCCTTCTTCCTTAGGAAACAATGGTCCCCATTGTGTGCAGAGCCTCCATGAGGTGAGGAAATTTCTGTTGAACTTGGTCCCTGGTGAACCACTTGCCCTAGTGAAGGAGTTGGCTCACTTTGACAACTTGATATAGTTGGATCCTCTATTGGCGAGTGTTCCTGACCTGCGTGTCCATGATTCGATTAGTTGTGGTCTTTTCCATGTAGTCTGGGTTTAACTCCATTGAATTGAGTTGTTCTGCAATGTCGAATGTGTCTAGCATTGGTGGAAAGTATGGTCAAAGGCGGTCCACATTGAATACTGGGTGGAGGTCAAGGAACGGTGGAATGCTGAGCTTGAAGGCATTGCTCCCTACAACCTTGGTGATGGTGTATGGACCATATCAGAGTGGGTGAAGCTTGCGATGGAGCCCAGCGAGACGTTCCTTCTATAAATGTAGCCAAAATTTGTCGCCCACTTGGAACTTGTGTGGCACCTGATGTTAATCATGTTGCTGCTTGTACTTAGCATTGGCTTTGTCCAAGATGTCATGGACCTGCTGGCGAATGTGATGAATGTGTTCAATGAAGTTGTTAGCCTTGTCAGCTTCAGACTGGACATGAACCAAATCTTTCTGAGTAGCTGCAAATGGTATGGCCACATCAATGGGACATAGTGGTCGGAATCCCAATCCCACCTGAAAGGGGTTGTGGCCAGATGAGCTATGGAGAGCTCTATTGTAACTGTACTGGACATAAGGGAGGATTTCATCCCATGTGCGTGGATTCTTCGAGTTGTACATGCACAAAATGTGTATGATCATCTTGTTGATGACCTCTATTTGGCCACCAGTTTAGGGGTGGAAAGTCGTGGACTTAGTGAGCTTGGTATCCAACATCGACCAGAGACTTGACCAAAATGTACTTAGGAACATGCTGTCCCGATTTGAGATAATGGACTGTAGGATCCTAAAGTGTACCCACACTCGTTCAAAGAAGAGCTTTGCAGTGGCTTCTGCTATGATACTCTTCATGCAGGTCGCCAGAATGGCCATCTTAGAGAATCTGTCGACGACCACGAAAACATAGTCATTGCCATGCTTAGTAGAAGGAAGGCCCGACATGTAATCCATGGAGATGGATTCCCAAGGTCAACTAGGAGTAGGAAGAGGAGTATATAGGCCTTGATTTTTGATGGTCGGTTTGGAAATGACATAGGTAGTGCAGGACCTGATGTACTTTCCAACATCTTGTCGAAGGTTCAGCCAATAAAATACTTCAGCAGCACTGCGTCTATGTTCTCTACCCTGAAACGTCCAATGACTCGACTGTAGTGCACCTCCCAAATCAACTTGGCACGCTCGATTGAAGGAACACAGATGTCAACTGGGTAAACACCTTCTGTTTGGATTCAGACCAAAAGAACTTTGCTTTCTTTCCTCCCTTGGTGACTTGACTCAAAGGCCAAGTGATATGAGAGAACCCCAACACGAACCTGCAGTAGAAGTTGGAAAGATCTAAAAGTTGCGGAGCTGTGTTAGAGTTGTTGGGGCTGGCCAATCCTGAATGACTTGTATCTTGGCTGGGTCCACATGCACACTCCACTCATCAATTATGTACCCCAGATATTGAACCTAGGTCATACCAAAAGTGCATTTCTCCAAATTGGCACACAACTTGTGTTGCCACAGGGTTTGGAGGACCTATCGAATATGGTGGAGATGCTCTTCCCAACTCTGGCTGAAGATCAGAATGTCATCTAAATACACCACCATGAATGAGTTGGTGAAGGGTCGCAAGATGTCATCCATCAACCTCGTGAAGGTTGCGGGGGCATTTGTCAACCCGAAAGGCATGACCAACGATTCGAAAAGACCCTCCTTGGATTTGAAGGCAGAGTTCGACACATCAGAGGATTTGATCGATACTTGGTGATAACTGGATTTCAATTCAATCTTGTTGAAATATTTGCCCCCCTCGAGCTGGTCTAGAAGTTCATCAATCCGTGGGATTCGATACCTATTCCGGACAGTGATCTTATTCAGTGCCCAATATTCAATACAAAGTCTCCAGGTCTCATCCTTCTTCTATACCAACACAATTGGGCTTCTACAGGGTGATGAACTTGGCATGATGTGCCCTTTCTGCAACAACTCCTGAATCTACCTCTTGATTTCATCATTCTCCAAAACAGAGCGCCGATAGATCGGTCCATTGGGTAATGGTGTGCACGAGGTCAGCTGGATGGAGTGCTTGACTTGAAGGTGTAGAGGTACCGTTGTGGGTGAGGTGAAGATGTCCCTGTACTCCTCCACAACCTTGTCCATCTACTGTTGTCATGCTAAGGAGCCCTGTCTGAAGGCCGTGGCCACAATCTTCTTCTTTCCTTGGGGGAAAATCATAAGGAAAACAAATTTCCTAGTCTGGGAAATGATGTTACTGCATTGCTTCGTAGTGATCAAAGAGATGGCTATAAGTGGTGCTACCTTTGGTATCCTGTACAACTTATTGCCAAAAGTAATAATAACAGTGTGAGGCCTAGACTCATACACAACATGTCGCTTCCACAAATATGTTTGGCCTAACAATAGATAAAAAAACTTCAAGAGGAGCAACATCACACAATACTTCATCTATTAAGGACTTGACGCTGTAGGGAAGACGACATTGTTGGCTGACGCGAAGATCTCGCCCTTGGTGAAGCCACCCGATGGTGTACGGTTGCAGGTGTGGTGTGGTCGATAGGCACAATTGCTTCACGACCTCTATCGAAATGAAGTTCTTTTGGCTCTTGCTACCGAAAATGAACTACAACAGAGAACCCTTCATCCACATCTGTGAGTGGAAGAGTTGCTGCCCCTCCTTTTGGATATTCTCGCTCATCCTTCTAGATCTTGGTAGTGGAAACGGTGGCAGTAGGATCCGCATCAATAATCTGCTTCCCTTTGTCATTCCCCTTGTTGGTTTTTGACTCAGAGCCACAACATGCATCTGATTTGGAAGGCTTCAGCTCGGCCACCAGTGACTGCTTGGCTCGGCACTCACATGTTGTGAGTGAGGCTCTTATGGAACTCACACCATTTCCCTGTGTCGTTCTTTGTCTTCATGGTGTTGTTATTTTCTTGTAGCTTCGGCGGGTTGTCCTTGGTCTCCCTGCGTTGGCTTTATGCTTTGTTCTGCGGTTTGGGGGCGCCTTTCTCTTGCTTCAAATTCGCAGATCCAAAGTCTCACTTCTTTTGTTTAAATTTCTGCGCTATCTTGACAGTGTATCGATAGGCGGCGCCAAGAAAGGAGATGTCTAGGAACTCCATCTTGTCCCAGATGTACTTGTGTAGATATTCGTGGTACTTCAGTATCAAATGCCGCTCAGAATCCTTGATACCCAGCTTCGTGTGAAGGGTATGGAAAAAATTTGTGAACTCCGACACATCTTTGTCCCTTTCCTGTCACAGCATGGTCCACTTTATGTATTTATCTTCATAGCTCCCAACAAGGTAATATTGTTCCTTGATGGAATCTCGGAAAGAATTCCAAGTGGGTGCGACTGAAAACAATGAGAATTCACTATCGTCCTTTTGTTCATAGTAGGTTTCCCACCAATCCTTGACATGTGGGGCAGCTTTGAGGAGTGCAAAAGTAATATTTTCCCGATTAGAAAAGTCATGAACTAAAAAATATCCTTCCAACAGATTTAACCATCTATCTATGACGTCTGCATCTATTTGGACTTCAAATATGGGAATGTCAAAGTTAACTTGTACCTTAAAAGGAGTGGCGCCTCCAGAGTGGCTGTTGGATGAAGATGCATCACCTGTGGGTAGCTGCCGAAGGATCTGGGCAAAGTTATCCATCATCGCATTCCTTTGTCGCTCAAGGGCTTCCTCGAGAAATATTTTGAAAGGATCTCCTGCCCCCTCGTCTTCATATTCTTTAGCCATGTGAGGCCTTCGGGGTTCGCGAGGCTGGTTTTGAAAAAGGTTCAACTAGTTTGAGCCTTAACTCCTTATACCCTGACCTCGTTGGGAACATGCAAAGAAAAACAGAGAAAGAGCAGATGGATCTAATACCACTGATCTTGACTTTTGCAGGAATGCAACAAAATACAAATATACACATAAATAAATTTTCATTTCATTAACATCAAAGAACTAAAATATGCTTACATACAAAAATGGAAATAAGCTAGCTCGGACGATGGTAGCTTATCTCTGAGAAGAGATGTGGTGGCTACATGCCTCTGAACTTTGTTATAATGAGGCTCGAGGGCCCTTTTATTATTGAACAATGGAAAACCCTAAACAAAATAAACCTAACCCCAAGAGATGGAACGCCAAGAGTTTGTGGGCCTCATTGGGGTTAGTTGGGCAGCCAACTTCTCGAAGTCGTAACTTGGTCATATTATTTTCATTTGGCGTGTACAATACCTCGTTGGAAAGATCTCTCTGAGTACTACATGATTTTTCGTAATATCGTAGTTGTGGTCCTACTGCGGACCTCAAAAAAACGTTGTTTGGGGGGTCAAAACTGCTTCGGAAGTTTAGGACCTGAAAAATTGCTAAAAATAGTAAACGCTGCTATAAACAAGGAAACTAATGAAACTGATTAGAGGTCTAGGTGCAATGGGCGGGTGGCCACCAATATCCGCCTGGACTAGTGAGCCCACTAGGTTCACGGTCTTCAAACCATCGGGTAACATGGATATGGGGTGGAAAGAATGGAGCAAAACCTAGTCTAATATGACATGGACTGGGGGGCTCCACTTGGTCGACGACCTTTCGCCAATGGCCCCTTTCTTGTGATGGAAACTATATGCCAGGATAAGCCAAGCTACCATAGTTTGGCTCCTTGTGGACCTCGTGATGAAGGCATGGTAGCGCCACCTAGGGTAGCAGAAGGCCATGTGGGTGCCACATGGCATCCTAATGATGAATTGGCCTTTTTAATGGGCAAAGTTTCTAACAAGCATAACTTCTGATCCAAGATTTGGATTGAGATAAAATTTATATTTCTAGAAAGTTCTCAACAAACTTAATGAAATGACTGTCTTAGTTTTATGATTTGAATAAGTTGAGAAAAGTGAGGTTTTTGATAACCCTGTCTTCATAATAGATCTTAGAGATCGATTCAAAATAAATAAGTAGCCCTCCGAGAGCCTACAATCTTCAAGGGTGTGGGAGGTAGTTACAATTATATGTATATTTAGATTCTATCCTATCTATCTTATTAACGATAAAAGCCTAAGTGATTAATATATTGTAAAAGAGAAACATGTCATAAATAGACTATGCATATGTAATCAAAGAGGGTGACCTCATTATCTTTTTCTCGGAATTCTTCTTCTACTTGAGACAATGTGAATTTTAAATTAACGGCCTTCCTCACCAATTTTGTGACTTTTTGTCCAACTTCTACACCTGTGTAACTATAGGGAATCTATGCATAGTAGAATCTAGATTAGCTGCCTTCCTCACCAATTTTGTGACTTTTTGTCCAACTTTTGCACCTGTAACTATAAGGCATCTATGCATAGTAGAATCTCTTAATATGCCTTGCTTTTTTGACCAAGACTTTTCCCATAATTCTTTTAATCTACCAAGGTTGTTTGGTTCTTTAGTATGCCTCCCAATGACTATATTTGATGTTTCATTAAATGCACTCATTATCCCTCGTGCTTAATGCAGGTGGGGTGTCCAATGGTCTAAAGGATAGATGGGTGGAAGGACTCGCTTTTGTCGAGTTCAGCTTTGTTATAAGATGATAGTTGTTGCATGGATAATAGGCTTCAATCCAAGGCCACACTGGCCAAGAGTGGACAATTTGACGGTTTTTGTCATGTTTTCCATTGCTGGGAGAATCTGAAGCAATTCTCCTGGAAGTTTTATTTTGTAAAATAATGTTGGAGCTATCTTCAAGGTCAATGTTCATTGTTGACGTGGGACAGACATCATTGGCATTTTTATTTGTTCGGAGATAACCGCATTTTATTCATACTACATTATAAAATATGTGACTAAGTACAGATCCCAACCTTATTTTTGGTTTGGAAAATCAATGTAAATTTTAATTTTTTATCTTGTTTTCTATGTGGATGGATAAGGTATGCCATTATCTCTTGGCTATGGATGATTTGCTGATAAATAGTGCTCACTATTTGAATTCATCAAATTATTTTGATTTCATTTTAGTTCATTTGAGAAAAAGGTTATGAAGTTCATTGTATATATTCTTCCCCCTCTTTGTATTTCTTTTTTAATTTTATTTCAACCATAAATTGTTTTATAAAAAAATACAACTCTACCCGATCATTCTTCTAGAAATTATGGTGAAGTAAATCACTTCTACAAAATTTTTAAAAGAGAATTTCAAACCTTAGTATTTCCCTTTTAAGTGATGTCATGTATTGGATTGGAATTAAAAACCTTTTCTACACGAAAATGCTGAATAACTTTTTAAATAGGTGAAATAGAAGAAGAAAAGAAATTCATTACTCATTGGTGTTAAAGTTTTTTGTTTTATTTTTTTTTGTTGCAGGTGCAGGTGCAGGTGTTACTACAGATAAAGCAACTTCTAAGTGTGCACAAATTATGGTGGTGTCACTCATACCTTTCATTATTGTAGTGATCTCTCAATTTATGGACGCACCTTCAGCTAAACGAATAGGGGTTTTGGTAGGATGTATCACTGCAATTAGATGCTTGTTATCATATCGTAGATATCAGGTAATGCAATATCAACATCATTAGCCTCTTAATATCTTTTCTACACATTTATCTTACATTGATTAGTAGTTTCTTGATAATTCTCAACACTTTCTTCACTTTGATCTTGTTAGATTATGAAGTAAATGGTTAATCTTTGAATCAAAATTCGCAGTATTTTTTTGCTTTGTTTAACATTTTAACTATCAAAATATTTTCCTTTTAAAAAGTTCATTTATGATTTTAAGTGTTAAGATTGTTACGAGTAGTTATAAGTATTTTTATATATTTTTTAAAAACAATTCATTTATGATTTTAAATGTCAAAATTACTCAAGATATAAATATTTAGATGATTATTGTTCCTAATTAGCAATTTTTCAAGTTATATCAACAGACATAACAACGCCAATTTAAACAATTAGATCCTCAATGTAATTTTAAAAGAACAAGTAAATATGCCTAAGCTCAATTAATCAATTAGATAACACCAACTTAAGCAATGTGAACCACTCAACAAGATAATCAACCTTTGAAGTTAATGTGTGAAGTGCTTATATGAGTGAGTCAATTAGTGCAAATTTAGGCTTCTTAAAACTCACATGCGAACAATATTTTAGTATTCTTCTTATCAAAACAACTTAAACAATTTCCAATCTCTCTAGCAATCCAATTGACAATGTTATCAATCCCTTTCTCAATATGTTAAGGGTTATTATTAGAGCATTCAACAATGTTAAGAATCCCTTATGTAACTTATGCTCAATGTTTATAACAATAGTGAGTTAGCCTATGCCTAATATGCAATAACAATCCCAAAATTATCACTTCCTCTTGATTTAGATGAAAGCACTTAAGATAGAATGCAAACTATGAGAAGATGCCTATGTTAATGTTTTATATCAGACCTTAATATGTTTATAATAGTCATCAAAATTTTGTCTTTGAGGTTTCTCACACATCTCTATATATAATTAAAAAAGGAGATCAGTCTTTCAACAATTTTCACATCCTGAAGATGAACCACCGTTGATGGTTCGAAACGTTGATTATAAACAAACCTAATGCGATGTATCCGGAAGATATACTACATAGTCATCAAAATTGTGAAATTATGTCAAATAGTAAATGCCCAATTTATGCAAACAATTTATAGATACTCTAGGAAATTTATGATCGATTTTTTAGGCCACTTAATTAGTTATTTACCATTGTTATGCAAATGATTATATGGATGTAAGAAAAACAGTGAGGAAGTGAGGGTTAAAGGAATCCAACCACTTGGCCTTTTGGCCTTGGAGATGGGTGGAGAACTTGCCCAAAATTTCTCTAATGAAATGACCACCTACAACCACCAACATTAGCTCAAAATCTCATGAATTTTGTTGCAACCACAATGTGTTAGAGGCAAAAATCGAACAATAACCGAATGCAATGACTGAATGAGCCAATTAGGGCTAGATGAGGGCTAGGAAAGGGGATGCTAAGCCTAGAAAGAATAGTGGCTAGGGGAGAGAGGCTAACAAGGCCTACCGTCAAGGGTTTGAGGGTTGCCAAGGAGGGTCGAGAGGGAGAGGAGGTTGCGGCAGAGGAGGTAGAGCCCCACAAGGGGCAGTGGCAAGGCCTACTAGGCGAGCGGCCAAAGGGAGAAGCCCCTAAGGGGCTACAACCAAGCCCTAAGGGCTGCTACTAGGGGGGTCAAGGCCTTTGGAGGCCTGTGGCTAGGTCGATGAAGAGTACTGAAGCCCCTAAAAGCCTAAAAGGGCAAGTGGCTAACCCTTATAGGGCTATCAGATTAACTTGGAGGGAGGTCGAGCGAAAAGGGAGGCTCTAGGAGGGTAGACGACTAGGGGAAAGGGATAGATGACTAGGAGAGAAGGGCCACATAATTTTTTTGAAATCTGCAATAAATTTTTCTCCATAATTTTGCTATGAGAATGCTAAATGTTGGGCCTGTAAATTCAGTGGAGACTAGATCTTACTCTCAAGGGCCTAGATCAAGCTCTAAACCCTAGAAAAAAATATTCTTGAATAACTTTAATCTCAATTGCACAAATGAAATTTAAATTTCCACAAAACTCCAATATATACAAAAAATAAAAATCCAAACCCCAATTGCCACAAAACAAGGGTTAGAAAAATATTTTACAAAATTATGTATACAAAATATACAATGCTTGTAAATAAAATATTTTAGAGAAAATAATTTTTTTAATAATGACAATGGATCTATATATTTTTGAAAGTTCGAGTATTGGCCACAATCTTTAGCGAAGTAAGAATACCATATAAATTTCTCAGAGCCCAAACAAGTTTGTCCCTTGCCCATAGTATGTGAAATTGGAGTCCAATGGCTAATGTACATGCAAATCTTTATAAATTTTCTCAAGAAAAATTGTTAGATCATATAACGAATCAGATCACCTAATATAAATCCAAAATTTACCAAGAGAATACTCATATCATTGAAAAAAAAAATCTATATAACACTAAAGCACAATATAGGATTAACACAAAACTAGCACATACCATAGATGAATGAGACAAAGCCACCATGAAATGAACCCCAAAGTCTTTTATTATGATATCAAATGTTCCTAGCAGAGCAATGGCTCAATACCAACATTACAAATTTACACAGTCCAGAACCAGAGTCATCATCGTGACTTGAGAAATAAATGCCTTCTAATTTATAGATAAATATTCCAAGTGGAAAATAATGGCTAGTTGCCTTGATCCCATCAAAATAATTTCGACTGTTGATAAATATTTGATCATTTCTTAATCTCCACCGTCGTAAATATTTATTTGGAGGAATTTTCGAATTTCTCATAAAACCCATTTTTATTAATCCAAAAATTAATTTTTTGGATTAATTCCCCAAAATTTTGACTTTGACTTAACCATCGAGGTCCAAGGGCGTAATTTTTCTTAAAAAATCCATTTTTCCCTTGGTGGGGGACTTACAAAAATTGGCTTCTTTTTGACCCATGAATGTTTTGGTCATTTTCCACTTGGCGAAATTTAATTTCTCTAAAAAAAAATTGACTCTAAATTAATTAATTTTCTGGCTTAGGATTTAATTTTATCTTTCTAGAAAAAATTAATTAATTGACTCTAAATTAATTAATTTTCTGGCTTAGGATTTAATTTTATCTTTTTAGAAAAAATTAATTTATTGACAGTAGAGGGGCTTAATTATTTTTTTCACTCTCAAATGTTTTAACCATGGTGTTTAAGTATGAGGGAACATGCACTAAAATATTTTTTACATCAGATATTACAATAATTCAACCCTCAAAGGGGGAATACCTTTTTACATATAGACCCTCAAAATAATTACTCAATTTTGCAACACAATATGATCTAGTAAACCAAGTGATCTGTAATAAAATAATTTAGCCAAATAGCTTAAATTATCCCCAAACCATTTTTACAGAGACTCGATATAACACTAGGATTCACCTAAGTCTTTTGCAATAAATTCTACCCTAGTTTTGGGGTTTAAGTTGGAGGAAAAACTTTTTGGATTATCCATGTTTAGAAACACACATAATGCGGTGAGGTTAAAAAACCTCCCAGGATGAAATTCTTTGCCAAAATCAGAGACTTCCCTGGGTTGTTACATAATTAAACGATCGTACTAGCATCATTTACATTACAATTTGAGAAATTGGGTTTACAATGATATATCAACTCGCTGGCTGATGATTCTGACTACTGAAAAAATTTGTACACTGCTTCCTTGGACTTGTGACAAAATGGGTGTAACAGGTCGCTTGAGGAGCCATAATTGATAGTGATCTAAAAATGGGGCACTTAAGCTTCTTGTTTAACTTACAAGAACCTCTCCCACTTCCAAAGCTTTAAATATTCCCAAGTCTTTATGATTAATCAATGCAGAATTAAATGTGTGCTTGAACATAAGGTGTATGCTGGTGCTTGTTATTAAAATTGTTTATGTGGTGTAAGTGATGTGCTTAAGCTGATATATAAATACATATAACAGTAAATAATGCAGCAGTAAAAAAAAACACATAAGACAGCAATTTAATTAGGAGTTCATCCAAAACTCTTGGGCTACGTCTCTGTGAACTCTAGTCAACTTAACTAGGCTCTCCGGGATTATGGTATAAGTCCTTTTTACAAGATCTTGGCTCAACTCTTGCTGTTTTACACAGAAACAGTGGGTTTAGACACCATTTTATCCCCTAGCTCTTGAAGCTCTGGTTCTTGGCTTTGGCTCTTGGCTCTTAGCTCTGGCTCTTGGCTCTGTCTCTGGTTCTTCGGCTCTTCGGCTCTTGATCTGGCTCTGGCTCTTCGGCTCTAGCTTCTTTATGCTCTCTATCAGTTTATAGCTCTCTTGGCTTTTCACTTGACTTCCAAGTGACCCCATCAACTGCTCTTTTTGCTTTTGTGCTGCCTCTTTTGCCTTAGCTTCCTGCTTTGGCTTAGCTTATTCTCTGTTTTAGCAACAACCCCAACAACCTACCTCAGTTTCTGACATTTATGGCTTTTAAGCCAATCAGCACTTGTCTGTTCATTTTCCCTCTCGTCTCTCTGTCTTCCAGCCTTGGTCCACTCAAATCCCCTCTCTGAGCATTAGCAATCATTGCGAAATTCCTTCAAGGATGGTGGCCACATGTTCTGCAACAGAAGGGACCATCGTTGCATTGAAACGCCCAAAAATAGTATTCTCTGTTTACACAGAGAAACACTGTAAAACATGGGAAAAATCTGCCAAATCATTGTTCATAAAACTTCAAATATTATGAATTCCGCTCCATATTCCTATCGGGTCTACCTATAATCGCTATAGCATGTCGCCAATGCCCATTCCGTGGTTTCCTTTGTATTTGTGAAAATACATTAAAAACACTGAAAATCTGGCAATATGGCTTATCTCGGACTTAAAATAATATCAACCATCACCCATAATCTTGTCGGGTCCATTTTCATCGCATCGGCGCTTTGTTCTTTGTAATTTGTTTATTTAACGAAAACGTGAAATACAAAGGAAAACCTTGTCTTCCGAAACTTAAAATATATGTCTTTTCATTTATAACCCCGTGGGTCCGGCTATCGCACTCACATGCATCAGCCTCGCTCCTTTGTGTTGCTCCGATGTGATAATGTGATGTGACTTGTCGCAATTGCATATCGCATAAGCCCCCGGGCCATTGTAAGCACTCCGTTGTAATCTTCCGTTGTGATATGGCAGGTTAACCTGGGCCGTCGATCAGAGCGCTTGATCGATGGTTCTGATTGACCCCGCTGATCGCTATCGCAACATTTATATGGTCTCCTCCGATAAGCTCCCCCTGCCTTCGCCAATTGCGATATGCCGATCGGATCTGGACCGTTGATCGGCCAGACCCGACGACTCCTGTGCAAAGTTGTTTTAAGCCTCCAGTAGGCCTTATTTCACTGTTTTCTTCATGTTTTTGCCTCCCGATAATGTTATTTGCCTTTTTTAAAGGTTTTCCTTTTTGCTATAGTTTTGATCTTTTAGAATATTTTGAAGACTTAGAGGGTTTTTAGGACCCATTTTTAGGGGATTTTGCCCCTTTTTCCAAAGGATAAAGGGCGGCTTCATTTTATGATAACTTCTACATCCTAAGTCCATTTTTGCCCATTCAAGTTGCAGTAGATTCAGAATGAGACGATCTCTGCAATGGGGCCAGTTCCAAGAACTTCCTCGGACTTTCATTTTCCTCAGTGAGGAACACTTAAACTTAGGAGTCTATCAAAAATCCATTTTGGATCAAGTAGTGTCGGAATGCGACCAAGTTTATACCCATTTTAAGTAGAATTTCGCAAGGATCGCAATTGTGTAGTTAGGTTTTGCATATGAGAAACAAATTTCAAGGGTCATGGCACAAACCCACCTTCTTCATTAATTTTTGGACACAAAGTTTGAGACAACAATGTGCCTTTTAGAAGTAGGTCATATTTATAGTCAAAAGTCTCAAGATGATGAGACGAACTTGCTGGTGTTGTGATTGTTGTCATTTGAGCAGTCAAATTTCATGTCACTCCTAAAATTTGAGGTATAACGATTTATTTTTCCATGTACTTGTATTTCTTTTTGATGAGATGAATGAAGCGGCCTCCCCACTATTAAAGCAGGGCCTAGAGACGTAGTCCCCACTAGACGAACTCCATTTTCGAACTTTATGTGCATTTGTCTTTATGGTCTGCTTTATGTTGCTTCTTATTTAACTATTTGCACATATGCTTTTTTCATGCTCATTAATGCAATTATGCTAACATCAACTAAATAAAAGATCTTGCATAATGCCAGTATCAAAGGAATACTGGATCGCTAGGTGGCCAACAATCCACGATGAAACCAACATAATATTTTATTGGGTACACTTGGATGGATTTGAAATAAAGTTCTCTGACAGTAGTAGTAGTTATCAAACCACCCAAGCATCTTCAAATATTGATATGTAAACTATCATGGATATTCCAATAGACAGTTCGTCACAACATATATGATAATATTATATTACAAATATGAGATTCTACACTATTACAATTTTATTTAATTTCTAGATTTGTAGATTTTACTGTAATTAGTGCATGCATGTAAAAATAAATCAAGCAGAAAAGTAGAGAATGACAAAATAAGCTTACACACACATAAGACACAAGATATGCTCTCTGGGATACCCTTTCGGGAGAAAACCTAGTTGGAAGGTGAGGTTGCTTCGCTCTCTTTCTCTGTCTGAAAATATGGCTGCAGACACAAAGAAGTAATGCATGTGGCCCATGGGATGCTACAATGCACAGATCCTCTCTGTATGCTCTACCTCCTATCTCTCCTTGGTATCTTTGCTTAGCTATGGAAAAAAATGCCCTTGAGAGAATGGAATGTCTCTTCCTCCTAGTGACCTGGTTATAACACAGTGCGATAACCTACTAGTGGTTAAGTTTGACTACATTAACTCTTAACTAGAGTTACAAAATAGACTCTTCTAGAATCTTTTACATCATAAACACGTGACTAGCCCCTTTTCCATAAATAATGGGGGTTGATGCGGTATTCTCTCGCACTATAGGTGTGAAAATAAGAAGTTCAACTTCTAAGTGGCATAACTTTTGCATATGGATTCCGATTAATGCGCTTCTTGCATTGTTGGAAAGGTATCTGTGTGTAGAATAGATTGAAAAGTGTGGGGCTAATGCAACAAAGTTTTATGCTCAAAACAAGCCGTTTGATGCCTCAAAATGCTCCCAGAAGGTTTTAGACCTCGTTTCGCCAAACTCGGTCCTGCCGATAAAAACGGTCTCATGAGTTGATTCCTCCACTTTTCCCACTCCAAATGCATTGATATGGATGAAAAACAATATAATGATCCAATTTGGATCAAATGTAGACATGTAACCTAATGAAACCCTAATATCTCCATCAGGCTTGCCCAATATATACAAATATCGTTATCCCCCTCGCACACATGTCTAGACTGGAAATTGAAATATAACTCTGCATGAGTTAGTTGCAATTTCTTTGAACAAGCATAAGGGTTGAAGAAACATCTTGTATGGGCACCTTAGCAGTCATTCCTTGAATGAATTGCAATCAATTTTAGAGTTGTTTCATGCTTTCAATTTTATTAATATGTTAGGAATTATCAAGTGCGACTTAGAGGCGTCTTTTCATTTCTAGACTTGCAAGGGAAAAATATTAGATATAGATAACCCTACTAGAAGTGTTAACAAAGCACTTAAACATTCATTATTATTGCTCATTCACAAAATAGTCTGCTCATTGTATTCACTTATTTATTTTTAGCTGTGGCAGCTCAAAATGTTTATGATCTTTATTGTAATTCTTGAAAAGCCATCAATCCCATTAGGGCTTTTAATATCCCATACATCACACTTAATACATCACATTACGTGTTGTTTTCAATATCTTCCAAAATTATACTTTCGGACACATTGTTCTAGTTGATTGATTCATACCAAATGACATTTTAAATATATATTATGCAAGTGTCAAACCCATAAGAAATCTCTTTATGTATGATGCTTTAAATACATACACAATGTTTTTTATATTATTGAGAAAAAAACTAATTTTAGTTTATGGTCACTAATTATCACATTAGAGCTAAGGGTCAAGATAATCAGGTAATCACGAACATAATATCTATTTGGATACCTTGAATATATGTCACTATAATGTAATTGCATCATTTTGGTGTATTTGCAATATCCTTCAATAGTGACAGTAACACCAATTAAAGAGTTATAATGTCATATACCAAATTGGTATAGTAGTAGTGTAGCCCAATGGCAATATGAGGAGCATATTAGTAAAATAAATTGATTGGTCTAAAATTACATAAAGCTAACATAACAATATTTGAGATTAAATTGGAAAATATAAATATTTATTGCACTTATTGATTCAAAATGGATCACCATATAATTTTGTAATTTAATTTAGCACTTTTTGAGTGCAAAAATTGGAAGCGATTCACCTCTCAGGAACATTTTAGGGGTGTATTCCATTTTGGTGATTTTGTGGTAAAAAAACCTTGCCAATGATGTCCATAGTCATTTTATGTTATTCTAGATGTTGAGATCTTTCCAACAACAAAATGATCGACTCAATCAAAGTTTGTTTAAGTTATGCCTCCCATAACTCAACCTATGTCTTTGACCACCATTGTACTGAATGGGTTTCATGTCAACTGCCATATACTTACACATGTGGAATATCAAGAAGACTCTAAGGTGTCCAAAACACTAATCTTGATGAAAATTGAGGCATACAAAAACCCTAACTTGAGTCTCAGTTAACTATTAAGGAATGTCAACATTGAGCCACTAGGAAAGTAAGAGGTTACATTGTTGTTGAATTGATATTTGTTCCATAGCTAAGGGAGTGGCATATAGTGAGCACGATATATGATCAAGAAAAATTTGTAAAATCTGTACAGGTTGTAATGTCTACGGAAAATCCATATTGAGTTCACCTTTCTTTGTAGTTGCATTTCATATCCAAGAAATACAAGAGCAAGGCATAGTCATGACCTTTAAGCTAGGTTATTCCATTGGGTTTCCCAATGTACATCTTGTATTCATTATGGGGATGGTGTGGTCTTTGTTTTAAATTCTTTTATTTAATTTTTAATGTATTTGAATATCTTAAGTGCTAAGCTTGTGTATTATATTTTAATATTAAGTAAAGATTGTATAACAAAGATTTTGTTGCAATTTGTAATATTTATTGTGATGAAGTGTTCAAATGGAATATCCATGACAATTTATAGATCAAATTTGTATCAAAACACTCTTTTTTGGGGTTTTTTATGGGTGGTAACTAGATCCAAATTTTGGCTTAAAGAAATTAAGACATGTTAACATTGAGCCACTAGGAAAGGAAGAGGTTACATTCTTTTTGAATTGATATTTGTTCCCTAGCTAAGGGAGTGGTATATAGGGAGCCAGATATATGAGCTGGAAAAATTTGTAAAATTTGTATAGGTTGTAATGTCTATGGAAACTTCATATTGAGTTCACATTTATTTGTAGTTTCATTTCATATCCAAGAAGCAAAAAACAAGGCATAATCATCATCTTCTAGCTAGGTTATCCCATAACGGGTTTCCAAATGTACATATTGTTTTCATTATGGGGATGGTGTGGTCTTTGTTTTAATTTATTTTATTTCATTCTTAGTCTATTTCAATATCATAAGTGATAAACATGTATAGTATATTTTAATATTAATTAAAGATTGTATAACAAAGATTTTGTAAGAATTTGTAAGATTTATTCCGATGAAGTGTTCAAATGGAATATCCATGAAAATTTACAAATCATATTTGTATCCAAATAATATTCTTTGGGGTTTTTTATGGGTGGTAACTATATCAAAAAATTAGGTTAAAGAAAGAAGCCTCAAACCCTATCCAAGTCAAATTGTATATGAGTACAAAGACAATCTAAGGAATGACTTGGAGGATAGATATTCAAATTTGGAATCACAAGTCTTTGACATCTCTTGCAACATGGTGATTCTTGTAGTAGCTCTAGCAATAAGATAAGAGAAGATATTTCTATTAATGTCTAACAAATGACTATAAAAGTAGGTCAGTGGAACTGTTGAGTATGATGACGTCTATAAAAATATGAGCACCAACATGTCTCTAATATGTAAAGTAAGAATGAAAAGTAAACCTTGATTTCTACTCTAAAGCATGTAAAGTCCTTGACTCTAAGGCCGAGTGGTAGTAATGGGAGGGTGATGTACAAAAGAAAAGGAACGAGGAACTAGACCATGGTCCACTATATCTATCTCTGCTTTCTTTGAGGCCAAATGAAAAATAATGATAGAATGATTCCATGAAGAAGAGTTGGGGGCGAATCTCAATCGTGCTCTACATTGTTGTCTAGAAGAGGTACCAATGATTTTTCTTGCTAATAAGTGTTTTGTGGATAAATTCCTTCTGTAGAAAAAAAAAATTCTCCCTAGACCTAGCAGATTAGCCTAGAAACAACCAAGACAAAACTATATGTTTTTCCCTAGAGATGTTTGAAATATGAAAGGAAAACCTACTTGGAATCCAATGCAAGATTCTTTCTTCTCCTTACTTATTAGCTCCAGCTTCAACTCCAATTTCTAAAAGTGGAATCTGCAAATCATCCAAAACAAGAAAGAGAACAAAACATGCAAGATAGCATATACAAACAACTTTAAATAAGAATTCAAGGATTCATGTTCTACATATGCATAATCAAGACATAATGTATAGGAGAAACAATGCACTTTTGCATTAATAATGGATTGAAAATATTACAACCCTTGTAGGCCTTGACTTTGTGAATCTCTCCCATCTTTCTTATCCTTCCTTTGTCACAATGTTAATGTTGATTTGGGGTAGCATAAAATGTGCTCTAGCCATGAAATTTGGTGGAGAGGCTGGGGCACATGATATCTCCAATACCCAGAAAGGGTTTGGGCAGATTCTAAATAGATCAAGAGATATTAAAATAATTAATATTTTTAATGGAGTCCCTAAGTCTAAACTTGGGGAAAATAAAATATTAATGTGTATTAATATGAATCTATGTTAGAATGGTCCAAAAGACATGGATCAAGCCAGATATAATCTTAGCCGTTGATTAGTGACTTAATCTCGGTCGTTGATATGTCAACAGGAAAAGTATAAGAGGAGACTTGAGGGTCACTTGGAGAATACACCAGAGTGATCAGTCATTCTATTCTCTAGAGCGGGGTTTGCTAAGAGAGATAGAATCAATGATCGGGAGAGCAGCTGAGGGGCATTGAGTATAGAGAGGCAGAGAGGTAGAGATAGTGTCAGGATAGCAGCAGAGCAGTTAGAGAGAGAGACACGGGAGCAGCCAGTGCTCACGCAGGGCCACGCAGAGGCAGCTAAGTGCTGCGCAGAGCACCAGAGGGGCCAGCGTAGCTGACGCAGAGGCTCAGAGAGCTGACGTAGGGCCTCCTGTGGCTAACGCAGGCCCATATAGGCTGATGCAGTGCCAACGTTGGGCTAGGAGAGGTTGACTCAGTCTAGATTGGGTAGACACTGGAATTTTTGGGGCATATTGGTGCAGAGTAGCTGTCGGAAGGATTATCCAGGGTTTCAGCCAGTGGATTTGTCAGAAACCGAGAGGTATTACTGCTAAAGAAATTCTTTGCTGGGTGTTAACACCCAGGTTGTTCCCTATGACTCCCAAGGGAATACGGCCGGGGTAACCACTAACCAATCTTTGGATCACTGTTTCTAGCCAAACTGTGATCAGAGAGGGCTCTCTCTTTATGATTTGTCTCTGTTATGATGGTGTTTTAGGCTAGCTATTAAGTTTAATCTTGTTTCAATTGTTTGGTTGGAAAAGTTTCAGTCAAACGTGTGTGCTCTTCCCAGCATATTATATAACATTGGGCAATGGAGTCAGTGGTCCTTTGGTTTGGTGTGCTATGTTGATACATTAATGAAAGCTGCAGAGCAAGGTGATTGTCCGGGGAACAAAGCTTTGAAATTGAGTTTGTGTGTAACATGTCCAGGATAAGAAAGGCAATTAAGGATCTTTCTATAAACTGGTACGAAAGGAGAAACAATTGTTACCTGGAAGCATTTAAAAATTTCTAGATAACATTCACAGTATGGAATTAAATGTAACATGAGCATTTAAGAATTCATGTCTGTTTTAATCCTGAAGAAAACATTTACAGCAACATAAGATTGAGCACAGGGTGTTAAGAAACATGTCCTGAACTATTCTTTTTCTTTATTGCTAGATATGACGAAAATATGAAAACGAAATAACATAGGGAAACGAAACAGAGTTTAAAGAAGACATATCATTCCACCAGACAACGCAAGGTTTCTGCAACAGCTCTTAGATTATCAACAAGACACCAGAGTTCCAGGAAATCACTGAGCTGAAATTGCTCTTTGTATTAAACTTTTCTGAATATACAGAGTATACATGCCTCAGAGTAAAATTTACCAACCCCTTATGCGTTACTAAGGGGGGTATATATACAAATTTACATTTGGAAAATATCTGAATGAAGAGTAAATGCTCCATAAATGTCCTACCAACTGCTGGAGTGCAGCAGCTGAAAGAGTAAATGTTGTAATAACTTTTAGTCCCTTAGCTGTCAAAAATGGTCAGAGACTGTTGACTTGGTGACAATTTGAGTCGGTTGGAGACGTGCTGTTCAAAATGTGGCTAGCTGTCATCGTTAGTGATGAATCACTTTTTGGATGCTTTTCAAACATTAACCCTTTTACACTTGTCTTCTGGTGACCTGAGCTGGCAGTGGCCGAATGTCTTGAAACTATCGTGGCAGAATTTGGAGCATGGCCTGCCACCAGTCCTCCTTAGGCATTTGATGCCTCCGAATTTTAATTAGAGTCTCATCAAGCTCTGTATATCTGAAAAAACTAGGAGGAGTTTCAAATAAATGATTTACCTCATTTTCAATAAAAAATGAGCCTTCGAGCTTAGTGTACAAGCTCTGTCCTGTTGGAGGAACTGTTTCCTCAGAAGTACTGCTGGATGCAGTGATTTGATTTTCAATGTAAGTGGCCATCCTGTTTGTAAATTGATCTCTGCTGATCAATTTTCCTGTGCTGCTCAACAGGCTAGGCAGTCCTCTTGCTTGTAGCATTCCCATTCTGAGTTTATAATCTTCAACTTCAGTCTGTATCTCATAACTTTTTCTTTCTACCGTCTGTACATAACCTCTGAGAGTTAGCACCTTTTTAGCCATGAGGATGGCCTCTGTTCTGTTGGTGATTCCAACGGCTGCCAGCTCCTCTTTGTCTTGCCTGTTCAAAAATTCTATCAATTGGCTAGCTTGCTCAGGTCTGTTTCCTAACACTGTCTTGGCCCTCTGGACATCTGTCTGGGCTTGTACAATTAAATCCATATGCTCATGGATTGTTTTAATGGATTTCCACTGTTTGATGATGGCTTGGGTAATTTTATTCCACAAGATTCTTTTGATTTCTGCCATAGTATTTTCCAGATTGAGCTCCTTCTCCAGGGCCTTTATTTTATCTTTTTGAGCCTTAATCTGTCTGCCCTGTTCTGCTACCGTTATCTTTGATTGATCATATTTGGCATCTATCTCTGCCAGTTTTTCTTTTGCTTTCTTTATTTCATCCGCCTGTAGCTCCATTGCCTTGACAGCTTTGGTCAATTCTTCTACACTGGGGTGGGCATCTGGAGCTGCTGTTGTACCTGCTGCTTCTGTTGTGGGGGCCACTGCTGCCCCAGAAGTTGTTGCTGTTGTGGAATCTGTTGGAGGAGCTTGGAGTGTAGATTCTCCCTGTTTGTCTTGTAATGCTCCTTCCAGCTCTTTCTCTAGTTCTTGGATCCTTTGATCTTGCTGTAATAAGAGGTCAAGTTGTTCATTAACTTGCTTTTCTTTTTGCAATTCAGCTGTCTGAGGGTGTTCTGTAGGTAACAGTTTCAACCTCTTCTTCATGGCATTTAGATCATCATCCTTTTTCTTCATGAGGGCTTTTACCCCGGTTGGATCACTAGGGTCATGCCCTAGATCAACAATAATCTCCTCAAGAGATTTTATCCTATTGTCCTTGGCCTTAGAGGACATCCTCTCAAAATCTAGTTGAGTGTTTGTGTTCTTCAAAGATTCTTTCAGCTCATGAGCTAATGTGGCCTTCTCTACCAAAGTGGCATAGACCATCTCCCCAGTCTGCTTGTGGAGTTCAATTTGGTCCATAGGATGTATGTCTTTGGCCAGGACCTCCACCCTTGTTTTGATGAAATCTGCAGTTGTCATTGGCTGCGGCCCCTTGGGTTTGAAATGGCTGAATATTATTTTTTCTTCTTTGAAGTCGTAGACCGACATCAACCTTTCCTGCTGGGCTGGAGTGGCATCTATAAACTGTTTGTAAACCTCAGCCCTCAATAACTCATTTGCTGCCTTGATTTGTTTGAAGGAAGCCTTAGCACCTTTAAGCTTCTGGCTTTGCTGAGAAGAGGATGACACCTCCAAACCAAGCTGTAAATTCTGCTCCTGCTGAAAGGAGCTTGTCCCTGTATGTTGGCTGCCCTCTCTGTCCTTTGCTGTGTTGTTCAAGACATCTTCAGTAATGTCTTCCACCTCTGGGGAATCTGCCCTTTGCCTTTTGGCTTCTGGCTGGTGGGAGGATCCACTGAGGGGAGTGGACTCTTCTCTTTGCCTTTTAGTACCCCTCTCTTCATGTGCTGGGGTCTGCAAAACTGAGGTAGTTAATGGCTCAGTTTGAGGTGGCGGTGTTTGCATTAGGGGGGTATCTGGCAGCCCAGTTTGTGGCAGAACAGTTTGTCCTTGTTGCTGCTCTGTTTGTTGTTCTGTTTGCTGATCTTTTTGCTGTGACTGTTGCTCTGACTGTTCCTTTTTTGCTTCATCCTCTGCATCCATTTTTCCTTTTCCTTTATCTAAGCCTGGTGCTGCTGTAGAGAGTGTCTGCGGCGCTGTCCTGGTAACTGAGGTCCCTTCTCCCACTGATTGAGGCAGTCTGAAAGGTACCTGGAGCACATAGTCCAGGTCAATAGTCTTCTCAAGTTCTTTCATATTTTTAAGCATTCTTTCTTCTTCAGTTAAGCTCTCAACTAGAGTGTCCAGCTGCCATTCTTGTAAGTTGGCATACTTTTCTATGTGTGGGTAGTGGCAGTGTTTAATCCCTAGGAGTCTGTACTTAGTTCTCCTAGCAGTGATGAAACCTTGAGGGTCATAAGGGACCCATCGAAAACTGTATGACAATTTATATTTGTCCTTGAGGATCAGGTCTGCAGATTCCCATTCTTCCTTCTTGTTCATGATGAAAGGGCCCAACTCATTTTTGAAGTTAAGGTGTGCCTTTTTCTTGGAGCTGTGGAAATGGGTAAGGTCTGACTGAATCAATTGCCTGTAATACTCCAAGGCAAATAATCTCATAGGAACATACTTGGGTAGCCTGTATGGACAGAGCTCACAGCCATATACTCTGAACACAGTATGGTGTTCATATAGGTACCAATCACCTATTTTGTACTTCTTAGATAGCTGCAAAGCTTTCTTGATCTCATTAGATATTCTAGGTGGAGGGGACTTCATAAGCATGCAGGAGACTGGGTACACAAACTGGTCAACAAATTCACAGTAGGTATAGGGTGAATTTGTGATTTTATGATAGACTGAGGTCCAGAAGATGACAGATCTCCTCTCTCCTTTATTATCCAGCCTTCTGATGTAGCATGGGAAAGCTTCAGAATGATAAAACATGAACAGGTGGTAGATGTAAGCTGAGTATCTGAAGACCCCCTGTCTGTCCATTTTGCTCAATTGATCATGAATCCTATTGGCTATGAACTTAGCAAAGTTATATTTTCGGGCAGGGGGTTGACGTGGGCTGTAAGCAGACAGCAATACGAGCATGGCTTGATCCACATGCTTACTGTTTTGGTAACCTAACACATAGGCTATCATGTCCAGTAGCAGCCTGCCCGAGTCATTGAAATGTTCATGCAGATAAGGGGGTGGCCCTGTAGGCTGGCACTCAGTTCTCATGTAGTTCCTGGTGACCTTTTGCAGCTCCTCACTGGTCATCTTGTCACCAGCTTCCAGCAAATACCTCATGGAGAATGGGATTAGCAACTCCGTTTGATCAAACTGTAACATCTTGTTGATGGACTCAGCATTTATATAAAAAAGGATCCTCCCTGATGGAGTATTGACAGCTCTGTGCTCCAGATCATAGTTTTGAGCACATAAGTGAATGATTTCAGGGAAAACATTCACAGCTGGGAGACAGTAATAGGGCAGGTTTGACTCCCATATTCCATCTGTACCAAGTCCATCCTTATGGTCTTCCCTCAGTGTAGTGAAGGTCTTCAAAAAGTCCCTGTCTCCCTCAAAGTCATCAATGAGACAATCCTTGTCAATAAATGGCAAGGCCTCCAGTTCCTTATTGGTTTGATTTAGTGGAGTAACACTGAGGGAAGAGGATGCAGAGGCTGCCATGATATAATCTGTATGTGTGCAGGGAGAGGTAATAGTTTGATAAGTCTTTAAAGACTTAAGCAGCAGGTAAACTGTACACAGTGTGATATCCTCTTCTAGTGTAAAATTGTAAGCAAGTTGGTAAATTGCTGCAAATTCTCAGGGATGTGGATTGCCTAAGGGGACGTTGCAGAGACAGTGATAATTCTTTAGGAAGAGTGCAGGTGGCCTGTACTTTGGCAAAAGGGAACAATGCCGAGTACCTCGGGGGCAATTTTGCAGTTTTAACCCGCGAACTGATTGCTCCAATATCAAATTGTGGCTTAGGGATGGGGCAGGTTACTTGGGTTTGGTTTAGGTGATCAGGTGGAGCTGAACTAAGTGAATTTACCAGTCTTTAATGGTGAATTCTACAGAGAATTGGAATTCATGGGCAAAGTGGAAGGAAATGGCAAAATACCTGGAAAATCGACTTGGAAGCTCGCGGGCCGGGTTGTGGAGACTTGGTGCCGTCGAATTCTGAACTTTGAATGGTCGAATTGTCGAATTTGATGGCTGAGTGAGAGGTTTCGCTACAGCTGTTGGCAACGGCTAGTTTCTCTTTCGCATGAAAATGAGCGAAAACAACTCATTTAGTCGTTTAAATCGTTAAATTTGGCAAAAGTGTGCATTTGGCGCTTTTCCGCCGATGACGTCAGCATGACGTCATGGCGGGGCCCAGATACGGAGGTGACGTGGCGGCTGAGGTGTTTGCCAGGGTGGCAGGACACGGTGGCGGGCGGGTACAGTGGCGGGTCCGCGTGGAGGGCCACGGGACGCTGGGGCGGGCACTGGCGAGGTGACGTCAGGGTGACGTGCAAATGACGTGGGAGGAGAGTGGTATTAGGGGTGGCGGTAAGCGGGTTCCCCGCACCACCTTTGGGCAAAGGCGGTAACGGGGAGGGGGGCTCCGAACAACCCCACCGCCTGCCACGCGTCCCCTGTACGGGATGGCCAAAACCACCTTCCCCGGACGCTAAAGGTCGGCAGGTCGAGGAGTGAAAATGACCGCCCACCTTTAGATCCGGGCGACGGAGATCTGACGGCTGGCGGGCCTTCCGACTGGTCGAGCATGTTTGGGGGGGGGGTCCCGCCAGCGCAATAAAATATTCAATTCAATGATTGGGCGGAGGACTATAGGAAAGTGGGTTTTTTCGCAGTTTTTGGGTTTTTTGGGCTTTTTCAAGGGTTTATATAGGAAAACGGGGTTTTTGTGCGTTTTCAGCAGAGAGACGGTGAGGGTTGAGGGACAGGATTTCTGCTCATAACCAGAGGTCAGAGCACATCCAAGACAAGGTTGACCACAGTCCCAGGTGGACTGAAGTCCCCTTAGACCATTTACTTGGCTATAATGCCAAAAGGAGAATATGTAGATAATGCTGGGATTTATACACCTTGGTGTTAGTAATATTAGGGAAAAAGGTGATATAAGGGATTTATATAGTAGGGTTAGTGTTAGTTATGGAGGAGGGGGTAAGTGGAGGGAGAAACCATTAAGTTTATATGAAACAAACTTGGTTTTAAGAGTAGATCAAAATGAAAAGATCTTTAGACAAGAAATGTGGCTTTTTAAAGATTAAGAACCACCATGAAACCTTAGTCTTTTTCATGAATCTTAGCTGATGGGGAATGTTAGAAATGAAATTGGAGGGGAGTGAGGGAAATTAGTCATGCTTTCTGCTGTAATCTTTTGCCTTGCTGCCCACCATCACCATTCTTGCAATGATAGGGATAACCTTTCTGCAACCCCAACTACCTACCCAGCTACTTACCTAGGCATTTTTATTTCTTCTTGGAGGGTGCACTTGGACTTGCAGACCCTTACTTGCCTTTTCTTTTCTTTGGCTTTTTCTTTTGCTTTTTCTATCTACTTCTACCCTTATCTCTTCCAAGGTCCCAGATTACGCTGTTGGGATCCTTTTCTTCTCTACCTAAACTAGTTGTCTGCCAAGATTAAGCAGTTTGGACAGACTTCTTTCTCTAGTCTATAGCACAAAATTGAACACATGGCATGATCCAGATTAAACTGTTGGATCATCCATCAAAATTTGAAATAAGGTCATCAACATTGAAACACTTTACACACCTTCTTGTTCTCTAGGAAATATGGGATCTTTGTGAACTCAAAGCAGAGCATATTTGGACTTTCTCTTGCCAATCATGAAATATGAAACCTATTGGTATAGGTATCCAACACTGGGTAGGCCAGTTTCGACACCCAGATTGTACTATGATATTGCTTAATAAGTAAACCGTCAAATAGCTGCACCGATTTTCTCGCATTAGGTTTTTCGGGGACATTAATCCAAAAATAATGGTGTCATATGGTGTGTTTGTTCTTGTTTCTTTTAGTTGTTGATCTGTAATGCGTTGAGCATGCACTAGTGTTTATTTTCAGTATTTACACTGTAAATAACTTGTTAAGGAAAAATAGCAACTAGGTAGGAATAAATCAGATAAAGTGCATGGAGGGTTTCTAACTGAGTAAAGTTAGAAACTTCAACATGGTATCAAAGTGTGATTGTAGATCATAGGAGGACTAAGAGACATCAACCGAGCGTAGCAATAGCAGCAGAGAACAACTGTCCTGAGGTGACAGAAGCTGTTTCTAGTAGCATAGAAGCCAAGAAGTGTGACGCAGAGCCAGCCAGAGCCACGCAGAGGAAGCCGGGAGTTGCACAGAGCCTTAGAGAGGTCAACGTTGCTGATGCAGAGGGCCAGAGGGCTGACGCAGGGCATCGCAGGGCTGACGTAAACCCATCTGGGGTGACACAGGGCCAGCGTGAGGCAGAGAGGGGCTGACGCATTTCACAAAGAGGCAGTTGCTCGGGTCTAGAAGGCTGTAGGAATATTGCAGAGTGGAGTTGGTGAGGTACTGTAGTCAAAATAGTACCTGACAGTGCAGGGCCAGAGGAGTTGTTACCGAGGGTTTCTAGCCAAGGAACCCAGATGAGAAGTGCAGCTGCACAAGTCGATCAAAGTAGGGGGCATCTTGACAAGCGGGAGAAGGATTTCCAGGAGGGAAATCAGGACTCAGAGGGAGTCCATAAGAGAAATTCCAGACGGGAAGTAGAGACTTAGAGAAGTCAAACAGAGAACTTCCAGGAGTGAAGTAAAGGAGCATCATGGCACTACACGAGGTAAGAGACCAGGATAAACTGGACGGAGCATCGAACTTCGCAGTCTGGAAGGGCATAATCTTATCAGTGCTTGACAGGAATTGTGTCAAGAACTTCACCTTGAAGGTAATAGACGTCCCAATCGACCCCAATGATAATGACATGTACAAAGAGGTGATGGCAAGAGCCAAGTGCATTATCCTTGATGGGGTCAAGGATCATGTGGTACCACATATAGCCGAGAAGGAAACGACATTTGAGATGTGGGAGGCTCTCAAGAAGCTGTATCAGCATACTTCTATGCAAAGAAGGATGTTGCTCGAGAATCAGATGAAGAAGGGACAATCGATTGACACCTTCCTTGGAGGAAAAAAATGAGATCCGAGACCAGTTGACTGCTATAGGAGCGACACTGGATCGAGAGTTGATGGTAAGGACAACCCTGAATGCTGTCTCAGAAGACTGGGAAGTGTTTGTCCAAAGTATATTGGGTAGAGGGACACTTCCACCATGGGACGAGATGTGGGCATCTCTTTGCCAGGAAGAGATCAGACGACAGTCGAAGACAGGTAGCAACAACAAAGGGATCAAAGTGAAGCAGGAGGAGGAAGATGTGGCCCTAGCATCTGAGGGGAAGTAGGAAAAGCAGAAGAAGAAAGATCTTTCCAAGATCAAGTGCTTCCACTGTGGGGAGCTAGGTCATTATGCGACCCAGTGTCCAAGGAAGAAGAGTGAGGGAGAGTCTTCCGAGACCAAGGCAGCGCCAGCACAGGTAGAGAAGGAAGTTTTGAGAGACGATGACTATGCCATGAATGCACATGCACCACTTGAGCGGAAGTGGAGAGACATCGAGTTGTAGTCGGGAGGACTACATGCGATGAGGGGCAGGATCCTTGAGGTACCCAGCCTCTTAGATTAGACCTTGCTATGGGAGCCCCGTTGAGGAGTAGCATGACTGCCTGAGTGGGTAGAGACAGATGCGGATGGAGCGACGGAGAGAGCTATAGTGCAGGAGTCCCGAGACAATGCAGAGCTAGCAGGTTGTAGTAGTGCGAGAGGAACATGAGTGTTGCATTAGTGCACAAAGGCACAGAGAGGTGTGCAATGGTGCGAGATGCAGGGAGTTGTTGTAACAACGCAGAGGTCAGAGAGAGGGAGCACTTGTCAGCGACAGAGTGAGCTTTAGCATCAGTGGGTGTTTCTAGCCCAACAGGGAGGTCAGTTGGGAGATTAGTTACTTGCTTCTCAGTAATTGAGTTGCAGTGCAGTAGTGGGTAGCACGATGCAGCATGATGAGAGGAGGTGCAGTGCAGATGCAATGTTGGGAGAAAGGACCAAAAACAATATGGATGCAGAGGGAGCTGTCGTATAGATGCAACAGTGGCAGTGGCAGAACCATGGGCAACAGTACAGGATGCAGTAGCGCAGAGGATGTTGGGCAGGAAGGCCTAGCATCAACACAGGTACTGATGCCGGATAATCAGAGTAATACTCAATGAGTATTGTTAGAGCATAGTCCTCGCTAAGAGGGAGTGTTGATTTGGGGTAGCATCGGTTGTTCTCTAGCCATGAAATTTGGTGGAGAGGTTGGGGCACATGAGATCTCCAATACCCAGAAATGGTTTTAGCAGATTCTAAACAGATCAGGAGAAATTAAAATAATTAATATTTTTAATGGAGTCCCTAAGTCTAAACTTAGGGAAAATAAAATATTAATGTGTATTAATATGAATCTGTGTTAGAATGGTCCAAAATACATGGATCAAGCTAGATCTAATCTTAGCCATTGATTAGGGACTTAATCTCGGCCGTTGATATGTCAACAGGAAAAGTATAAGAGGAGGCTTGAGGGTCACTTGGAGAATACACCAGAGTGATCAGTCATTCTATTCTCTAGAGCGGGGTTTGCTAAGAGAGATAGAATCAATGATCGAGAGATCAGCTGAGGGGCATTGAGTACAGAGAGACAAAGAGGTAGAGAATGTCGGGATAGCAGCAGAGCAGTTAGAGAGAGAGATAGAGAGGCATAGATAGTGTCGGGATAGCAGCAGAATAGCTAGAGAGAGACGCGGGAGCAGCGAGTGCTCACACAAGGTCACACAGAAGTAGCGAAGTGCTGCGCAGAGCACCAGAGGGGTTTACGTAGCTGACATAGAGGCTCAGAGAACTGATGCAGGGCCTCCTGAGGCTGACGCAGTGCCAACAGTGGGCTAGGAGAGGCTGACGCAGTCCAGAATTGGCAAACGCTAGGGTTTCTGGGGTAGATTGGTGTTGAGTAGCTACCGGAAGGATTATCCGGGGTTTAGCCAGTAAATTTGTCAGAAATCGAGAGGTATTACTACTAAGGAAATTCTCTATTGGGTAGGCCAGTTTCGGCACCCAGATTGTACTCTGATATTGCTTAATAAGAAAACCCTCAGATAACTGCACTAGTTTTCCCGCATTGGGTTTTTCCAGGGACATTAGTCCAAAAATAATGGTGTCATATGGTGTTTTTTTTCTTGTTTCTTTTAGTTGCTGATCTGTAATATGTTGAGCATGCACTAGTGTTTATTTTTAGTATTTACATTGTAGATAACTTGTTAAGGAAAAATAAAAAGTAGGTAGGAATAAATCAGATAAAGTGCATGGAGGGTTTCTAACTGAGTAATGTTAGAAACTTCAACAGTTAAGTCTTCAATCACACCTAAAGTACATGGATGGATGATAGACCTCTAAACACAAATGAGTAACATAAGCGCATAATTAGAGTCTCGAAAAACCAACCCAAACTCTAAGGTAGGTGTTGCATTTATAGAGTAAAAGAGGTAGTTTTGGATTTACCATGCTAGGGCTTAGATGCACGAGGGAGGTAAGTTCTAGGAGATAATAAATAAGACATCATTATTAGGAGTTCGAGATCAGATCCAATAGTAAATGGTTAAATTCATTCTTGAAGCTTCTAGAGAGAGAAACTTCAAAGTTATTATTTATTTTACTCATTTCCAAGTGTCATCGCACTTTATGTAAAAGAAACCTATGTTGACCAATACATTTTCCATGTGTGAAACCTACGCCATCGCCATTTTTCAAGAAAGTAAGTTTAATGAGGCCTTCAATTAGGGTTTTCAGCCAATGTAATCCAAGATGCTTATAACTTATAGAGATAGAATTCCTTTGGATTTATAGGGGATGATTGCAAGGTGTAAATGGATGATGATAGATCTGGGCCCAAGGAGATTTGTTTGAATGCGAAAAAATGACCTATAATAGATTGCCCCATAAAGTACAATGTCATATGTTGTGGTTGAGGATTGAAGTTCTTTTACCATGTGAAATGTCTGGATTAAGAATTTACTAGTCAAGATCACCAATCGATTGTTACAATACATTATCATCATGATATCATTGCTGAGGTAGGCATAGTCGTAATCATATTATAAGCCATTTTACATGTGCAATGATCAAAGTCACGTCCACTAATTATAGATTGTGGGCCCATGCTTTGATGAATTTCTTTAAAATCATAGCCATCATACCTTTTAGATCTTATATGAATCCTGAAATTGCAGCCCGGATGGATGAAACTAGATCTGAGGTCTTCTACTTCATCACTCGATAGTACAAGTCTAACCATGTGAATAAATGTGTTGGGGTCGGACATGGTAGCCACCATCTAATTACAAGCCAATGATAAAAGTCGTTAATATATGCGGGAGGAACCATCAATAAATATAATGGACCTCAAGGTACTAAGCCCAATCTATGAGGTATGAATAGATGAGCTGAAGTCAAACACCACAAATAATCTTCCGGTCAACAACCAATGATGAGAACTTGACGCCAAAAGTGAGGAGACTTACCATTGAGGTATGCAAGTTCCAAGGCACTTAAGGGAGTTTTTAAGTCAACTTACTAGATAATGTGTTGACGTCGATAGGAAGCGAACCATCACAGGGGGGACTTAATGTATCTGCCATCAATGACACAAAATGAGTATCAATGTTTGAGATAGAATGTAGCCAGTTTAGGGGTGGCATACATGAAGGAAGGCTAAAGGTATTGTAGGAGATGTCAACTGATGGTGGACTTCTCTTGAACATATCGATGACACTTATATAGAATTTGCAACATTGACCCAAAGACCCATCATGAAGGCTTTCAATAAGGTGTGACAAACAGAGAGGCCAGCGAATTCCCAAACCCAAAACAATCACGAAGGTGAAAGAGTGTCATGTTTAACAGTGATTCACTACCATAAACAGGATTCATGTATTGTTTCCCCAATTTCCTCACCGTTTCTAGCAAGTACCTCTTTATTTTCTTACAAGCTTGGGGAGGTTAACACATCTTGACCTGTAATCTCATCCTTTAGATGAATCCTTCTGAGTATTTTTAACAAACCCTGAGAAGCAGTGGTTCGGTCTCATCATGTTTGACGAGTCCTACGTTGTTTATGTTTTTACGAGTCTAGAGAAGGTGTAACTCAACTTCTTTTTCTTATTTACAGAGTTTGAAAAAGAGGTGAAAAAAAAACTCCGAGATGTTCCTTTTCGCAAATTTAGTCCCTTGGGCCTAAAAAAGCATAAAAAAATGCCTAGGAGAACCTTTTCATCATGCTTGACTAAAGTTTTCCTTTCTCGTAAATAGTTCATCCAGTCTGAAAAAGGGTTAAATTTATACTAGGCAGGTGTCCTTTCGTTTTCTTTAATGAGTGCGAAAGAGGCATGTGCTCAGTAATATTTTCATATTTTGGGAGTCTGAAAAGAGCTTAAAGAGGACTCCAAGGGGGTTCCTTTTTCGTAAGTTTTAACGATCCCAAAAAAGTGATAAAAGTGTGCTCATTTACCAAAATGAACTGCATTAACATTTTAATTTGCATCATGTCTTCATATGTCATTTAACCTGCTCAAAAGACGGTAAAAAGATTAAAAATATATGATAAATGATAGAAACATGTAAAAAATATTTAAAAATAACTTAATTTTGAGCATACAAGGAGTAAAATTAATTATTTTTACCATTTGTCATTTTACCATTTTCGATAGCTTTGAGAGGGTTTTTACCTTGATTCTTCAGCAGACAATTGTGACCAATTATGTTTGACGATTTTCAATGCCATCAGTTCCAGGTAAAGGTTCTCTCTGTGCTTGACATTTTTATGGTTTCCATTTTCCATTCCATGCATTCTTTATTGAGTTTTTGAAAATTTTAGGAAGTAGATTTCGTCCTCAACTCAGTGCAGGTTCCCTGCATGAGGAGGTGTGATGGGAATTCTTGATTAATACTAAAAAATGCGGCTCATCTCATGTACCCTGAAGGCTACCCGTACTGGGTTGCACTATCCATGAATAGGCAGTGCGATGAGCGAAGAAGGGTTTCAAAATTTTGAACTTTAAGTTATTTCTTCCCAAAAATTTTACTTTCTGACCTAATGCATTTTTTCCTTGTTATTTGCAGGGGTTTGTTGGAGTGAAAATGGTGCTACCTTGGAGAGGAAAGGAACGTGAAATTGATGATGTGATTGCATCAAATGATCCAGCGATAGTCAAAGCATTAAGAAACTGTGGTTTGTTGAAGTATTTCCAAATCCCAGGCATGAGAGCCCAGATGAATTTTCTACAATATTTGGTGAGGGCCTGGGATGTACAAGGGAATTTTTTCAAAATTGGTGAGCACATAGTCACCATAGATGTTGAGGACATCTATTTTTTGATAAGACTCTCACGAAGAGGTGCCCACATTTCTTTGTCTGGGTATTAGAGAGGTGGAGATTCAGTAAAGTACTATGTTGCTTCTAATTGTGATAAATCTTAGCCTAGTAGTGATGGAAAGATCAAAATATAGGACATACGTGAGTTTCCCCTGAAAGCAAATCTGTTCACTATCACATGGTTTGCTAGTAGCGCTACCCATCATTTGGCTACTAAATATCAGATGCAATATACACTAGAGTGCTTGGAGCCTAGAACCTTCAATTGGTGTGAACGAATTTTGGCCAATGTAAAGGAGTAGTTAAACAGGGTGAAAATCAAGCGGTTAAACAACTTTGGGTATGGCTCCATTATAGTTTCATTTTCTTTGGAGAGGATATTATTATTGCAACCCTAGATGATATCATAGGAGCTACTTGGACCAAGGGACCCTTGCACGAGGAAGTGGGTAGACATGATGGCCTGCCATGGAGGACGACCTATGATACGGTTTACTCCTTCTTCACATGGCTGCGAGGGTGATCCAAAGGAGCAGATTTCGAGGGTGATCCAAAGCTTGTCCTACCTGAGGGTGAGTAATTGGATCATGTAGGTAAAAAACATTGTCATTTTGAATATTTTTTTGTTTTTTTGTTTTACAATTTTTTTAGTTTTTTATGTGTCAGAGACTAACTATTGATTTTACATGCAGATATTGGACCGGTGTGACCAATGGATATGTCCCCTTTCCATCGGAGATCACAACCACAATTTGGACAGATTGGAGCCGGTGGGGAAAAGATGGAAGAGATCGAAGATCTAGACTTAGCAGAGACACTATCCAAGTTCGAGTATCATGTAGAGGGTCTGAACCACAACATTCTGGATACAAAGATTGATGAAATTCCTATCCTTTTACATAGATACACCATAGGGGTATTGGTTCATATTGGCTGACTACTGAGATAGGTTCCCCGTGTGGCCATTCGCTACTGTGATCATTATCATGATTAATCACCTAGGGGATTTTGAGCCACATTTTTTCTTACATGTTTTGGATATTATAGGCCATGAGCCATATGTGTCTTAGACACAATTTTGTAAAACTAAAAACACTATCTATAGTTTCTAATCTATGGATGTTTTCTACTTATTCCACTATCCTATAAAATGTATGATGATGATTGTATGTTTACAAATGTTGCAAATGTTTGTTTAATAAAACATAATTAGCTAATGCATTTATCAATGTATTTAGACGTCCTGGAACATGTTGATATTCAATGTAATCAAAATGTCTCTTGAAGAGTTGAACTCTCAACAATATACGTAACATAGTTGGACTCCTCACTGAATAAACATTCTTGAAATCTAGCATCATGAGTTGTGAATCAAGTATGACAACCAAATGATGAATACTACGTGAAATGGCTATTGATTTTTGGGTAGCATCGTATGTGCTCTAGCTTCGAAATTTTATGGAGGGGCTAAAACACATGAGATATCCAAGACCCAACAATTGTTTGCTGAAATTCCACCCGGATTGTATTTTATTAAAATAATTAATATATTTAATGGGGTTCCTAAGTCTAAACTTGGGAAAATTAAAATATTAATGGGTATTAATAAAAATATGGGTGAGAAGCTTCTAAGAGACGAGGATAAGGTCTAATTTAATCTTAGCCATTGATTAGAGATTAGATCACGACCTTTGATTTCTCAACAGGAAAAGTATAAAGGAAGGCTTGGGGTTAGTTGGAGAACACACACATAGAGAGCATCACTTGAGCTAATTCGAAATTCTGGGGCGTGGTTTGCTGAAAATTTTTATAGTAAGCTTCTAGTGTAGAGAGGGGCAGCTCGGTAGAGGGACTTCAATCCAAGGCCAAGAATACATAGAAGAGAGGCAACACAACACGAGGGAGAGATAACGTAGCTCTAGAAGGGTGACGCAGATGCTAGAGGAGCTGATGCAGTCACTTAGAGGCAACGTTGGGGTTTTTGTGAGGCAGATCGAGCAGTAGTTCAACAAATCGATTTCTGATCTGGGAAGGCTCACTGGGAGAGTGACGTAGCTCCTAGAGGAGGTGACGAATTTCCAGCGTAGAGTTGAGAGTAGCCATCGCTGCACAACATTGGGGACAAGATAGTGACCTATGGGGTTTGTTCATCCAGTTGTTGGATTCTCCAAAATATGTGTCTCTGGATAGAGGTACTTTTGCCAGGTTTATTCTCTGTTGGGTGAGGTGGATTTGGCACTCTATTTGTATTCATAAATCTGCTTAATAATAAAACCCTCATATCTGCTGCACCGATTTTCCCACATTGGGTTTTTTCGAGGATGTTTAGTCCAAAAATAAGTGTGTCCTTTCTATGGTTGTCTCATTTATTTTTTCAGTACTTGATTTGTATATTGGTGTAGGCTGCAGTGTATTTGCATTAATATTTTTTGAATATTGTTGGGCCGTGAATACGACCACTTTTTAGCACTTATTTCATCCATTTTTACTCTTCTTTATCATGTCATTTATTATATAAATCCATTTTATAATGATTTATGCTCTTATGGATGAATATTATTTATTCTCCTTTATTTCTAATAAATTGATGATTATGCACGATTTTATCAATGATAGTTTTAACAGATTGGTTGTAACATTATTCACCGTTTTTAGCCTCCAAAATAATCTCCAGGTTGAATATTTGATCATTAAATATTCCAACTTTGAAATTCGCTGGAATAAGAAGTGACAGTTTTGCGGTTGAGATTCTGGGCAAATGAAGAAGAATCTGGAAATCCGGAACATGGGTTTTGTCAAGAAAGGACCAACTTAACTTTAACAAAGAATGGTTTGCCCAAATTTGGCTTCTATTGTGAGAAATGCAGGGTTCTTTGAGCACGATTTTTTCAGATTTGCTGTGTGGCCGTTTTCCAAATCTCAGTTGCAAAGCCAAATTCACCTTTCTCTTGTTGAAAGATGGATGGAAATATATTTTTGTTGATCAATTGGTTAGAAACAATCCAATTTTGTAATAATGATCATATTGTAATCATCACAGTTGTAACTGCTCTCTGTGTATTTAAATCAGAAGAGAGATCGGAGAATGGGGAATGATGGATTCGAGATTCAGAATTGAGGATTCAGAATTATGGATTCATGATCCATGATGGATGATTAGATAGCGATAACAAGATATGATAGGAGGAAAGATCATGGGTCTCTATTATTTCAAATTGTAATTCTAATTTACAGACTTGTGGTGCCAAGAGGACGTGATCATATTGTAATGCCAACCAAGTTTAATGACTAATATATGATTTGGGAGTTGCTGTTCATTCTTCTCATTTGAAGTAGCCCAGCAGCATCCGCTGGCGGCTAAGGGCCCAACCTCTGGTGGATCACGCTGTTGCTGTGTATCATATCTTTACAATTTCTTCCGTTTGATGGTTTGGTTTCATTTATATTTATCGTAATCATATTACTTTACTGTTTCGTATTGCTAGATTTAATGAATTGATCTGTTTTATATACTGTACTTAAATTGCGTTGCTATTCATTTCCTTCTTAACAGAGATCACTGCTTTTCGCAAGCAGATTGTTGTGCTGTTCATTTCATCTACAGAGCTGAAGAGCTGCACTGTTCATTCCAGTAATTTAACTTTGTTGTTCATTATAGATTGCTGTTAATTTAGCTTTGCTGTTGTTCATTTCCATTAATTTAGTGTTGTTGTTCATTTCCGGTAAATTAGATTTGTTGTTCAAATAGATTTTGTTGTTATTTCTTTCACGCAAGGATTTGTTTTTACCTTTTAAATGTTATTGCAGCAAACGCGTTTATTCCATTTCTGTTAGCAGCATTATTGATTTATCATTTTCAGTTTATTGCTTTAGTATGGATTGTAAGATCAACAACTATAAAGGACATTGGCTATCGCTGCCTAAGTTCTCAGATTGTGGATCTTGTTTATGTTTGATTTAATTTATATTAGTTAAACAAGGAATGAGTTATTGCTACTGCATCCTTGACTGATAAATTGTTGTAGTTTTCTGAGTGAATGATTTAAGTTTCAGAGTGTTAAGTTTCTTTTAATTGTAAGTAGATTTTGTTTCAAGCATTCATTTACTTTTGGATTTTAAGCACTATACTGCAAAACATTACTCTTGAGTAAATAGCCGCCTCAGATTGAGTACACTCTTGAAATAAAAAGTCATCCCTGGGTTGACAATTAATGTGAAGATAATTAGGAGTTAAAAAGACACCTTTTATCGCTCAACATTTTGGCACCGTTGCCGGGGAGAGTGTAGCCATTTTTAAAGAGTAGTGTGCATTTGATGAGTGCCTGTTAGGAAAGAGTTGGGTATTAAAAATGGAAGGTAAGAACCTGCGTACAGAGCATGTAGAATCCCTGCTCACGCACCCTCTTTCCAGCCGAACTGTTAAAGAACTTAGGGTAGAAATAAATGTTTGAATTTCTGTGTGAATGACTAAAAAAAAAATAAAAAAAAATAAAAAATAGAAAATTTGAAAAACAAACTCATGATTTCACTCAATTGGTGAGTAAGCACCACTCATTTCACTAACCAATTGACAGAAAAATTTGAAGAAGGAGCCTCGAAGAAACACATGATGAACATCTTCTATTATGGTAAGAAATGACTCACATTTCTACTTTTGAATTTCCTATCAAAGATCTAGGAGGAGTGACACAAATGCACATAATTCCCCCATCTTCTCTACCAAATTTTCATGGCTTGACAAATGAAGATCCAGACATATTCTTATTTGAGTTTGAAACACTTTGTAGAGGATATGATTATTACACTAACGACCAAAGGTTGAAAGTGTTTCCTCTTACTAAAAAAGGAGCAGCTCTTCGATGGTTCATGAGCCTAGGTGGGAACTGCATCCAAACATGGGAGGACATGAAGAACATATTCTTGAAGAAGTACCAAGGCTATTGCAAGGCCGATGAAGATGTTTTCAATATGATACAAGGGGAATATGAAAGCTTGGAGGACTATGTAGAGCGATTTCATTACAACCTTCAAAAATCAAAACATAAGCATTTGGAAAAAGAGATCTTAAAAACACTCCTACTCAAAGGAATCAAAGATGAATTTTTAGAACTCTTAAATCTGATAGGAAAAGGTGATGTTTTTCAGTTATCATATGATGATATTTGTGAATTGTGCATAAGATATTCAAGAGGAATCTCCAAGGCTAGTAAGAATTCTAGAGATGTTTGTTCTTTCTTTTCTAAATCTGCTACAAGAACAGGAGACATAAGAGCTGAAATCAATGTTTTATTTGAAAATTTTAAAGTTGATTTTATTAGCTCTCTAAATGAAAAATTGGATGCTTTGCAGGTTCAGAAAAATCAAGAATTTGATGAAGTGTTTTGCCCTCATGACCAAAAGGAGCATCTCATAGATACTCACTCTTCCTTATCTAGGATGGAAGTAGCATATCAAAGAGATGAGGAAGCTGCAACAAGGTCAAAACCATGGAAATCATGGCCTATAGGTATGGTTCAAAACACTTCTTTTCCATTATTTTACTTGCATAATCCATTATGGAATACTAATGTGTTAGGGCAGCCATGTCAATCTCAATATAACCACCACCAATCTTGTCTACAAGTTTGGCATGGTTCACCTTATGATTGCATGACTACTCTCCCTCATCCTGTAGCACAAACTCCATATTCTTCACCAGCTCTTCCACAACATCCTGCTTGCATATCAAAATCATCCACTCAACCCAATCATCTACATCATCAAAATGCTCCATTCCGTACACAAGTTCTTGCTCAAATCATTCCACACTCTTATCATAATAAACCAGTACAACATGCTTACAGTGTTGAACTGCAAAATTTACCCACCCATCCCACCCATTCTATCTCACATGTGCCATTAGAAAAAACTTACAATGAGATTCAGAATGTTTCAAATTCAAAAATTGTAGAAACTATGGAAGAAAATGAGGTTTCTTTTAGTATGCATCAACAAGTCATTTTAAAAGCTCAAGAACTTCATGGTATGATGGCTATGGGAAATTAAAAAAGTAAAGGATATATTAAATATTGGTTTCACTCCATCATTTTTTTGCAGCATCACTCCATACTTCAACAATCTTTGACACCATCTTTTGAAGGGAAGTTGGCTTCTCATACCCTAATATTCATTAACATGCATTCTTCAAATTTGGGTATGTGCATACTTGAAGCCTTATTTCGAAAATGGTTCCACTGGAAGTACTCATATACGTAATCATATTCGTTTTTCAAATCAAAATAGGTTAGTGTAGAAAATAAAATAAATAAGGAAATAAAATAAACACATTTTGTTTTTATGTAAAACTAGTAGTTTTTTTGTTGCAAGACGCTGTGGAAATCAACATCGGTGATAAATTTTTAATTCATTTGTGTATGTAGATGAATTATAATGGAAATAATAGTTCTACAAACACTCATTTTCATTTCTATTACCAATTTGAAAAAATGCTTGAATATCATATTTCTTTTGGCTTGTGGGCTTGATGGAATTTCTGAAAATACATTCAGGATAGTCATGTTTTGAGGGACCAAAAAGGAATATTTTTAAAACCTGTTTCTATCATAATTAGCCCTTCCTGTCTACTTTCCAACCCAATTTGAATCACTCAATTTGTATTTGAACCAAAAAGGTTAGAACCGAAACATTGACAGGGTGTCTAGCGGGCAACTTAGGAACAAAGTTGGAACAGTCGGTTTTTGGAGGCCTAAATGACTATATTTTTAAAACATGTTTCTATGGTAGATTCCCCTATGAATCTAGTTTACAAGGCAATTGTAATCACTCATTTTCAATATCGTATGGGTAAGTTATGATCAAAATACTGACTGTCTATCGTAAATCAACACTCTTAAAACTCTGTTTTTCCGCTTGTTCCTTAGAGTATTTGACTTATCAATTCTTCTTGTCTTAAAAACCTGTTTCTATTGGAGATAAATAAATGAATCTACTTTCATTTCCAATTTGAATCATTTGAATCCGACATCAAACGAAGAATCTATGCTTAAAACATTCACTGTTGTTCTAAGTGGGGTAATCGAAAATGACTCTGTTATGCAGGTTGTTCTAACTAAAATTGACATATCATAACATTGAATTTTTAAAACTTGTTTCCATTGGAGATAAACCGTTGAATTAGCTCTCATTTGGCTTTGGAATCACTCAATTTGGACAAAAAACAAAGAAGTTGTGATTAAAACAGTGCTGGTTAGTATGGTCGACCACTGCTTTCCCGCAGGTGACAGATAAATTTTACTTTGTTATTTTATCCATGGATTTGTTCTACAGAGTAACTACTTGTTAGTTTTTTGCATAATTCTTGGATTAGGGGAGCCCGCGCACCTCTCTTTCTCCATGATTTAATGTTTTATTGCAGGTAGATACTCGTTTTTTGCAGGTCCTAAGAGAAAAAGAAGGTCAATTTATGGACAAGTGATTTTTGAAAGAAATTTTAATGAAACAAGGGAATTTCATCCAACTCATTACCCAACGGATTCATAATAGAAGAAATGAAGAATTGATTTTCATTTGAAAATTCATGTCTTGTCATTGCTGCCAAAACATTTTTCAAAGAGATCATTTTTTTACATCATAGCTGTTGTAACTTAATTTATTTATTTACATATTGTTTTTAAATAAAATGTTGTTTCTTTTCTGATTTCTCTTATATTTTGTGTTTCAGTTGTTGCTTCCTTCAAATTATAACTCATCCTTAGCATCAATACCCTAAACAGCTAATTCGTTTTTTTGTGTGCTTGCATTTTATGATTGTGCATTTTGTTGTTCCTTTTCAAAAAAGGAACAACATTTTTGCATTTTTGTTGTTCCTTTTCAAAAGAACAGCACTTCTGCATTCTGCTGTTCCTTTTTAGAAAATGAACAACACTTTTGCACTTTTGTTGTTCCATTTCAAAGGAACAACACTTATGCGTTCTGCTGTTCCTTTTTAAAAAAGGAACAACACTTTTGCACTTTTGTTGTTCCTTTTGAAAGGAACAACACCTCTGCCTTCTGCTATTCCTTTTCAAAAAAGGAGCAACACTTTCACACTTTTGTTGTTCATTTTCAAAGGAACATCACTTCTGCACTCTGTTGTTCTTTTTCAAAAAAGGAACAACACTTTCACATTTTTACTGTTCCTTTTTAAAGGAACAACACTTCTGCACTTTCACATTTTTGCTGTTCTTTTTCAAGAGGAACAACACTTTTGTACTTTCACGTTTTCGCTGTTCTTTTAAAAAAGGAACAACACTTTTGCACTTTCACGTTTTTGTTGTTCTTTTTAAAGGAACAACACTTCTGCACTTTCACGTTTTTGCTGTTCCTTTTTAAAGGAATAGCACTTCTGTACTTTCACATTTTTGCTGTCCCTTTTCAAAGAAACAACATTTCTGCACTTTCACGTTTTCGCTGTTCCTTTCCGAAAGGAACAACACTTCTACAGTTTCACATTTTTGTTGTTCCTTTCCGAAGGAACAACACTTTCACATTTTTGTTGTTCATTTTCAAAGGAACAACATTTTCGCATTTTTTGTTGTTTATCTTAGGGAACAACACTTTTTCGCATGCATTTTTTTGCTGTTCTCCACAGGGAACAACACTTTTTCGTGTGTATTTTTGCTTTTTGATGTGCATTTTCTTTGTTGTTCCCTACAAAGAACAATTAGGGAACAACACTTTTTTTTGAATGTTTTTGCTGTTCCTTTAAATGAGCAACACTTTGGGAGTATTTTCAAGAGCAACCCTTTCTTCCTCTTGTGAGATTATTCCTATTTCATCTTAATCACATTTTACTGATTCCTTTTCATGGCATGAAGTACACTACTTTTATGAGGATAATAATTATGGATTCTTTTGAAGCGAGTTAATATCATTCACGTTATGATCTGTAATAGGACAACTCCTTGATGATAGATTCTTTTCAAAAGGGACACAATTATTTATATACTACTTTACTGCACTGTTTTCTATTGAACATGATGTTGATTGATCATCTTAATACCATGCTGGTTCCACCCTTCCTGGTTATAATCTTCTCTGTTTGTAATAAATGAGATTATGGGTATATTTTTTTTTCTATTGACATGTTCAACTTCTTCCACCATCCCTACTCTTAAGGAGTACTGAGCCTCCATCTTTTTATCATAAAAATGTGTAATAACAAAAATTTTTTTTTCGCAGATGGAGGATAGGGGGTCTCATTATGAGCCAACTTACCATGTTCATAAGGTTGTAACAAAGTGACATTCCCATTATGGTCATCACACCAGGGTTATGATCCATTGGATAGCCAAATTATCCTTGGAACAGGAGGTCTCATCGCGAGCCGGCCTGATCACTTTTGCTACATCCCAGTGAATGGCAGTGTGGTTATCTGGTTACCACGCCAGCACACTGATCTCTTCTATAGAACAACACTGGAACTCTCCATTTATAAATTGAGGATCCTGACTCATATGGGTTAAAAAACAACCCTGTCGAGGCTATGGATGCCTGCTGGCAGCAGAGGCTCTGCTTATGGTATTGAAGTTATATCTTATCGTCAATTATTACTATAATACCCTTTTCTTATTTTCTATTTTTATCGGAGAAATTATTTCCTTAATTTTCCTGTTTTGAACCTTTATGCATAAGAATTGTTTTCAGATCAATTGCATCATTTTCAGCTAGAATACGTCAGCAAAGCATCTTTTGGGCATATTGTTGTCCTTTTTATTTTTTGCATAACTTATCATCAATCCAAAGCGTCCTATCTTTTATTCATAACTATCTTTACACACTCTGCTCTTATTATAACCATAATTCTTGCCGTCCTATCATTGATATGTGTACTCTCCTTCATTTACTGTTGTATTGTTCATTCCCTTGCCTTGTCGTCAGCACAACACCTTTCATATGCTTTATGGTCATGGAATCCATTTTCCAATTGGAGGGGGGAATGTATGCATTATGGGATAGCATGCGATATGGTTACTGCACTCTGACATAACTTGTTGATTTGACAACATATCAGTGTTGCATGTATACAGAAGTTTTTCTAATTGAAATTTTTGCATGCATCTTATCTGTTTCTATTCAAAACTAACACTGTGGATTCAAGAACATTTTATGCAAAATAGTGATTTGTTTACAGGAGAACAACAAGTATGGGGGGGAAACTCTATTCGCAGCATGACCACACTATTGCAACTAACAAAAGAGGCTCAAGCAACTCGCGAATGTGAACAATTCTTCAGACATGATGTGCTTGCCTGGATTTCACCTTTTGCATCACTTTCAGCACCAACTCTACCTACATCAGCTTCAACAAATGCCAGTACACATATATCATTCTGGAGGTACAACTTGAGATAAAATAGCATCATTTTCTGATTTATTACGAATTTAGGAGAATTTCATGAAAATCCATTTTGAGCATTATTTATCATCCTTCATTTCACATCTTTACCACTTCCCATTTTTCAGCAGCATATCATCTTTCAGTTTGGGCGAGTGTTTCTTTCATTCATTTATTTCTTATGACCATGTTATTCATATTCTTTATCATCCATTGCTATTCTTATTCTTTCTCAACACCTCCCTTATTCCATGTTGTTTTACACCTGGAATAGAATTCAACCGATGGTAGCAACCACCTCAATTTTTTTCTAGCATTGCATGAGGGCATGCTAATTCTTCAAAGAGGGGGAGGAATTGCTACGCATGATAGATGTTTTCTACTTTCTTTCTCATTTAAGGCATACAATTTCAGTGCAGAAATTGATTTCCATAATATTTTTAAGACTATGAACTCAATTCTTGTGATTTTTGGAAAACACAGACGTATCATTAAAATATACAAACCCAGACAATTTCAAGTTATATTGGTTCATAAAATTTCGGAAATCATGCACTGTCACCTACAACCATTTTGTTTATATCTCATGATCCGTGCATCAAAACGATCTAATTTTTGGATCATAGAAGCATTAATATAATAGAAATCTACTTGCACAATTTCAACAAAATCTGGTTTGTAGTTTTGAGAAAATGATTAATGAAGTTCGCTGTTACTTATATCATATTTTGCAGCAATTTCATATATACATATAGTTGGATGTCAATGTAAAAATTGTTATGCCTTCATCAAGATTGCTAAAAGTGAATATTCATTAATTAAGGAAGAATTCATTTGTTCTATCCATTTCATGAGCTTGGATGAACGAATTTTTTATTGCTTGGTTAACACATGGGTTTTGTCTTTAGGTTGCATGAAGACATGCAATATATTCAGTGTGGGGGTATGTGGGTCGTGAATACGACCACTTTTTAACACTTATTTCATCCATTTTTACTCTTCTTTATCATGTCATTTATTATAATTTATTGTATAAATCAATTTTATAATGATTTATGCTCTTATGGATGAATATTATTTATTCTCCTTTATTTCTAATAAATTGATGATTATGCATGATTTTATCAATGATAGTTTTAATAAATTGGTTGTAACATTATTCACCATTTTTAGCCTCCAAGATAATCTCCAGATTGAAGATTTGATCATTAAATATTCCAACTCAGAAATTCGCTGGAATAAGAAGTGACAGTTTTGCGGTTGAGATTATGGGCAAATGAAGAAGAATCTGGAAATCCGGAACATGGGTTTTGTCCAGAAATGACCAAATTAACTTTACAAAGAACTGTTTGCCCAAATTCGGCTTGTATTGAGAGAAACACAGGGTTCTTTGAACACGATTTTTTCAGATTTGCTGTGTGGCCGTTTTCCAAATCTCAGCTGCAAAGCCAAATTCGCCTTGCTCTTATTGAAAGATGGATGGAAATATATTTTTGTTGATCAATTGGTTATAAACAATCCAATTTTGTAATAATGATCATATTGTAATCATCACAGTTGTAACTGCTCTCTGCTCTCTGTGTATTTAAATCAGAACAGAGATCAGAGAATGGGGAATGATGGATTCGAGATTCAAAATTGAGGATTCAGAATTATGGATTCATCATCCATGATAGATGATTAGATAGAGATAACATGATAGGATAGGAGGAAAGAACATGGGTCTCGATTATTTCAAATTATAATTCTGATTTACAGACTTGTGGTGCTAAGAGGACGTGATCATATTGTAATGCCAACCAAGTTTAATGATTAATATATGATTTGGGAGTTGTTGTTCATTCTTCTCATCTGAAGTAGCCCAGCAACATCCGCTGGCGGCTAAGGGCCCAGCCTCTGGTGGATCACGCTGCTGCTGTGTATCATATCTTTACAATTTCTGCCGTGTGATGGTTTGGTTTCATTTATATTTATCGTAATCATATTACTTTACTGTTTCGTATTGCTAGATTTAATGAATTGATCTGTTTTATATATTGTACTTAAATTGCGTTGCTATTCATTTCCTTCTTAATAGAGATCACTGCTTTTCGCAAGCAGATTGTTGTGCTGTTCATTTCATCTACAGAGCTGAAGCGCTGCATTGTTCATTCCAGTAATTTAACAGTTTTCTATTCATTACAACTATATAACTTTGTTGTTCATTACAGATTGCTGTTAATTTAGCTTTGTTGTTGTTCATTTCCATTAATTTAGTGTTGCTATTCATTTCCGGTAAATTAGCTTTGTTGTTCAAATAGACTTTGTTGTTATCTCTTTCACGCAAGGATTTGTTTTTGCCTTTTAAATGTTATTGCAGCAAGCGTGTTTATTCCATTTCTGTTAGCAGCATTATTGATTTATCATTTTCAGTTTATTGCTTTAGTATGGATTGTAAGATCAACAACTGTAAAGGACATTGGCTATCGCTGCCTAAGTTCTCAGATTGTGGATCTTGTTTATGTTTGATTTAATTTATATCAGTTAAACAAGGAATGAGTTATTGCTACTGCATCCTTGACTGATAAATTGTTGTAGTTTTCTGAGTGAATGATTTAAGTTTCAGAGTGTTAAGTTTCTTTTAATTGTAAGTAGATTTTGTTTCAAGCATTCATTTACTTTTGGATTTTAAGCACTATACTGCAAAACATTACTCTTGAGTAAATAGCCACCTCAAACTGAGTATACTCTTGAAATAAAAAGTTGTCCCTGGGTTGACAATTAATGTGAAGATAATTAGGAGTTAAAAATACACCTTTTATCGCTCAACAAAATATTTCCGAAAATAACTTGTTAAAATGAAGAATACAAGTAGGTAATGCAAATCATCTTACTGCTGTAGAATTTTTGGTTTGTTAGATTCAAAAATTTTCACAATGGAATCAGACAACAGTTCGATCACCACGCTATACTCAGAAATATTGTTAGTTGTGCAATTAATGCATATTCCTTGCAAACTCACTAACTCGTCAGTAGGAGCATAGATTATCCATGTTGTGAAAGAAATGTTCTAGGTACCATGGAAAGCACCATCAACATAACCAACATATGGTTGAGGGAATACGACATCTGCAAATAAAATATAATCCAAGATAAACAAAATCAATAGAAAAACTCTACGAAAAAAAACATTTCCCCTTGCATAAGGGTAAAGGTATGCCCCTCAACTTGGTTTCATCCGCCTACTCTGCTTATGGACCCAGATAGATTGCTAGTTACTAATAGGTGGATGAAATGAAGGTTCATTTACAAGATTAGATGAAAGACTCAACTCAAAATTTATGAGGTGTAGCCAAAGACTCGAATCAATTAGATGGGGATTTGTTTCACTGTTTAACAAGCATGAAACAGGAAAAGAACCATGCTCAAAGGTTTGTCTCATTTTTATGCGAGCTTGAAACATAGAATAAACTATTCTCATAGTGACCTATTTCATTTTTTAATGAGCTTGACACAGTAAAAGAAGTATGCTCCGAACTATTTACCTTGATTATGGGCCCCAAGAGGTCATGGCTTTCAAGAGGTTTTCATCAGATGGAAGAACAATGCTTTGGAAGGAATCCATATCAAGGGATCCAATGAGGGTATAAGTTGAGAAAAAAATGAGAGTCTTTTCTTCGCTGGTAGGTGCAAACATGGAATAGGTTGCCATATAATTAACCTATGGTGAGGGAGACACCACATGCATATTAGGAACATTTAGTGAATTTGGATGATTGGAAATCAAATTAGGACCAATGAATGAAAGTTGATCAATAGTCACAATTGTTCCATCGTGCTGGAAAGACATCACTCAAAAGAGTGTAGACACGACAAAATTCATAGCATAAACATAGTCTCGCCCAAGGAGAAAATTTAAATCCAAGGGGCCTTGAACTACCATAACATCAACACACATAATTTTTTATTCCAAGGTAATAGGAAACTGAGGAAGGATCCTTAAAGGCTCACTAGTTCTTCTATTAAAAGGCAACAAATTCTAAGTGACAAACACAAGCTGAGGGGAACCTAAAGCTTGCCACGCAGTCGAGGATAGAATGCTAACAAAAGCGCCCTTATCTATAATAATGTGATACATGTTCTTATCACAAGTCTTCACCATTATTTGGAAGGGCATGTAAGAAGGGAGACGAGGATCCGTTAATCGATTCCAATCAAAACAAACAACCTCATTACTTTGAGGGGGTTCTGTGAGAGTGGGATTCCCCCTCTCTCACTGCTTCGACTTTACTAAGTCACTTCTGGCAACTCACAACTACTACATAGGAAATCGACTTCGCAGAAAAATAGAAATGCACAAGTGTGTTCTTCAAGTGCCCATCGAACTCCTTATAATCTCTCATTGGAGCACCAATGGCCAAGATTAAAACATAATCAACTACTAAGATTAACTAGGAGTTGATCCTCGTCTTCTTTTAGAAGATTCGCACCAGATTTAATTAGTACCCTTTAATTTACCAGATTTCCTAAGTTTAGACTTAGGGAACCATTTAAATAAGTTAATTATTTTAATTAAACCATCTCTAGATGAAATTTTACCAAACGATTTCTGGGTATTGGAGAATGCTGCGTCATAACCTTTCTACAAAATCTCGAGGCTAGAGCAGATCGGATGCTAGAGTATCAACTAGCCTAACCATCTTGTCATCAATTTTCCTTTGAAATCCTTGAACCAAGAGTCATATAGTAAGGCCCAATACCATTCCTGAAAAAGGCTGTCCTTGATATGCCTTTCATGCTAGACCTTCCTCTGTAATTGTATAACTTCAGTGTGTAGGAGGGTCTACATTCTGAACTCATCCAAGCCATTTAATTGGATCAACCTCTCTTGTTGTGCTTTGGTGACATCTAAGTCCAATTGGGCTTCCATTCTCAAAGTATTATATTCAAACTCAATAGAGAGTAGAGCTTTCTTTCCATAAAACATATATGGAGTAAAACTAGTAGTTGTTTTCCAAGTTGTGTTATAGGCCCAGGTGGCCTCCACTAACTGTCTGCCCAATCCCTCCTATTATTATTCATGACCTTGGTGAGGATGCCCTCTAATGCCCTATTTGTAAGCTCTACTTGTCCATTTTCCTGAGGGTGATAGGAAGTGTATTTCATGTGTTTGATATGATGTTGCCTTAACAGATTCTCGATCATATGTGATGTGAATTGAGCTCCTTGATCGGTGACTATCTCTCTGGGATACCTAAATTTGTAGAACACATTCTCCCTTCAGAACTAAACCACTTTCTCCTCTGTTGTTTCCTTGACAACCTTTGTCTCATCCCACTTTGTCAAATAATCAATGCACACAACGATGTACTTTTTCTGCCCTGATGGTGGATCAATTGGCCCAATGCAATCCATGCCCCACTTGTCATATGGTTCCAAGGCCACCTGGGGTTGTAGGGGAATTTCATCCTTGGGTGTCAATTTCCCCATTCTTTGGAACTGATCACATCTGCTGGTATTACTTATTTCATCTTGGTGGAGAGTGGGCCAATAATAGCCAACTTGTAGAGCTCTGAAAGTTGTTCTCTTGGCATCAAAACAACCCCCATAGCGCCCATCATGACAGGCTGAGAGGATGTCAAAGAATTCCTCTTCCCTGACACATCTCCTTAAGATTTGATCTGGTCCCAACTTGAAGAGATTGCCCCCAATCCAAGTGAAAGGGGTGCTCTTCCTTACAATTATGCTCTTCTCCCTAGATGACAAATTTGGAGGAAATCTTGCAACAACTAGGTAGTTGGCTATGTCAGAAAACCATGGAGAGAGCACTGAGATAGAAAATAAGTGCTCATCTGGAAGCTGATCATCGACCATCCCTTCATCACCTGTAGGCAAAGCAAGTCTAGACAGAAAATCTGCAACTACATTTTCTTTTCCTAGCTTTTCAATGATAGTTAAATCAAACTATTGTAAGAATAACAAACAATTAATTATTCTAACATTCACATCAGGTTTGTTAATCAAGTATTTGATAGTTTCATGGTTAACTACACAAATGTTTGGTATCCAATGATGTAGTGTATGAATTTGTTCAAAGAGTGTACAACAACTAGGAGTTCTTTCTCAGTTACAGTGTAGTTCAATTCAGCCTTAGACAAATTTTTACTAATGAAGTAAATGGCATAAGGTAACTTACCATCTATTTGTCCTAAGGCTACCCCACAACTTTTTCAGATGCATCAACATGGATATGGAAAGGCAGAGCCCAATTTGGGCCCCTAAGTATGGGTGCAGTGGTTAATTTATCTTTCAAGATCTCAAGGGCCTCTTGGCAGTTATCTGTCCAGCAAAATCTAAGTCCTTGGCCAGCAATTCAAACAATGGTGAGGCCACATTACTAAAGTCCTTGATAAATCTCCTATAATATCTAGCTAAGCCCAAGAAAATCCAAACATCCCTCTGCTTTTGAGTAGTGACATTTTTTATGATGGCATTTTTGTTTGGGTCCACTTGTATTCCCTCCTAAGATATCGAATGGCCAAAGACAGTCCCTACATTCATTAAGAAATCACACTTCTCGGGACTAAGCAAGAGGTTCATTTCAATGCACTTCTTCGAGACTTTCCCGAGGTTAGAGAGAGCCTCCAAGAAGTCACACCCACTAGGAGTGAAACGATCTATTTAGATCTATACATAGTCAAAGACAGCTCAGCAAAGATGCTCAGAACTTCCCTGTGAAAAGTGGCAGGGGCATTACATAAACTGAAAGGAAGGACCTTATAAGCAAAGGTACCCCAAGGACAGGTGAATGTAGTTTTGTCTTGATTCTTAGGGATAATCTAGATCTGATTGTAACCACTGAATCCATCTAGGAAAGAGAAGAAATTATTCCCTGCAAAGACCATATAAAACTTGATCAATGAAAGGTACAGGGAAATGGTATTTCTTGGTGGCTTTGTTCAGCTCCCTATAATCCACACAGATCTTGCACTTCCCATTCTTCTTGGGGACCAAAACTAGAGGGGACACCCATTCACTATCTGAGATGGGGTATATGAACCTTGCATCCAACAAACTTTGCAACTCTTCCTTTACTATGTCCTTCAGCATTGGGTTCATTGTAGTCTGAGGTTGGCACACATGTTTTCATCCCTCCTTGATGTAGATGTGATGAGTACAAAACGAAGGATGCACCCCCTTCATTTCTTTATATATCCAGGCGAAAGCTTCTAAGTGCTCTCTTAGCATTTTGTAGAACTTCTCTTCTTGGTTGGCTGAGAGAGAGGGGTTAATCTTCAAGTTTCTAGATGGACCAAATTCTACAATTTTGACATGTGCAGGACTTGGTTCAATTAGGCATAATTCAGCCCAAGGATTACCCTCAGATTCTTTCACAAGCTCAAAACGAGGCATGGTATTGGGGGGTTGGTTCTGGAGGATTTGGTCAATGAGGTCATCTTCATCAGGTTGCCTCCCTCCTATAACAACATCTAGGGTATAAATTGGATGGGATGTTGTATGATACAGTTCATCTTCCTCCTCCTCTTCCAACCATAGGGGTAAGTCATGCTCAATGGATGGCTGAGTAGGAGGGTACAATACCAACTGTTTAGACAAATGCCCATTCTTAATGGTCATGTTCCTAACCCTGCAACTTATGTAAGCATCAATAGTGGCTAGCCATGGTCTTCCCAGGATGAGAGGATAACCATCGAATTTGGGTTTGGGCTAAAGAACCAAGATGTCAGTAGGATACTCTGAGGAGTCAGTAGAGACCATTACATCCTCAACAACTCCCTCGGGAGCCGTTGTGAATCTATCTGCAAGTTGCGGCACTATAGTGGTCTTTCTCAAGGATCCTTGAAGGTTTAGTTTTATTATGGTTTCTTCAGTCATCACATTGATGGAAGCCCTAAGATCAATCAACGTGTGAGGGACAACAATGCCATCAATGTGCACATCTACCAAAGTACTTCCTGATCTTCGAATTGTCCTTATTTATTTTGTGTTGCTCCTGCTGCCCCTTTGATGCAAGGGCCACATCCTCCTCTTCCTTCACTTTTTTTGTCCCACTCCTGCTGTTTCCACTAATGGCGGCCTTCACCAGATCACACCTCATCTCCTCATGTTGCGAATCAACCCACACGTTCCCAATCTAACATTTTTTCTCTACCCAGGATACTCTGGACGAAAACGTTCCAATCTTCAGAAACGTTCTTCAGTGCTAATTGTGCAAACTTTGTAGGATGGGGCATTGATCCTACTAAAGCCAGTTGATCCTGAAAATCCTGACGCCTAGTAAGGAAGGGGTCTACACGCTCCCCTTTCTGCTTCCTCGTGCATCTCAACTTCTTCTCAAGATACATCTTCTGTTGCTCGAAAGATCCTTCATATAGCGTAGCTAGTGCTTCCCACATCTGTCGGGCAGTATCTTTGCCAGCTATGTGAGATACCACATGATCTCGAACCCCATCGAGAATAAACCTCTTAGCTCTCGCCATCTCCTTCTTGTACTTCTTAAGTGGATCTGCATCTGCGGGTACAACTACCACACTATCGACATAAGTTTTGAGATCATGCTCATCTAGAAGGCAGGAAATTCTAGCCTTCCAGATCACATAGTTGGAGGCTTCGTCCAACCGATCTTGATCTCTCAACCCAGCTGATGCCGTATCTCTGATAAAAGTCGAATTCCTTGTCTTCTCCTCTACGCAGCTGCTACCCAGCTATTCGCACTCCCTTCTGGAGTGATAAATCCTGCACACAACTACTGCTCCTTTGCTGGAAAAATTCGAACTTCTTGGCTAGAAGTCCCCTAAGGAAAGAATTCCCTCAATATGTGCTCTCCTATCCTTTTGACGTTATTCTACTAGTAACTGCTGTAAAATGATTGCGTCCCAGTTGAAGATCTGCTCTACGTGGAAACTGCTGCGTTGCTCGCTCTGCCTCTGTGAATCTTCGATTTAGAAAATTTACTCTCTGTCAACTCACTCATAGAGTAATTTTCCACGAAAATTAACCCTCCTGGTCAATGGACTCCGCTGCCAATCTAGGGTTTCGACATGCTGCCTATCCAGTGTTTTTGAACTCCCTCTTCCACCTGCAAATGAGCTCTTCTTCTTATGGTCTGTGCTTTGATATCATGTGAAAAATTAGTAACCTGATTCCTACTGCATCAAACTGAAGCTACTTCACCTATTTGTTAAATTACTTTGAACAAATTACTTGAAAATTTCTATGGAAAATATCGAAATACATACACTGCAGCCTACACAAAATAAACTATTGTGGAAACTAAATACTGCACTGGAGAGAAATAAACACACACACAATTACATTATTGTTTTTAGACAAATGTCCTCGGAAAAACCCAATGTGGAAAAACTAGTGCAACAACTGAGGGTTTTATTCTTATGCAGTAGTAACCTGAGTACAAATCATTAGATGCCCAAATTGGAAATATGATACAGAGAATAAACTTCCAAAGAGGTAGTGAGGAAAATATCACACTGTCACTGGCGATCTGAATCTCATTTGTGCTCTGGATGGCTAGCCCCATGCAGCCTCTACATTAGCGTACGTAGATCTGTGTCACAGCCTCTAGGGACTACGTCATCTCCTCCTATGATCTTTTGCTAGTTGGAAGCTTGACCCTCAAGCCCTCCGGTCTCACACCCCAGCTTCTACCACTAGATCTCGACTACTCAGCATAATTTCAAACTCCCTCTGAAGCACTGCGCTGCCTCTGCATGGAACTGTGCTGCCTCTTTGAACCTCTCTCTACCTTCTCTACCTTGCACTCTCTGGATCTGGAAAAACTCTCCTCCCATCTACTATCCCTCCCCCTCTCTCACTGCTTCGACTTTACTGAGTCACTTCTGGCAACTCATAACTGCTACACAGGAAATCGACTTCGTAGAAAAATAGAAATGCACAAGTGTGTTCTTCAAGTGCCCATAAAACTCCTTACAATCTCTCGTTGAGCACCAATGGCCAAGATTAAAACATAATCAACTACTAAGATTAACTAGGAGTTGATCCTCGTCTTCTTTTAGAAGATTCGCACCAGATTTAATTAATACCCTTTAATTTACCAGATTTCCTAAGTTTAGACTTAGGGAACCATTTAAATAAGTTAATTATTTTAATTAAACCATCTCTAGGTGAAATTTTCCCAAACAATTTATGGGTATTGGAGAATGCATGCGCCATAACCTTTCTACAAAACCTCGAGGCTAGAGCAGATTAGATGCTAGAGTATCAACTTGCCTAACCATCTTGTCATCAATTTTCCTTTGAAATCCTTAAACCAAGAGTCATATAGTAAGGCCCAATACCATTTCTGAAAAAAGTTGTCCTTGATCTACCTATCATGCTAGACCTTCCTCTGCAATCGTATAACATCGGTGTGTAGGAGGGTCTGCATTTTGAACTCATCCAAGCCATTTAATTTGATCAACCTCTCCTGCTGTGCTTTGGTGACATCTAAGTCCAATTGGGCTTCCATTCTCAAAGTATTATACTCAAACTCAATAGAGAGCAGAGCTTTCTTTCCATAAACCATATCATATGGAGTAAAACTAGTAGTTGTTTTCCAAGTTGTGTTATAGGCCCAAGTGGCCTCCACTAACTGTCTGCCCAATCCCTCCTATTATTATTCACAACCTTGGTGAGGATGCCCTCTAATGCCCTATTTGTAACCTCTACTTGTCCATTTTCCTGAGGGTGATAGGAAGTATATTTTATGTGTTTGATATGATGTTGCCTTAACAGATTCTCGATCATATGTGATGTGAATTGAGCTCCCTGATTGGTGACTATCTCTCTGGGGTACCCAAATTTGTAGAACACATTCTCCCTTAAGAAATCAACCACTTTCTCCTCTGTTGTTTCCTTGACAACCTTTGTCTCAGCCCACTTTGTCAAATAATCAATGCACACAATGATGTACTTTTTCTGCCCTAATGGTGGATCAATTGGCCCAATGAAATCCATGCCCCACTTGTCAAATGGCTCCAAGGCCACCTGGGGTTGTAGGGGCATTTCATCCTTGGGTGTGGGTTTCCCCATCCTCTGGAACTGATCACATCTGCTGGTATAACTTATTTCATCTTGGTGGAGAGTGGGCCAATAATAGCCAACTTGTAGAGATTTGAAAGTTGTTCTCTTGGCAGCAAAATGACCTCCATAGGGCCCATCATGACAGGCTGAGAGGATGTCAAAGACTTCCTCTTCCCTGACACATCTCCTTAAGATTTGATCTGGTCCCAACTTGAAGAGATTGCCCCCAATCCAAGTGAAATGGGCGCTCTTCCTTACAATTATGCTCTTTTCCCTAGATGAAAAATTTGGAGGAAATCTTGCAACAACTAGGTAGTTGGCTATGTCAGAAAAACATGGAGAGATCACTAAGATAGCAAATAAGTGCTCATCTGGAAGCTGATCATCGACCATCCCTTCATCACCTGTAGGCAAAGCAAGTCTAGACAAAAAACTGCAACTACATTTTCTTTTCCTGGCTTGTCAATGATAGTTAAATCAAACTGTTGTAAAAATAACAACCATTTAATTATTCTAACATTCACATCACACTTGTTCATCAAGTATTGGATAGTTTCATGGTTAACTGCACAAAAGTTTGGTATCCAATGATGTAGTGTATGAATTTGTTCAAAGAGTGTACAAAAACTAGGAGTTCTTTCTCAGTTACAGTTTAGTTCAATTCAGCCTTAGACAAATTTTTACTAATGAAGTAAATGGCATAAGGTAACTTACCATCTATTTGTCCTAAGGCTACCCCCACAACTTTGTCAGATGCATCAACATGGATATGGAAAGGCAGAGCCCAATTTGGGCCCCTAAGTATGGGTGCAGTGGTTAATTTACCTTTCAAGATCTAAAGGGCCTCTTGGCAGTTATCTGTCCAGCAAAACCTAAGTCCTTGGCCAGCAATCCAAAAAATGGTGAGGCCACATTGATGAAGTCCTTGATAAATCTCCTATAGTATCTAGCTAAGCCCAAGAAAATCCTAACATCCCTCTGCTTTTGAGTAGTGACATTTTTTATGATGGCACTTTTGTTTGGGTCCACTTGTATTCCCTCCTAAGATATCGAATGGCCAAGGACAGTCCCTACATTCATTAAGAATTCACACTTCTCAGGACTAAGCAAGAGGTTCATTTCAATGCACTTCTTCAGGACTTTCCTGAGGTTAGAGAGAGCCTCCAAGAAGTCACACCCACAGGGAGTGAAATGATCTATTTAGATCTCTACAGAGTCAAGGACCAGCTCAGAAAAGATGCTCAGAGCTTTCCTATGAAAATTGCAGGGGCATTACATAAACTGAAAGGAAGGACCCTATAAGCAAAGGTACCCCAAGGACAAGTGAATGTAGTTTTGTCTTGATCCTTAGGGCTAATCTAGATCAGATTGTAACCACTGAATCCATCTAGGAAAGAGAAGAACTTCTTCCCTTCAATACCATATAAAACTTGATCAATGAAAGGTACAGGGAAATGGTATTTCTTGGTGGCTTTGTTCAGCTCCCTGTAATCCACACAAATCCTGCACTTCCCATTCTTCTTGGGGACCAAAACTAGAGGGGACACCCATTCACTATCTAAGATGGGGTATATGAGCCTTGCATCCAACAAATTTTGCAACTCTTCCTTTACTATGTCCTTCAGGGCTGGGTTCATTGTAGTCTGAGGTTGGCGCACATGTTTTCATCCCTCCTTGATGTATATGTGATGAGTACAAAACGAAGGATGCACCCCTTTCATTTCTTTATAGCTCCAGGTGAAAGCTTCTAAGTGCTCTCTTAGCATTTTGTAGAACTTCTCTTCTTGGCTGGCTAAGAGAGAGGGGTTAATCTTCAAGGTTCTAGATGGACCAAATTCTACAACTTTGACATGTGCAGGACTTGGGTCAACTAGGCATAATTCAGTCCAAGGATTACCCTCAAATTCCTTCACAAGCTCAACAAGAGGCATGGTATTGGGGGGTTGGTTCTGGAGGATTTGGTCAATGAGGTCATCTTCATCAGGTTGTCCCCCTCCTATAACAACATCTAGGGTATAGATTGGATGGGATGTTGTATGATACACTTCATCTTCCTCCTCCTCTTCCAACCATAGGGGTAAGTCATGCTCAATGGATGGTTGAGCAGGAGGGTACAATACCAATTGTTTAGACAAATGCCCATTCTTAATGGTCATGTTCCTGACCCTGCAACTTATGTAAGCATCAATAGTGGCTAGCCATGGTCTTCCCAGGATGAGAGGATAACCATTGAATTTGGTTTTGGGCTAGAGAACCAAGAAGTCAGTAGGATACTCCCAGGAGTCAATAGAGACCATTACATCCTCAAAAACTCCCTCAGGAGCCACTGTGAATCTATCTGCAAGTTGTAGCACTATAGTGGTCTTTCTCAAGGATCCTTGAAGGTTTAGTTTTATTATGGTTTCTTTAGTCATCACATTGATGGAAGCCCTAAGATCAATCAACATGTGAGGGACAATGATGCCATCAATGTGCACATCTACCAAAGTACTTCCAGGGTCTAGATATTTTGGACAAATCACTCTCCCCAACATCAAATTAGATAATTGACCAATAACATTGATTGTGGGGGTGTCTCTTTTTCTCCTCACAGGGTGTTTGAATCATTTCTCTTTGATAAGCTTATTGTAAATGGGAACATCCTTAATAGCTTGGAGGAGGGGTATTTTAACACACATATTATTCAATTCTCCTAAAAGTTCAGGCTCTTCTGGGGTGTACTGGTTAGAATGGATCAATCTCTGAGGAAAATGAGGTAGATTTACTTGAGGGCTACTCTCTTCCTTTTCTTCTTCAAGCTCCTCAAGTGGATATGGAGGTTGGTTATTTGGGAGAAATCTTCCAAACTTGAGGTCGATTTCTTGAATCTCCACAACATAGGCAGGGTAAGATGTCTCTTTCCTGTAGACATGTTTTTCTTGCTTGTTATTCAGGTTCGGATTGGGTTGAGCAGGCATTTGAAGTTTCTTGGGTGGAGCAAGATGAGTGATTTGTGGTTGAGATGGAGATGGAGGCAGTAAAGTAGGAGGTTGGTTGAGTTGAGGCCTCCACCCTTGTGATTGGTTATTCCACTGAGGATTTGGAGAAGCATATGGTTGAAATGCTTGCTTGGTGGGTCGAGGAGGATATTGAGGTGCATAAGGCCAAGAAGGAGGTGTGGACCATGATGGATGAGTGGAAGAGTACCAAGGTGGCAAGGGTGCATTCTGGTTGGGATGGTAATAAGAGTAGGATGCACCTTGCATGCCCTGTTGGTATGACTGAGGTCCTTGAGGCCTCCTTTGATTGATAAAACAGAGTTTCTCAACCCCACCTTCTGCCCATTGGTATACAACTTTCAATCTAGGAAAAATACACTTATCTATGGCATGGTTTTCCTCACAGACTGAGCAAACTTCTGATATTTAATGGACATTCATTTTTGGGGTGCCTTCTAGTGAATTTGGGGAAAAAATAGCTAAGGCCCTATCTGCTTCCTCTTGTCTCCTCTTTATCTTCATTTTATCCACTTGCAAAGCAAAGATATGCAACATTTCACTTTTAAAGTCCTCCAACATGTTTCTAATTTCATTCTTGATGGATGTTGTGGAGGGAGAGGAACTGACCAAAGCTTGACTAGCCCTACCCTTCTTCCTAGTAGCCCTAGAATGGTTCTTGAACATTGTTTTGATGTCTTCATAGGATAACTGATAGATGTCTCCCCCATATAGCATGTTGAGGGTTTCCATCATGTCCTCCCTGATCCCTCGGAGAAGAACTAACTTGAGTGATTCAGGATCAAGGGTGCATCTGGCCCTCCTATAACTGAGTTGGAATCTTTCCTCATAGTCCTCTAGGGATTCATCAAGTCCAAGAGTCATTCTAAAGATTTCTTCTTTGGTTTCTTTGGACCTATAATAGTCCCTGTACTTGTTGTTAAAGGCTTGTTTCATTTGAGCCCAAGTAGTGATGTTATCCCCAAGCAGACCCATAAACTAGCAAAAGGTTGTATCATTAAGGGTAGATGGGAATAACTTTAGCTTCTGGTCATCAGAGGTATAGTCATAGGTCCTACAGACAACAACAAACTCAAACATAAAAGTATCAGGGTCCTCAGAGGTTAAGCCATGGAAGTGAGGAAGGGCAGTAGGGCTTATATTCTTCATTCTAGCCTCTCCATTAGTCTCTCTGATAGGGAAAACCTCCTCATTCCTGTTTTTAGCCATGGTTTGGGTAGGTGAAATGGTTTCTTCTTCTTCCCCAATAGGTTCTTCAAAAATCTCAGGTTGTTCACCTAGAGGGTCTTCTAACTCCCTTGTAGTCAGAGAGGGAAGTTGACAGTCACCAAAGAAGAGTGAAGGTTGATTGCTTGAGGGTGTGGGGGTGTTTGGTAAGAATTTTCCTTGAGTATCTCTATTCCTACGAGGCATGAAAGTAATTTTTTCTTCTTTTATATGATTTTTTCAAAATTGAATGCAAAACATAAAGTAATGCTGAAGAAAAAATAACCTCTAACTAGACACCTTCCCAGCAACGGTGCCAAAAAGTGGTGAGCCCTGGTATTGCATCAAGAGTGCTGCAACTCCCAAGGGTTGTCGACTCTATTTATCAACCTGGGGTTTGTACAAACTTTGAGGTGATAGTGCTATATACATAGTAGAAGGAATTCTACTCATGCCACCCTCAACTAGGCCATTTGATCATTAAGGCTCCAAAACTATTCTTCTACTGAATTAGGGGGAAATTAACTACTGAAAGTACAATTTAGAAGTTGGATCTAATGTGGAAAAATTAAATGCTTTTCAAATCTAACTTGGAGATGCTACCAACTTGTAAATTCTACTGAATCAATTCATGAAAGAACACAAGAGTTATGCTACCTGTAGAAAGGAAAATACACTAATTGCAATCAACCATCTATCTATCAAATTCACTTGCAAACAAGAAATTATTCTACCAACTCATAACTCAATATTTCATGCATTACCTGTCTAATTCACACTTGCATATAAAGTAATGTTCTACTTTACCAAATCTAAGATAAAGAAACGAATGCTATTCTCTCTTGCATTGAAGGAAAAATGAGTGTTGGAATGGCCTAGGTGCTACCTTTGATCATGGAGTCCAAGTTGGGGGGTCAACCTACTCCTAAACTAAGTCAAACTTGTATTACAGGTCAAAACAAGGGAAAAACAGGCTGCCACAGGCATGCTACAGGAAGCTGCTATAATATCCCTATATTGCTACAGGAGGACCTGTAATGCTACAGGAATGATGTCGAGAGGATTTGGAAGGTAAGAACAATGAGATCAAGGGATGGAAGGATGGATGACGGTTGTGGTAGATGGGTGGAAGGTGACCAACACCCCTAGCCAAGCACAACCCTTCAAGAAGGCCACTTTTGGACTAGGAGGGATACTCACAGTGACCTAAAAGGCAGAGCTCAAGAACGGTGGTGGTGATTCATCAAAAGGGAGTGGAGAAGTCCAAGATGGAGATGGTAAAAAGGTCCCTTGCCTGCCAGTCCAACAGTCCTGCAACATCACATGTACCTGCTCTTCTTATCATTCACAAAATGTCATAACCAATGGTGGAAAAGATGAGTTGAATTTAGAAACTATCTAACTTATGCCAAAATCTCTGATCTAAGCAAGGAATCAACTTCTAAGCTACAAAAATTATATGAAAAACAAGATAACCAATGCAGACTTTCCAAGAAATCATCAACATAGTGTTTTTGGGTTGATTGTAGATTCCTCTAATCAGGCTCCCATGAGAGAGATGAGATAGAGGTAACAGTCACAGGATTTTTGAGATATTATATTCTACTAAAATGTAACAACTAATCAAACATTCTAAGCTAAAAGGAATATCAATACATAAGAGGGAACTAAGCTACTGGGGTTGGGCCCAAACCCAAGAGCCTCAGCCCTCCGAACTAACTCAATGATGGATCAATAAGAAATTTCTCATAATCATTGCAGAACTGTCAAATACATCACATAATAAATCAAAAAATAGTACTCACAAATGCTTGAGCTCAATTGCTTCTTATCTGCAAACAAAGTTCGAATCCTAATGAGTTCATTGACATGTTTATTTATACAAAAGGGTATCTACCAATAGCTCCCTAGAAAATAGAGATGTTTGTCTCCCAAAAATCAAGGTGGATCTAGATCTTCCTTGCACTGCACTGGCTTGGCTACCAATGACCTCATATTGCTTCGCTGTCAATGCCTTCCAGTTGATGAGGGATAAAGTAGTGATCTTGGCTAATTGAAGGAGTTAAGGAGGCGAACAACCTTCTAGAATCTCTCCCTGCTCTCTACTCCGAGCTCCTGCATTGAAATTGTCTCCAAATTGCTCGAATTCTTGCATTTAAACCATATTAGGCCACATGACATAGCAACACATCTTTCACCCCACACTAAGCATAATATAACAAAAAATGTAAATAAATGTGAGAAAGAGAATTTTAAAGTTGGAGGATGGCATTATGACCCTTATGATATACCTATTGATGGGCCTCATCACTAATGTGGCAGTGTCATGTGGAGGAACTGATGTGGCAGACACAATGTAAGGGACAATGTGGAATCTGGATATCTAAAAATATAACTTTTACTAAAAAGGGACTTTTAAGATTTTCATAGATTCAGAGGTTTGACCATTGACTAAGCACTAGTTCTTGGATAAAAAATATGAAAGATTCGGAAAAAGCCACTACCATGGGTAAATAAAAGCCTTGATCTAGCTATAACTTGGAAAGCCATGATGTCCAATTCATGGAATTGGCACATTGTAATGACACATGGATTGCATGGATGATGACATGTCACAAGTGACAAATCTTCTAGAAGCCATAGCTTTGTCTCTTGAGCTCAGAATTTGATGAATTTTATATCGTTGGGAGGCTCCTGATGAGCAATAGAAGATGATGGCCTCAGAAACAAGTTTGAGATGATTAGAGGAATAAGAAATTTTGTGTATCCTACCTCCATAAAATAAACTTGGAGATTGGGCATGTACACCTCATAGCCTCGGAGAAACTCAGAGGGAACTAGGTGTGTTGCAATGGTTATCCTAAAGAACTTGCAACTAGTCTCAAATATTTCGAGTCATCAACTTGTGAAATGAGTCTAGATGATTATCTCTTTAGGTTGAAATTCAATTCCCCTACACTTATTTGGAAATATTGAAAATGGTTTTATGGGAAGACCTAGATGGACTATGGAACCAAGGAACTCTATAATTGTATTTCAACCAACTTATTCAATGGAAGAGTGCCTTAATAAGAAATGGAATATTCAAGAAACAATGTAGATCATGGAATGTTAAGGCATCCAAAAGTCCCACTCATTTTTTGAGTCCGAAATACTTAGGTGGTTGGTCCCTCAAACTAGTTTAACATTAAAGGATCAAATATATTGCACTGGTATTCAAACTAGTTTAACATTAAAGGATCAAATATATTGCAGTGGTATTTAAGATGAGTGTTGTTTGGTTTGTCGCAACTTGAAACAAGTTCAGTGAATCATATTATGTGAAATTGCAAAGTGCTATAAATTTTTGAGCTCCGATTGTGCTATGTACAGTATTCTCTTTGCTTTTTCTCTTTGTCGAAAAGGGGTCATGTTGGGGGACAACTCGATGATCGGACAAGGAGTATATGGAACGTGTTCATATTAACAAGCATCTCTTATGGAAACATCGTTGTTGAGTAACCTCTAACAATGTGAATACACTAACTTGAGAGAAGTGTCTTCATTTGCATTAGATAGATGAAGATGTGGGGATGCAGAAAAAATGAGTGCCGTGTCTATTGAGTTATCTTGTCATGGTTAAGGACCAATGCTTTTCACTCTTTTTTTGAAAGTGCTTTGTTTAAACTCAATAGAAGAATTACAATTGGCCTGAGACGTTGGGCACCACAAGCAGCCCACTTGTGTGGGTAAAATGACACTTGGGGGCTAACTATAATGACAAGCACTAAGATATCCAAGACTTGCACTTGGTCCCATCAGCTTATTTGTGTCTAAGTGGAATTGGAATTTGGTGAGGGACTGGCATCGAATTATCTTCACTGCTGAACCATGACAGCATTGACCTTGCTTTAATTTTTTTGATATCTTATTAGTGATACTTGGTTCAAGTTCAACTTGTATTCGATGTAGTCTAAAGAGGCTGCATGTGAGCCAGTTGGAATTCAGAAGTGCATTACAATACTCTACGAACCTGATTACCAGTGAATTTTTTTGCAGCAACACAGTTAGGATTGGAGGATTCTTAAATCTTTGTTTGGCATTGGATAATAGAGATTCTGGTTCGGTAGCTAAACCTTTCTTTCATTTATGGTAGAATTCATGCCGTATTTCCTTTTTTAAGGTTATGGACTTCACATCTTTAATTAATGCTTTTTGGAAGTTAATTTTCTGCTATCCTAGCATAGTTTCGTTTGAATGGAAGAACAATTGCATGAAATTTTTTGTCTTATTGTGCATCTCCAATTCCTTTCTCAAATAATCTGATGAAATTTGGAGGATTTATTATTTGTTGTCAGTAAGTATGAATCACTTTTTCCATCCTTTGCTGTCCCACTGTTTGTCTGAATAACTCGCCATATCTTGTTCTTTTATGACTAGTCATTTAATCATCTTTCCACTCCCTTTTATCTATTTATACTGTATAGTGCATCTCCTCATCTCTAGTGCTTGGGAAATTCAGTTTCAAATTCCTAAACCGACAAAGAAATAGGGAAGTTTTTAGGTCAGCAATATGAAATTAAAAGAAAGAGAAAGAGAGAGCGTCTGAAGTCAGTATCTTTTGTCTTGCATTGCAGATATATGGTGCAGTGACCATGAACAACACGATAAGTCTGGCAATGTTCTTGGCCGTTATTTATATCCGTGGCTTGGATTGGGACTTCACAGCTGAGGTGTTAGTAATTGTACTTGTTGTTTTAGTGAAAGCAGCTTTCGTACCACTTTCCCCCTATGGATGAGTTCCATTGCCTTCATTTTCTATCCTCTAACTTTAGCCATAGTTTACGTTCTAGATTATGTAATAGGATGGTCATAAAGAGAGTACTGACTAACTTTGGATGAGTAGACCTTAAGAAAGGTAAGGAGTTGTTTGGTTTTCTTTAGAATTTTATCTCTATTTTGAAATAGTTTTAAGAGAAGCATTGCAAAATTATGTGATTTTGATGAGTTATATGATTAAAGTATTGGTATTGTAATAAATATTTTGAAATTGTGATATAATGTGGATTTATGTAACTAATTCTTGTCATAGATCAAATTTTCTGTTAAAAATAAGTAGTTTATCAATGAGCGTTAAATGAGTGGGACTGTATATGTCTATCTTTCGATTTTGGCAGGCCAGTTATCTAACTGTGGGCATATACCCAGCCTCACTCATTTAATGCTCATTGACTGACTATATTTATAGACACAATTTTGTATACAAGTGGATGAGTTTGTCTTGAGTGCCAAAATGTTTTGAGTTACAGTGGTTTTCATTCCAATAAGTGATGTCATTTGGTTATATCCACAAATAAGCTGAATGTTCCGAAAAAAGGAACTTGTTGGATTGAACATAGTACACAGAGTTTACAATTTTACTATGTTGACAGCCTATGTCTGTATTAAGCTTTCATTTATTGATGTGTTTTCATTGATGATGTCCAGTAACGTATTTGACCTGAAATCAATGAAAAGTTTGGAGAAAAGAACTGTTGTTACCTTTAAGTATCCTATCCAATCTTGTTACTTGCCAAATAAAATTCAACATTATGCTAATCTTTTCTGTGCATGCTGCTTATTGTAATAACTGTAAGTCACTTCTGAGAATTCCTTTGCAAGCATTTCGTATCTCGTCAAACATGTAGGTATAGCTTCGTTCCGATACATTTGTGTTCTTTACGTTCATGTGTGGTGTTCCGCCATCGGTAGAGCTATTCTCAACTACAAAATCACAATAGTCAGAACTGAAATTGCAGTAACTCGCACCGAATACAGCAAATTTGCTGTGATCTTAAACACCACTTTACCTATGAAACTAAGTGGTTCATTGTTCTGAAAATAATCTAATCAATCTTTTTAAGCTTCAATGTGTGGCCATTATTTGTTTTTATTGCTTTTTTGGCACCCATATTTTAGTATTATTTTAACGCAGCTGGTCATCATTGCACTTGTACATGTACTGCATTTACTTTTCAGATTATGTTAAATGCGATACTGTTTTCATATGTGGTTTTGTTACATCACTGTGGGTTGGCCTTCTACCTATGTTACATGAGTTTCCATAACAGTGAGGGTGAAGGATGAGTGTGTGGAATATTTAACACCCCAAAAGTTATCCAAATCAAGGATGAGTTTTGCAATTGTAATAAGACAGAGCATTGATTGAACATTTGTTGTAAAGTTCATGAGAAACCTCCATAAACTTTTCGACACGATTCACATTTAAACTTTTGGCTATGGTCCATTTAGCACACCTAGCCACATCTAATCATTCAAGTAAACCCCAATTAAGATGCTTAAAAAGGTCACGAAAATTGTACACACTTCTCAAAGACTAAGTTAGCCTTGTGGAATGTTAATAATAATTCTCTAACCCAATGTAAAATTAAGATCAGTGCTTAAATTTTCACAAGTCTCATCTATAGAGGTTCCATCTAGTCAACCATACAGTGTGCTCAACAATTTTTAAACCAAATTGGAAACCTACAGCAAGAAAGACATCTAGGGTCCTTGAAAAGTGAAGGGACGTGGGGACGGTCCGCTAAAGGTCTTCTAAATTGCTCATAGAACGTGGGAACACTTCCTAGAAGTCCTTGATGGAGTTCTTGTGCGTTTGATTTTTTTTTTTTGGGTGAATTTCCAAGTTCCAAAAACGCTGAAACGGCCAGGGTGTGGATTTTAAATGTTGGGATGGGTTCCTATGCAACGTAGCCTTCTGTGGAACGTACCTATGGTCAGATTCTTCTACTTGCGGTTGCGGTTGTGTCTGCTTGTGATTATTGTTACAACATTATTTTCTGGTTGTATTTTATTATTTAAATATTATAGGTAAATTTATATTTTTTTAAAGAAGGGGATCCCTGTAGAAAAAGCATTATATTACAATATTTACAATCTATATAACTGATATACAACTGATATATCCGTACATGACAGCAACCCAGCAAGCAAGAGTCTACCTATGTTGTGCACGGCAACTCAAACATGTCTAGGGTGAATCAAACCCAGGTGGGGAGGGCAATATTGCACCGTCCCAACTATATTATTGCTATTTTTAAGAATTAAACCATTTCAAAGGTATTCAAATTCAACCAAATTTCGCATCATTTCTATGATAACATTCCAGTGATCAGATTTTTTTCATCCAACATTAAAACTAACTCAACCTACACTCAACTTAGCTCTAAAAATATTAATGTTAATGCTAAGAATCCCATTTAGCTCGTTGCTAGAAAGATTATATGCGCAGGAAGAGACTCTAAATTTAGATAAAACAGGGAAACAACTCTTCGGACGGTTTCACATCTCCTATTCGATATGAGCTCAGGTGTCATCCGCCCGACCACAACGGTCCCTGCCTAGCTGACTCACATCTAACCTCTTTTGTGACCCAAAAAACCACAAATGTTCATTTTTTCTCCTTTTAATCAATTTGAAATTTATTCGAAGTTATCTTTGTTGCAACAAAAATTCGCAATGCATGCATTTTCTTTGTATTTATACCTTTATACTGAAGTCCTAACTTTGGATAATTTGGTCCCCAGAATGGTTTGCAACTCTTTGGCATGTCAGCTTTTAAGCAGGTTAAGCTAGCGTTAAGAGTATTTTATGAAGCGAGGACTAATCGCATGGTGGTTATGATTAGTCGCATAAACATTTATCTTCACATCATTAAGAAGGGAAAGGAATCGTTGTGTAGTCAAACTAAGAGAAGGGAAAGGAGTGATTGTGTAATCAAATTAAAAACAGGTTGAACCAGATTTCCCATGCGTGTTTTCTTTCTTTTCTGGTGTTTTTTTAATAAATTATTTGAATAGAATTAAAGCAATTAGAGTTTTTAAACATTTAGTTGGTTTATAATTAATTTTTTCCTTAATTAAGAATTTAACATTTTCATTTTTGTAAGTAATTTTTTTTAATTTTTAAACTACCAAGTTGCATTTTTCTTGTTGGAGGAGAATCAAAGAATTAGATAAATCAAAGAGCTAGTATTTCAAAAGAGAGATGGTGTCTAAAGAGATTGTTATAGCTCTTAAACATAATAGAACATAGTTCAACATACATTGCAATGTAAGAAATCAAAAGATTTTCATACACAACACATCATACATATTTGTTCATTTTTTTTATCAATATGTAAGCTCATCTACCATGAACGTAAGAATTTTGCTTAAATTTGTTTTCTTCATTGTCTCTAGTTGCATGTCTCTATCTTTCCTTAACTACGAGGGCTTGGCCAACCCGTGCTTACAACAACTAGAGTACATATTTTCACTTTAGGCTACAATATGTTATATATGCAACTAAATTCATTCAACAATGGGCACACATCCAATCATGATGTTGAAACATCCCGACAATACTTTATTATTTAGTCAATAGTCCAAAAGTTTTTAGCTAGCACAATGCATTGCAAAGACGATAGCATTCATCCTGATCCAGGTGAATATTGGTGGCCACCCGCCTATTCCACCTGGACCCCCAACACTGTCTCTTTTAGTTTTTTAGTTACCTTAATTGTAGCAAAGTTTACTAATTTTGGCAGTTTTTTGGGTCTTGAACTTCGAGAGCCATTTTGAGGCTCTAAACGACATTTTTTGGGAAAACCAGGAAAATAGAAACCTTTAGTTAGGTTTGGCGCTTCATCTTCTAGGCTTAAGTGTTTTGATGTTTAGGGTTTTCCATTGTTTCTCAATAATAAATAAGCCTTCAAGCCTCATTGTAACTGAGTTTAGAGACATGTAGTCGCCACATCTCTTCTCAGAGATAAGCTACCATCACTCGAGCTAGTTTATTTCCATTTTGTTTGTAAGCATATTTCAGTATTTGACATTAATGAAATGAAGTGTTATTTTTGTTGCATCTCTGTATTTATGGTTATAGATTTGATTTGTTGCATTCCTGTTTAAGTTCGGATCAGTGGTTTCAGAGCAATATGCTCTTTCTCTGTTTTTCTTTGCATGCCCCCAACGAGATTGGGATATAAGGTGTTAGGGCTTGAACTGGTCAAACCTTTCCTAGACCAGCCTCGCAAATCCTGACGACTGCCTATGGCGAAAGAGAAGAAAGATGAGGGGGCAAGATATCCTTTCAAAATCTTGTTCGAAGAAGTCCTCAAGCGACATAGTAACGCGATGATGGACAACTTTGCCTAGATCCTTCAGTGGTTACCCAAAGGCGACACATCTTCTACCAGCAGGCACTTCGGAAGCACCATGCCCTTTAAGGTACAAGTTAACTTTGACATCCCCATATTTAAAGGTCAGATAGATGTAGACACTGTAGATAAATGGTTAAATATGCTAGAAGGATATTTTTCTGTCATGATTTTTCCAACCGATAAAAGATTAATTTTTCACTTCTCAAAGCCTCCCCCCACGTCAAGGACTGGTGGGAAACCTACTATGAGAAGAAGGACAAAAGTACACCCTCACAATTTTAGTCGCACCCACTTCGAATTCATTTCGGGACGCCATCAAGGAGCAGTAATACCCTATTGGGAGCTATGAGGATAAATACATAAAGTGGACCATGCTACGGCAGGGAAGGGACCAAGAAGTGTCAACGTTTACCAATTTTTTTCATACCCTTCGCACGAAGTTCGGTATCAAGGATTTTGAGCACCTTTTGGTACTCAAGTACTGTGACTGTCTACACAGATACATCCAGGATGAGATGGAGTTCCTGGACATCTCCTCGCTCAGCACGGTGTACCAATACGTAATTTGTCAAGATTGAGCAGAAGTTTAAACAGAAGAAGAGAGACTTTGGATCTATGAATCCGGAGCAAGGGAAAGGCACCCCAGACCATAGAGAAAAGGACAAAGCCAAGGCGGGAAGACCCGGGATAGCCGCCGAAGCTGCAAGCAAAGAAAAACACCCCTAATACAAAAAAGGACAAGAGAAAATGATGTGAGTTCCATAAGAGCTCCACTCACAACACAAGTGAGTGTAGGGCCAAGCAATCACTGGTGGTTAGGTTGAAGGCTTCTGAATCAGACACATGTTCCGACTCTAAGTCAGAACCTCACAAGGGGAATGACAAAGGGAAGAAAATCATTGACGCAGAGCCCATTGCCACCGTGGCCACCTACAAAATCCAGAAGAATGATCCTAATGATCCAGAGGAGGGAAACACCTCTTCCACTCACAGATGTGAGTGAAGGGTTCTCCGTTGTAGTTTATTTTCGACAATAGGAGCCAAAAGAACCTCATTTTAGTAGAGGTCGTGAAGGGGTTGGGTCTACCAACTACAACACATCCACAATCGTACACCATCGGGTGGCTTCACCAAGGACGAGATCTCCGTGTCAGCCAACAGTGTCACCTTCCTTATAGTATCAAGCCCTTCACAGATGAGGTACTCTGTGAAGTTGTTCCTCTTAAAGTTTGTGATGTATCATTAGGACGAAGCGACATGTTGTATATAATTTTATACCTCACTCTATAATTATTACTTTGGGCAATAAGTTGTATAGGATAGCGAAGGTAGCCCTACCTACTGCCATCTCTTTGATCTCTACAAAGAAATGCAGTAAGATGATTTCACAGACCAAGAAATTTGTTTTCCTTATGATTCGCCCTTAGGAAAAAAATAAGATTGTGGCCACGACTTCTAAACAAGGCTCCTTCGCACAATAAAAAAAAAAATGGATCTGGTCGTGGAGGAGTATAGGGACATTTTTGCCTCATCTACGGGAGTACCTCTACACTGCCAGGTCAAACACTCCATCGATCTGACCCGAGCCGTGTCGCTACCCAATGGACTGATCTATCGACGCTCTGTTATGGAGAACGATGAAATCAAGAGGTAGATTCAGGAGTTGTTGCAGAAAGGGCACATCAGGCCAAGAATGAATTTAAATCATCTTTGATGAACTGGATTAGATACTTATATGTTATCCTTTCATCTGAATGACTTCTCTTCTTTGGAAGATCTCACCACCTAGCCATGAGCTTGGCTATGACATCCATACCCTCCTCCGAGCTCCTCCCCTCCAAACAATGGTATTCATTGAATAGATTGAGTCACTTTGAAACATCAAGACTATCAGTATAGTTTTGAGTTTTTACCCTTTTCAGGTCATTTCCAAGACTCCCATTGGTTTATCTCACCTAGCTCAAGGAGATCCTTTATATTATTTGGTAGTGTCCAACCTTCTCAATCAATTCCATTTTTTCTATGATTCTATAGCCCCCAGGCCTTCTTGAATCCCTCCTCTTGCAGGAAAGGAACTGTAATCAACAATAATTGTCTCAGGAGGTTTATGTAACCAATTTTCTATTTTCAGAAATATATTTATTTCTATCACATATTATTTATAAAGTTACTTTGGCTAACTCAGCCATGAGTTCTTTCATGTTTCTGTTGGAACATAATATGACAATGAAATATCGAAGTAAAACAATAATGAGTACAATAACATGTCCATGTCATTCAGGGTGTTACATATTCCCCCTCTTATGAGGAACATCGTCCCTAGTGTTCATTATAACTCATAAAAATAAAGCAAGATAAGCCTTACAGATAACATCCTCGTCTTCCCAGGTAGCCTCCTCTCAGCCAAAGTACTTCCATTGCACTTTAACCTGGGTGATGACTCGTCTCCGTAATGTTGTTTCTCTCTAATCGAGAATATGAAGAGGATCTTCTAGGAATTCTCCTTCCAGTTCGACCTGTAAATTTTCCCAGTTAATTATATGCTTAGAATAGTACACATATGTTTTTAGTAGAGAGACATGAAAGACTTTGTGGATGCGTATATGGCTTGGTAGCACAATTTTGTATGCTACTAGCCCAATTCGTTCCAATATTTGAAAGGGACCGCAATACCGAGGTGCTAATTTAGCACATCTACTCCACTATAGAGTGCTTTTCCTTGTCTTGATTTGTAAATATACATGATCCCCTTCCTTGAACTCTCTGTAGGTTATTTTCTTATCTACATAAGATTTTTTCCTATCCTAGGCAGCCTTCAAATTATTATGAAACTTTTTAATTGTTTGCTCCATTTCGGTTAGCATGTCAGGACCTAATGCCAATTTGTTGATGGGGCTGCCCTAGTCCATGGGTATCCTACATTTCCTCCCATACAATACCTCAAAGTGGATCATTCCTAAGGAGTCAGGGTATCCATTGTTATAGTAAAATTCAATCAGATGGAGGTAATCCTCCCATTTACTTGAATGTTGCATCACAAACATTCTTAACATATCTTCTAGAACCTGGTTGACTCGTTCAGTTTGCCCATCCGTTTGAGGGTGATAGGCTATGCTAAATTTAGTTTGTGTACCCAAACTAGAGAAAAGATTCTTCCAAAATGAAGATGTAAACTTTACATATCGATTAGAGATTACCACTTTGGGTATCCCATGTAGCCTGAATATTTATTTCATAAATATATAAGAAATTCGAATAGATTTATAGGTGGATTTCATTGGTATAAAATGAAAGGTCTTGCTTAATTTGTCAACTACAACCATAATAGGGTCATTTTTATTTTTGGTTATGGGCAGACCTATAATAAAGTCCAACGTGATTGTTTCCCACTTCCATTCAGGAATAGGCAAGGGGTGCAGGAACACAACGGGACATTTATGTTACGATTTCACTTACTAACATTCTAAACAATTAGCTAATTATTATGTAATGTCCGTTCTTAGGCCTAGCCAGAAGTCATTTTTCTTGATAGCTAAAAACAGTTTTTGATATCCTGGATGAGAAGTGTATGAATCCCTATGGAAATCATCCATTATAAGTTGTTTAATATAATTCTGATTAGGAACGTAAATGTGATTCCTAAAAGTTAATAATTTATCTTGGTTTATTCCGTAATCAGATTTTTCCTCGCTACTTTGGGCATTATTGGCTTGCTACCAAAGGAAAGTATATTCGAGGTCTTTATGAGATATTTCTTTAACTATATCAGAAAAAAAATTGACTTCACTTGACTGTAATGTAATTCATATATGTAGTGTAACTTTCTTCTTAATGCATCGACAACTCGGTTTTCTTTCCCTTTAAGGTGTCTTATTTCAAAATCAAATTCGCTTAAAAAGGTTGACCACCTAGCTTGATGGGCATTTAAATTGGGTTGGCTAAAGAAGCTTGTAAGATTGTTGTGATACGCTAATAACAAGAACTTCTTTCCCAACAAGAAGTTTCGCCACACCTTCAAAGCGTGCACTACTGTTGTCAATTCTAAATCGTAGGCAGAGTATTGTTGTTCGTGGTCTTTTAGCTTGCGAGATTCATAAGCTATAACCTTACCTTCTTGTGTTAATACTCCCCCAACACCTTCCTTACAAGCATATGTGCATACCACAAATATGGAAAATTTTAGGGGCTAATGTTCACCTACTGGGCTAATTTTCCATGATTTTTCCACAAAAAAGATTCACCAATTTCCAATTTTTATAAAAGATGATTTAGCCAAATTTTAAAATATAAAATTATTTTACCTTAAAAATAGCCAACATTATATAGAGACTATATATAAAATCATTATAAATTTAAATAATTTTACAAATATATCAATAAACATTTTATAGTTTTCATATTAGGGATTAGTGAGATTCGCCAATGCTTTTAAACTTCAAGAAAATTTTCCATCCTTAAAATTTCCCATGACCACAAATGATTTTTTGGGTCTGCAGCCTTTAATACAGGTGGAAGGGTAAGTAAATGTTTCAAGCGTTCAAATCTCTACTAACATTCATTAGTCCATTGAAAGTTCCTTCCTTTCTGTTGTAACAAGGTTATGAGAAAGGTAATTTTCAAGAACCCTTCAATAAACCGACGATAATAGCCCGCTAGACCCATAAAGGATCTAATATCTGCAACGTTATTTGGGATGGGCCATTCCATAATGGTTTTGATATTTTCTGGGTCCACTGTTATACCTTCTGCTGAAATAACATGGCCAATATATTGTATTTGGCCTTTGTAAAAATCGCATTTGTTGTATTTAGCATACAACTGATTATCCCACAGAGTTTGCAAGACAATCCTTAGGAGCTTTTCATGCTCTTCCCAGTTCTTATAATAAATTATGACATTATCAATAAAAATAAATAAAAAATTGTCTAAGTACAATTGGAAAATACTGTTCATCAAGCTCATAAAAGTTGCAGGTGTGTTCGTAAGACCAAAGGGTAGTACTACGAACTCATAATGACCATAACAAGTTCAAAAGGCAGTCTTACAAATGTCTTCATCTTTAAGTCTTATTTGATGATATCCAGATCGTAAGTCTATTTTAGAAAATACACAAGCCCCTCGAACCTGGTCAAACAAATCATCAATTCGGGGTAAGGGGTATTTATTTTTTATGGTCAGTTTGTTTAACTGACGATAATCAATGCACAACCTTAAGGTTCCATCCTTATTTCATACAAATAGTATAAGAGCTCCACAGAGAGACACACTGGGGTGAATGTATCCTTTATCAAGCAACTCCTGTAGCTGCATTTTGAGTTCAATCAATATAGGTATATTCATACAATAAGGATTTCTTGAAATAGGAACTACACCCAGAACTAATCTATGGTAAAATCAATATCTCACTTGGGTGGTAGCCCGAGTATGGATTCAGGAAATACATCCACAAATTCTTGGATGACAGGAATATCTTCAAGAGAAGTCATCTTATCTTTAGAATTAGTATAACCCACCTGTATCGCATAAATTTGGCAACCTTTTCTGATGCATTTTCCTAGCTGATTAGTAGTAATAGGGCGTAACTTAATATTTTTCTTAATTCCTTGAATTTCTTTTCTTTGTCTTGATTCGTTAAGGAAACTAACAATTTTCTCCTTACAATCTACCAAGGACCAGTGACTTTCCAGCCAATCCATTCCCACTAATACATTGTACGACCCTAAGGGAAGTACATTTAGATTCACAAAAATCTGTTGCCCGAAATGTCAACAGGACAATTCTATGTTTTTTAAGTTACCCTTCGCTTAGCACCCATGGCTAATTGAACTAACCAAGTTTTTTGAAATTTGATACTTTGTAAGTGACATTCTTCTATAATTTTTGGGCTAACATAGCTCAAACTAGCACCTAGATCAATCAAAATAGAAACAGTTTTTTCAACAATCTTACCTTCACATTCTATCATGGTGGGTTGATATTCCGCTTAATGGTCATCCAACGTTGCATTGATCCTGGGCATGCTTCTTGCCACATCCCCAACTATAGATTCTTCTTGCACATTTGTAATCTACTATGCTATTTTTCGATGTGGGCAGTTCTTGTAGTGGTGAGATTCTCCGCGACCCCAGCACTGCAAAAGCGACTTATGTTGTTGGTCATTTGCAAGTTTACTACTCACTTCTGATTGTTTATTTTCACTTTGTGTTGGGAGCTTCGGGGGGTTCCTTACTGGAAACTTATTGGGAATCCTTTGATGTAAATTCCTTCCAACAACAGCCTTCGCCTGCCTACTAGCTAGCATATTCTTCATCCCTTTTCAGTTCAAGCTACCTTTTGTACCTTCATTTTTCTCTTTCATTTGCTGATAGAAAATGCATTCTTTTCGTATAGCTTCATCCTATTTTTTTGATAATCAAACTCTTGGTTTTTCCTTCATAAAATTAGGTAAACTACTAATGAAGTGTTGAATCTTAGCTTTCTCCTCTTGCATGTATGGTACGTATCACAACAAGGAGGTAAATCGTGTTACAAACTCATCCATGGTTAAGACTCCCAGTTTCAAATCATGAAAATCTTTCACTTTTTTGTCATAGTAACACTTTGTCAAATATTTTCCTTGAAATGTTTCTGAAATTCTGCCCAAGTAACTTGTTGTTCTTCAATTTTTCGCACAATTTTTATTTCTTCCCACCACAGAGTGGCCTTACCTCGTAGTTGATATACAACCAATCTGGCCTTCAAATTATCGTCATACTCATAGATATGAAAATATTTATCCATATCAATCAACCATGCTTCTGTTTCTTCTTCAGTTTCACCTTCAAAGATTAGGGGTTTTATTTTTTTAAATTCTCCCTGGAGTTCATTTTTCTGCCTTTTTGTTTTTCGGTCATCAGAGACATTATTAGAACGTCCTTCATCATTATCATGTCCCCCTGTCGATTCAGCGTTACATTCCCTCTAATGGAAGGTTGTAGTTTTGTTCATGTTACCGACACTGGGGTCAGGCCCATGTTGATTCTGTCAATCAGAAAAACTTTTCAAAATCCTCTCTTGCTCCTACCTCAACAGTTCGTTATCAATTCTCAAACTAATAACTTCAGCACATAACTGTTGGACAATTTCTAGCAGGGCAGAATTGGATTGGAGGGATTCTTCTCCCAGTTGTATCCACATTTCCGGATCATCTCCTACATAGGGTACATCTGACTGGTTTGGATGTTTGGATCTTCTCTTCATTCTTTGTGTTCATTTATCCACACACTGACTCAATTTAGTTCCCAGAAGCCTCAGTGTCAGAACCTAGGCTTTGATACCATATGTAACATGCATACATACCCTTTAAAAAAAATCATTATGTACTCATTTCATTACTTATCTCTATTCATGATACAATTAGATGAAATGCATCAAGTTTTTAAGAGTTAATCAATGTTATATCTGTGTTAAAATATTAACCCTCCTACCCAGAAAATGGCAAATTTTATTAAGGTCGACTGCTCCCAATGAAAAATAATACACTTCTGTTCGGTCTAAGGTTGATGGTGGAATGGCTAGTTGTCATGCACTTAATACATTTATGACTTGATGGCACATCTCTCTAGATATTTCCTTAACCCTAATAGGTGTTGCATTAACCATCATTGATCTGTGAGCTACTGATCCAACGACCAGGTTTTGGCCAAAGGGTTTGAGGTAACCACCTGCCTCCCCAACATAACACTCTTTGGCATTTTGATCATTGTCTTTCGAGAAGAAGGCTCTATAGCCAAGTAAGGGTTTCACACATTGAGGTTTTGTTTACATGTGAACCTCATCAAATGTGTCATTGAAACCCGAAGCTTAACTAAAATTTGTTGGTTATTCTTACCAGGATAGATGGGGTCATGGTGGTCTTGTCAATCAGCTCTCATGGATCTAAAGAGCGATTGTGCTATGGAAAATTTCCTCTCGTCTCTTTGGCAGACTGCTTGACCGCAGGCAACCTTGCACGAGGAGCCAAAATATCCCATCTTGCAGGTAATTGTTATGGGTTAATAGACTAAACGACTATGGTCAAGTCATAGTTTTGTGATATAATTACTTGAGTTCTATGAAAAATTGTAAATAAAATAAATAATAAGCCTTACTGAGCTTAGTTAGAGTTAGGTTTATTCAATTGTATTGTAAAGAACTTTACTTCTATTACAAAAACATTTGCATGTAAAAAACTTTGTTAGTGTGTGACTATTTTAGAAGTTCGCCTAAACATTTATAGATTTGGAAGTATTTTATGAGTTTAACCTTCAGTCTTTGGGTATATGTGGGCCTATACTCAGGCATGTAATGACCCATCGACCTATTATCTTGGGTAGGACTATTACTCTTATGATTAAGAACTATACAACATTATCTCTACTATAGTCGTTTTGCACATAATACTTGTTTGAAGTTGTGTTAAATTGGAATATAGTATCTATTGTAATAGTTTGACATTAGATAGTTTGTTTATTTATAGAGTTCATTTTCCAAAACTCAATTTACAACATTCAATTTCATAGTAACTGATATTTATTGTTTCTCTACCTTTAAAAAAAATTTCTTACTGATATGGAATTTATGGTCAGGCCCTAACCCTAGGACCGACCTTTAGTTATTCTAGCATTCTTTTATGAACCCAGGACTGTTTCGCCAAGCTACTGGTTAGGCAACTTGGCCTGGTAACTAACCTGGGTTCAATTTTTTTCTTGGAATCAACTATAATAAGAGCTACAGTTGGGAGATACCCATCACAGTTTCCCTTTTCTTGAAACAGATTCACCAACATACAAGAACATCTAATCATTAGATAGAAATAAATAATACACAAAAAACCAAAATACTTATCTTTTTCTCAATCTGGAATAGCCACAAAATCACCAAGAAAGGGAGTGCTCCACCCAGCCGATGAGTACTATGTTTGTATAACAGGACTCCCCCGATGCTAGTTTCTTTCCAAAACAGTTACTTGATAGTGACCCAATCAATTTTTTCCATAGGCGTGAATGCTTTTCCAATCCAACCCAAGAACTCAAGCTCACAAGTTTGTTTTAAGGATCCCACTAGCCACCCACTAGCTCAAGGATGCCCCATCTAGCAATGTCCTGCCAACCTTCAACAATGTCTTGTTTTAGGTTCTAAAGCTTGAAGTTTCAACTCCTCTCTTGGACTTCCTTCAACCGGGTACCAAGTCTCCAAGGTCGCCTCAGGTTTTATTCCCTCTCACCCTCTTGGATTCCTTGTCCCAACTGAGGTTATTTATCTCTAGGGAGAGGAATAAGTGTCTTAATTGTATGGTAAATGAAACTCTCTTTTAAAACATTTTATCGTAATTAAATTGTTTTCCATAGCTTGTATAAAAGGAACTAAATTCAATTACATAAAAATAACATTTATGTTTTATCATCCACCTAGGCCTTTTCTTGGCCCAAAGTTTTACCATGTCATTTATGGTAAAAAAAACATTTATGAATTTTATCGAGGGGTGTTACATCATATGTCTAAATTTCAAGAAATGTAGGATATGCATATCTCTATAGACTAATAAGTGAAATCATTGCATACATAAGTTTATTGTTTTAGGTTTTAACCCTATACATAAATTACCTGCAAACGAATTCTTAAAACGTGAAAAAAAAAATAAACAATGGTAAGAATATAAAATATACACAAATATTTTCTCCTTGAACCCAAACTAGCAAAACCAAATTGATTTTTCATTATATCACTTTCAATTTTACAATATATATATATATATATATATATATATATATGTTGAATCATTCAAAAATCTCAATTCATTAACCTTGGATTAGAACATAACCATAGTTCCCTTGATCAGATCTACACAATACCATGGGATGAAAACCATGTGAAAAAACCTTGCACAAAACCACAGGTAGGTCCACCCACCATCTTTGGGTTTGCACCCAATCCTTGGGTGCACCCAACTATTATTGGGTCTGCATAATTTTTTTTTCCTAGGGCGTTGCCTCGTACCCTGTGTAGGGGGGCCTTCCGTGTGACCTCCTCGCCATGTGTCGACCTAATTGTGGAAAGAATATAACACACACCCAACACTTGTCTCACAAATAAGAGACTCTCATTGATTAGGATCTCTTAGCTACCATAATTAGCCAAGATCCTTTACTTTTGTGATGTTAGCAGAATTGCATGTGAAAGAGTATGAAAAAACACATGTGCATACTTTAAAGAAGAGGAAACATAAAGGAAAACATCAAATCAAAGAATAAACACAACTTGGTAACGTAGTTCAGCTTGTGTGGGTTATGTCTTCGGGCTTGGTGTTAAGAGTTGGGAGGTCACTTCATTAAATGCTACAAGATGATGATAAGTACCTGATGTATTCTTTTTCAATACAAGGAAAAACTCCCTTAACTAGAGTGGCATGTCTCTCCATGAGATGTTCTTCTATAAGAACTCTCACTCATATAAACTCACGTTCATCGTGACAAAATATCAAACTCTCACACACAATGGCAAACAAGGATCTCAACATTAAATCATCATCTGAGTAATAATCAAAACAAGGCATTGCATCAATGCATTTTATACCTCCACTTTCGCGGATGGCCTGAAATGCACACCTCTGTTGAAGAAACGAACTTCTCGATTGAATTCCTAGTGAAAATTTGTGAATTTGGACTGTAAACTTGACCCCTTTCTAACTCGGTCAAAGTTGGGCTCCCCGATAATCTCAAAGATTCCTCAATGATTCTATTTTGTGGGTTTAATTAAATTCGTTTGCTCAAATGAAGAAACTGATCACACCATCACGTTCCTTGGGAAAAAATGAGAAAAATGAGTATAAAGCTGGCTTGGTTCTGAAACTATCATTTTCGAACCTCTAGGGAATCTTTTAGATTCCATGTAGATTCTTGTGTTAAGGTTCCACCTTCAAGGTTCCACTGCTCAAATCTCTGTTTCTAAAAAATGGCTACTCAAATCAGATTATTCCTTGCGAAATTCTAGCTGAAATGATTATAAACTCGACATAATTTTGAAACCTTCAAAATTCTACCTCCAGGGAATTTTGAAGATTCCTTATAGAGAATATTCTTTAAAATATTCCCTAAGATATGCTCTAAGAATATTCTTAGAATATTCTTGAGATTCATGTCCTCGTTGGCCTACCTATGCCCTTATCTCCCATGTGATCTCCATGGTTCCTTTTAAACCATTTGAATGACATTTTTATAACAAAGTGTGTGGTGGGCATAATGGTTGGAATAGTCATATTAAGTTACTTGTTGTTGGGGTGGTTTTGGGTTCAAAACCCATGGACTCTCAATTTTTCTTTAATATGGTTTTAAACCCCAAATGGGGTAATAATATAGTTTTCAAAGCATATAATATATGGTAAACATATGCCCATATTGTAATGACTCCCCAAACCATGAGAATAAGACAAAAATGGAGGTTGCACCATCCCAAGGCCACTTGGGCCTAGTTTTGCGTGTTATTTGGCACCATGTGATTGGGCCATGTGGTAGGCTCTCATTGGTCCACATCATATGCTACCTACTTGCCATGTGTTGACTTGTGGTGTTGCCACATCACCTGCTTGTGGGTCCACCTGGTTTATTGACTAGACTGCCAAATTAGCTCTGTGGGTCCCACTAAACCTATTGACTTCACTTTCATGTGTCATTTGTACGTTCTACCATGTGGTGGAATGTTGATTTTGACTTTGACTTTTTCCCAATTTGACGAAAATTTTGATTGAGCATAAGTTTTGCATACAAACTTAGATTGAGGTTTCGTTCATGCCATTGGAAAGCTTGCGATCATCTCTTCGATTTGACCCTAGTTTCATTGCAATCCAAGGGATTTTATTTTTTAGCCTTTCATAAGCCCTCTTTGACTTCTGAGCATTTATGGAGCCACATGGATCATTCCTCTCCACTGAGGATCTTTTGGTCCTCCAAAATCATGAACACAATCTCCAATATGTTGTACTCCCTTATTTGCACCACAAGTACCCTGACAGACCACACTTCCTTCTCCTTCACCTTTGTAATTTAGAGCCATAAGTGATGAACCGACACTTGTCTCCTACTAACCTATAGTACATAATACAAAATACATATTCCTTTACATGAGCTATCATGACCCAAGAAAACCCCATACTTGCCAATATTTTATAACACACACCCTTTGGTCAAGTTTACATCGGAATCATAAGAGAAACCAATACCCAAGCTATCAACAAAAGGGCCAAAAGCATCATCATGTTGCATTAATAAGTGATGACAAACACTTCATCACTTTTACAATCATTTTACAACATGTGATTTACAAAATGCGGTCATGACAAGCTACTATATCTAATAAAACCATCTCTCGCTCAACAAAGTGAATGGGTCATCTCCCTGTGGCTGATTCACTTGTTGAAAAAATTCACCACCTGGTTCCTGTTAGGGCGCTATAAATTATAGGATCTCAAGGTGATTAAGTATTCTGTATTTGTGATTTCATATTATACATAAATTTCAATATTCAAATGATCTCCAGCAAAAAAAAAAAAAAAAAAAAAAAAAAGAGAGAGAAAATGAAAATAAAAAGAGGATATGTTAGAAAGATAAATAAAAATAAAAAAATATGAAACCCACAAAAGAAAAATAGAAAATAAGACTGAAAGGCAAGTCCAAGTACCACTATTTATTAGTTATATCTTTTATTCCATTTTCAAATAAATATTGTGTGCAAATTGTTCTTGAATTCCACAATCATTAAAGTTTTGTTTAGGTCATACAGTTTAATCATGATTGAACACATTTAAATTTCTGTTAAATAGATTAGTGAATGAAGGTTTACCAAATAGATTAAACTTGGTAAATCAGTAGCTAGGAAGAAACAAAATTGACTCAACAGTTTAATCTGAGCTAGTGGTGAAATAAGTGATAGCATAAGGTAGTTTTTCATAAAATAAAAATGATTTAGGTCTGCTAGCTTAAGTGCACCCTGCAAAGCAAGAAGAGAAAATGTTAGCTTAGAAAAAGAATGGAATGCAAAAGGGTAGGTAGAAGCACTATGGTGGTTAGAGGAAAAACATGAAGATTTTATCCTAAAGTCAAATGTCAAGCATTATTTTCATGTGCAGAAGAAAAAGACAAAGGATTAAAGTTTTATTCTAAAAGTTTAATATATCAATTAATTTTTGGTGTATTAACCCCCCTATTCCTAAGTTTTATTACCGTGCCATACACTTCAACTATTCCCCACTATGCGTTGAATTCATTTTTTCCGACCCCACCAAAAGCCGCATCACGTCACATTAACACTCCTCCACCTCTCCCCTCATCTGTGCCCACCTCCCAAGATCCAATGGCCCACAGCGTATTTCGGTCCCCCCTCACCATCCAAACTTTACTGTCAGGGTGGGGTGGGGGGGGGGGTCCGAAATGGGCGGTATTTGAAACCACGCCCGTCACTACGTGTCAGCACTACATTATTTCAGACCCCTCTCAGGTGAAACTGTTAACCCCCCCCACCTTCAAAAAGCAATTTCTCCACCTCCCGAAACCACTCCTCTATCCATTGCGCTCCCGCCACTCACCTTCCACCACGTCATTTTCCCGTTGACTCCGCCAATCACATCCACTCCCTCCAAAATTAAGCCATTAAGCAATAAATTCGCTTAACCGTTAATTCAACGGACCTGCGCCACCATCAATGGGAAAACCAAAATGTTATATAATCCCTCCTTTTGATCATTAACCAGTTACTGATTTTTTACATTGCCATTGTTATTTCTCTATTATAGGTGCACCATTATAAATTACAAACACTTCACCAGGATGGGAATATTGCCCACTCACTCAGTTCCAAGCTATTACCTCTGTTTTTTTCCACCAATCCTAAGTCCTATCTGTGTACTTAAACCTGTAATCCATTTTTCACCATTGTCCATAGCCTTATCCAAAGATGCCTCCAAAAGACAAGGGACCAAAGGAACCTGTGAGTCCTTTGATCCACCCTCCCATTGATTTCCAAAACATCCCTTTGGTACATAAAAACTATAAGATCCATGAAACTCTCTGCGAATTTGACCTTTTTGAGATGTATTGTTGGCTCAAGGACAAATATATAGATAAATCCGATGACATTCAACTGTTGAAATCTAATTTTCCCCACTATATTTTTCCTTGCACCCACAACACCCCTGAATCTATTAGGAAGTGTCATACATGTTATTTTCCAAGCCAAAGAGCCATCATTGCCTCCACTAGAGAAATTATGTTCACTATCACTCCTCAAGCTATAGACTAGATGATGCAAGCCCCTACAGTAGAGAATGCCACCCCCTTTTCCTATGAAGCACTTGTTGCATTGTACCAGAAATTGGATTTTTGTAAGAGGGCCAAAAATCTCGAGCTTTTCTTGATAGAAGATGAAGAAAAATCCTCCCTATCCATCCTCTATTTTCTCTGAGAGAGCCAAGCAAATTATCGCAGTCATCTCTTACCTCCTTGGCTATTAGTCAAATCAGTGGGTAGATGAGGCCATCATAGGATTTCTTTTCATTTTCTCTACTAACTCTAAGCCCTCCATCATGTTTAACTTCAACCAATTTCTTGCAGATTCTATTCATGAGCAGTTTATCAAATTATAGACTAAAGAGGTATTCAGGTATGCTTCCGTGTTAGTTTATATGTTCTTATATTTTCAAGGAGACAACATCAAGATTTCTTTACAAAAGATGGATGAAGAAGGAAATTTGTAGTTAGTCATCTTCTAGACTACACTGGTGATGAAGGAACAAAAAGAATACTCTTACAAACAGTTCATAGAGATGTTTGTGCATCTAGCAATCAGTCTCTTAGGCAGCAGGACAGAGCCAAGGATCAGTGAGGAAATTAGAAAGGTTTTGCAGCTATCAAACCAAGTCCAGACAGGGGATTGGTACCTCTATCAAAATTATACAGAATTGAGAATATTTGGGTGTGAGCTTGCACCTTACAAGCTGCCTAAATTCCTCCCAATGAGGATTTTTGCTCTAGAGTACATAAGGCAAATGCTCAATATGGATGAGATCCACTTTGTAGCTGCCAAGAAGAAGTCCCAATTCAAAATTAAAACATAGATAGGGCCTTTCATTTGCAACAGTAGGGCAGCAGGGGAAGAAGCAAATAAGCTACTAAAAGAAATGTAGTTCAACCTTAGTTTCACCTGGTCATATGATCCATTAGGGGTCATTTCTAAGTTAAGAGTGGAAAAAAAATCCACTTCTTATTTTCACACAGCCATACCAGAGATAGAAAAGTATAAAAACCATCTAGAATAGACTGAGAACACCCTACAAGAGGTAGAAGAGGAGATGGTGTCATCCTCCATAGCACAAACTCCTACCATGCAGGAGAAAACAACAAAGAGAAGCATAGAATAAGAGTCCCCTTCAAGGCCTGAAATTTTCAGTGAAAGTTTCAAAATCATGTATAGGAAGAAGGCCAAACTCAGTTCAAAACAAAGTGTTGGGACAGGGTCCCCTAGGGTCGATTTTGGGGTTAAAAGCCCAAGTTTTGGGGCAGAAATCCCAAGTTTTTGTATGTAAAGTAAAGTCTCCGCAATTTGTGGTCGCGGAGCGCGAAGATGTAAAGTGTCATAAAGGGCTTCCGCCCTTCTTTTATGTAAGTTGTGTCAGCTTTAGAAGATCCACCCATGGTCGCGGACCATGGGATTGTATAAAAAGGAGAGTCTTAGAAGAGTCTAAGGCAGTTCAGTTTTTGGATGATGAATGTAATGGGTCATTAGCGAAAAGAGAGAAGAGTCTTAGAATAGAAGGAAGGATCTGCAGCTGTGTGCGCAGAGGCCTAGGGTAGAAGTCCACAGCTGAGTGCGCGGACCCCTGCAGTTGAGTGTGCAGGGTAGTTAGAGTCTGTAAGAAGATCTGAAGCATTAATAAAGAATATTACTCTGGAAATATCTGTGTTTGATCTATTTACTTTGTTATGAATGAATGCAACTATGTTATGTTGAATAATGGGTTTATGATTTAATGCTATATTAATGTGTGAATCTATATGTTTACATTGTTATCTATCCCCGAATAATAATATCTATTTACACAAAGAACATATTAATGCATATTGAAGTTATCAGATACTTAAGCCGATCGGGGTAATTACAGAAGTAAGAGTAGTTATAGAAGCGCTTCATTAGTTAATTCACCTGGTTAGGGTCCGCGAATGACAGTCATAGACCTCCGTGAAGGTCTAGACACCGATTAAGAAAAGTATATCGATAAGCCCTAAAAGGCTTATCGATCTGTGTGAAGGCATAATTAGGGCACAAAACGACATCACTATCATCTCTGGGTGCAGAAACTTGGTTCCAGCATCCCCCCATACTGCTTCAAGTGAGATTTTAGTCAACGCTCTGCAGATTGATGCCAAAAGGGTCAGTAGTGTAGGGATTTTTTTGGCAAAATTAACGCTAAACTTGGGTCAGGGCCCACTAATCCAACAAATGGTTCTGTTGTCGGTGCTGGGATCTGCATAAAGAGATGTGTGATGTCGCATCGCTAGAATCCAACTAAGAAGGAAATTGAATACTGGTTGGATAGGAAGATACACAAATTCGCGGTGCAAGAAAACAGAAATCCACAATTGACGAAAGAACAGTAGCTGGAAAGATATCTGTACAGAGAGATACACAAAATCTTCTTTTGTTCCTTCCCGGTTTAACTATACGAGTGGATTGCTAAATTGGCAAATGACCAAGGGAGGTGAAGGCTTGACAGTCTGATAGTGTGGACCTCGGAGTTAGTGCAGAGATTGGAAGCCTCGGAAGATAAGATCGCATGCACTGTCGACCATTGGCTTGATCGTATCATAGGAGGATTTATGACAAAGTTCGTGGTCGATACTTCGATCAGTTACAGTGAAGCAGAGTGCCACTTCTTCAAGGAACTGCAAAATAAGTATTTAAGGTCTTTAAATACTTGGATTAAGATGCTCTTGTGTGAAAAGCGGGTTATGCAGTTACCTTGATGTTTGGAGCTACGCGAAGTGGAAAGATATTTAGGGATAGAGGAAGAACAAGCCTTGAATAGAGCCCATTGATCGAACCTCCTCTAAGTGACAACGAGGAAATAACATAGGCTTCACTACAGAGCGTTATTTAGTTAATAAAATGAGGTTTCCTGTGAATACCCCATCCACCTACCCCACCATCGCATTCACCTCCATAACATGCACCTTTTCCCACATCACCAACACCTCCACCACTATTCAAAATGACGAATGCAGTAAAGTTGCCCATTTTCAAGGGGTCGGGAACTAAGGACCCATACCAGTTTTGGTTTGTCGCAAAGTCTGTATGCGAGGCCCAGGGTATAACAGACGATCAGATGAAGAAAGCAATGTTTTTCACTGCTTTACAGGAACACGCGCTGACATGGTACATTAAGTATTGTACTGATAACCTAATGGCTTCATTAGTAGATATTCAATCAATTATGGGATTCAAGGAGAACATGATGAAGCCAGCGAGACACCTTGCGATCTAGATCAGAGATTGAAGTCCACGATTTGCGAAGCCAACATGAATCTTACGAATGGGCAGCACCATGAATGGTTTGTGGCTTCACTCTTGCCTCATCTGAGGGTTGCTTTATTGCAGCGAAATATTGGGACCCAGGTGGAACCCCTGGAGATTGCATGAGATGCCGATGCAAGACGTTAATTTGGGAATTCATCAAATTCATGCGCGATTTCAGAACCTTTTCCTAGAGTTTCAAAGTCTGAAGAAGGATAGAGTAGTTCGGCTAGAGGCACGCGAAGAAGTTTGTTCCTAGTAGTTAGGATCTATTTCCTACATTGGTGTGTGGTTGAGATATTCTCTCAACCAACAGATTGTGTATGCATGTATATATGTAATTGCATTTGACTAATGAAACGATTGTCATTATCACACTTTATCATGGTATTAGAGCCCTGAGGGCCTCGCCCCTCGTTGGCTTGGCCCCTCTTGGGCCGAGGAAATAAAGAGCTTGGTTTGCCAAACAATTTTTGAGTTTTTCAATCATTGATCTTACAGAGCGAAGGTGGCATTGGTAATTAGCCCCCTGGATGGCGCAGTGGCAGTGTGGTGAATCCATGTTGTGGAGGTTGCTGGGAGGCCAAGTGCTGGAGCAGTGGATTACTGTTGTATTGTGTTGTGTGAGGCTAATGGTTCAGGCCCCTGAGCTTAAGTCGATTGTGGATTCCTCGAATATTTGGGAATCGGACAAACATGGGCATGGTCAAAAAATTGACCGCGCCCATGTCCGTCCAATTCCCAAATATTCAGGGAATCTGCAATCGACTTAAGTATGCCCAGTTCAGGGAGCTGGCCAGCCATCCAATTTGTGCTCATCTACAGTACACATTGTGAGATCTTATTTCCAACTTTTCTTCGACTTTATATCACAAATCTACCACTATCTATCGACCAAAGCGTTTTAGACCATGGATTATCAGAGCTCGAGATTGATTCTCTTTGTCACGCTTCTGCTTCTGTTCATTGCGGCCTCCAATGCCACAGCGTTGCAGAAAATTGGGTTGCTATCGAATTCTTCTAATTCTCAGGTAGCTATTAGCTCCAATTCGGTGCTCGTGGCTTTGTTGGATTCCCATTACACTGAGCTGGTAGAGCTAGTCGAGAAATTTTCTCCTCCAGACCCTAGAAGAGGTCATTGGTAGCAACAATATCATGATCTTCGCCACCCAGAATAATATTCTGGAGCGAAAGATGGATCCAAAGTTCAAGCGTTTCTTGCACGAACTAGGGAATCTGAAGGCCCTGCAGAAGTTGCTCATGTTCCACGTGGTTCCTCAGAGAATCGTTGCCAAGGAATGGAGCAACGGTACTCGTGAGTCTTTGGCCAAAGATCGGCTAAAGCTCTCGATGAAGTGGAGAGGGGAGCCCCATATTGAAGGCAGGTTGTGCGATATAATTTGTTGACAGCTGTGGTGTTGTCCTTCTTTGAGATTTTTTATCCCTGCTCTAATGCTCTCCACAGTGATGCAATTCATCAAATGTTCTAAGTGAACTATTTCTTTGTTTGTGATGGAAACAATTGGTGAAATTCAAATGAACCGCCACATACCCTATAGCCTCATGGCAAAAAATGTGTGGAAATAGTTTCTCATCTTGCAGAGAGAGATAGCTTGAGCAACATCAAAGTAACTAAATGCTAAGTGGGGAATTTTTTTCAAACCTTGATAGCTTCACTAAAAATATCGTTCGACCTCTTTCACCACCATGGAATGAAGCATATTAGAGATGTATATAAGAATATATTTTCCTTATAAAAAGTTATGATGTGCCACTTTGGCTGCAAACCTCATTCAAAGCTCTCTATGGTCTTCGTTTATTTTAAAAGGTTTTAGGTTAATGAAATATGTTAATGAACTAGATACAAAAACGATCAGAATAAATGAAAGATTGCATTTGAGATTGAATAACTATCGATGATAAGTACCTTTATTTGGTTCCCATTAATACTTTCCCATAAATTATTGGATGATGCCATTAAGGAATGACCGAAATCACATATAATGAGCATACATATTTCAATTTACTAAATAATTATTTTTTATTTATATTGTGATTTCTTAAATATCTTGGAATTTTTATTTTTATGAAAAAAATATTGGTTTATATTATGTACTAGTGCATATGTTCGAAATAAAAAGCATAAGTACATTTCAGCTAGACATAATAAAAAATGTGTATGTCAAAATATATTGATGGAAGCTAAAAAATTCTGTATTCAATGAGACCACCCACGCAAAGAGTTAGCCAAAATTTGGCACTAATTAACTATATAAGATATAAGATGGAAAAATATTCAGATGTGGCTCCCCATATGAAAAAATTATTGTAAACAGAGACATCTAAAAGCAAACAAAAAACATCTATTCAATAAGATCATAGTGCCATCTTGAAAGACTAAGGTGATGGAAATGATCCCTGAGCCAACTCTATCCCACCTTCCATGCATGTGTAATGGAAGTTATGTTGTTGGGAAAAGTATCCAATACGGAATGACCCTATCCCACTCTAAGGGTGATAGTACCTCAGCAACAACCGAAGCAAAGCTATCTAAGATTTCTTCTTTATGAAAGTAAAATAGGGGAGAAAGGGATCCACTAACCGATGTCTTTCGCTAATGATTGATCCAATCTTCTCTCCTTGCTGCTTGCTCCCAGCTCCTTGCTCTTTCACTGGCCCAGCTACAAAAAGATCCTGCAAAAAGGCAAGAGAGGGAAACTACAAGAAGCATACATTCATAATTGATTCAAGGATTAGAATAAATCAAATACACAAGTATAACAATACACCATTGGGACACATGCATATAGAAGAACCTCAAATGCTTTATTAATGGAAGAAATAAAGTTCAAGGAGTGTTACAACCATAAGAGGCCCAATCCAGCAACACCTCCCAGCAGAAAGAAATCTCCTCTTCACCTCCTTCAAAGCAATCACCCAATAGCTCTAAACTCAAACCAACAGCACTTCCTTACATTCACAAAATTCCAGCCTCCCTAGACCTCATGAGAGAGCTCTATATATAGGAGTTTTGGAGAAAGGATGAGTCAGCTTGAGGATGGCATGGAGCTGACTAGTGTCCTCTCCCACTTCAGTTCTTGAGTCCACTTGGAGATTCTTACTTCCACTTGGAGATTTGGAACCTCTTACTCATCACCAGTCGAATTCCCTGATCCAAGTGTCATTTTGGAAGCTTCCTGGGCATTGACACCTTGAGGAATGAGTCTGCCACTTGTCCAAGTACGCTCAGCACAGGTGGCCTTCTTTGCAGTTGACATTCAGCGCAGGTACACAGTGGAGCACTTGACATTCAGCGCAGATTCTCAGTGGAGCAGTTGACATGATCCAGAAATTGCTTGTTTTTGAGTGTTTTCAGGTGGAGAACTTTTATAAACTGCTGTGGTTTGTTGGCCTTGTTCCTCTAGGGGTAGGAACAACATGTTTAGGGACTTTGGATCCCTTAATTATTGACATTTCATGCTCAGTGATGCAAGGCACAAAAATGTCTATAACAGTTGCCCCCTAAATTATGAGGTCGTTTATCGGGTGAAATGCTTTATCCACGGGAGTCCGAAGTTCATCCATTTGCTGGGAGGAGACCTGTAATAAGATACAATACAATACATTATGATTCATTCTGCTTTCATGATCTAGCTGAGGTGGGCATTCCCATGCTCAGCTTTATAAATACATTTTGGTACATAGAACAGACGATTGTCTGATGGTAGACTGGTAGTTCTGGCGAAACTACCATCCTTTGAGTAGGATTATCATCTGCTGCAATGATGTACATGTCAAATGTCTTTATATTTCCTGAATATATATCGCAGCCCAGATGGATGAAACTAGATCCGGGGTCTTCAAACTCGTTCTATCTTCACTCTAAGTACAAGTCGATCCATGTGAGAATTGCGCTGAAGTCGAACATGGAAAGACATTGCTTGATTACCGGTCAATGATGTAAACCGTTAACAAGCGCGAGAGGAATCACCGATAATGATAATGACCCTCAAGGTACTGCAGTACAATTCACGTGGTGTGAATATAGGACTTGGCGTCGAACACCACGCAAAGTCTTCTGGTCGAAGGTCATTGATGTATACCTGTCGCCGGAAGTGAGAAACTTGCCATTGAGGCATGCAAGCTTCAAAGTACTGAGGGGGTTGTTCCTAGATCAACTTCTTGGATAATGAGCTGAAGTCGACAAGAAGCGATCCGTCAAAGGAGGGCCTTAATGAATCCCACATCAGCGACACAGAACAGAGCTAATGATTTTAGTGGAGGTGAAAACAATCTGTGACATATGATTCAGGGTGGCGGTCATGAATGGATGAAGGATAATGTATGGCAGTGGATGGGACATGGTTGACTCTTTCTGAACGACATCTCTTGAACATATAACGACACTGATGTGATGGATCGGTAGCATTACCCCAAATGTGGATGGTTTGGCGAAGACCATGGTGATGAGACCGGTGAATGAAACAACCCAACCCGATGTGATACGGAGGAAAAGTGTCATGTTCAAGAGCGACTTGCTACCATTAAAGCTTTGAGGTTCTCCCAATTTTTCCCCAGTCATTTCTGACTAGTACCTCTTTATTTTTGTCAAGCTTGAGGAGGATAACATATGCTTGTTCTATAACCTGCCCTTCGGGCAAGCCCATCGCTATGTTTTAACGAGCCTAGCGATAGGGAAACTCGTTCTCGTCTAAAGACAAGTTTGTCGCTATTTAATCATTTTAACGAGTCTAACGACAAGGAAAACTCGGTCCTTTTCATTTTTAGAGAGTCTGAAAAGGTACAGAAAGTTAACTCCAAAATTCCTTTTTCGTCATCTAATCCCTTAAGTCCGAAAAAGTATAAAACAATACAGAAGGGATGAGTTTTCGATAACTTTAACGAGCCGAATAAAACAAGTGCTCGACCTTTTTTTGCAATAATCCCTCAGGTCCAAAAAGATTAAAATCTAGAGGAGGGATAGCTCTTCCGGTCATTTTAACGAGCTGGAAGGTCAAAACTCGGCAAACTTTTCATATTTTACGAGTCAAGAGAAAAGAGTTCAAAGAAGACTCGTCTTTTGAGGAACGAGTGTTATAGACATTTTTGTGCCTTACAAGCATTGAGCATGAAATGTCCATAATCAAGGGATCCAAAGTCCCTAAACATGTTGTTCCTACCCCTAGAGGAACAAGGCTAGCAAACCACAGCAATTCACAGAAGTTCTCCACCTGAAACCACTCAAAAACAAGTCAATTCAGGATCATGTCAACTGCTCCACTGAGCATCTGCGCTGAATGTCAACTGCTACACTGGCTACCTGCGCTGAATGTCAACTCCAACACTGGCTACCTGCGCTGAACGTAACTGGACAAGTGGCAGGCTCATTTCTCAAGGTGTCAATGCCCAGGAAGCTTCCAAAATGACACTTGGGTCAGGGAATTCAACTGGTGATGAGTAAGAGGTTCCAAATCTCCAAGTGGAAGCAAGAACCTCCAAGTGGACTCAAGAACTGAAGTGGGAGAGGACACTAGTCAGTTTCATACCAGCCTCAAGTTGACTCATCCTCTCTCCAAAACTCCTATATATAGATCTCTCTCCATGAGGTCAAAGGGAGGCTGGATTGTATTGTAAAGAATTGTTGTTGGATTGTGGTTGGATCATTGGGTGTTTATTCTTTTGAAAGGGGCTGAAGAAGGAATTCCTTGCTACTGGGAAGGAGATGCTGGGTTGGAACCCTATGGGTTGTATCTCTTCCTGAACCCTGTTTATCAATCAATAAATATTATGCTGGTGTTTATTGTATGATTTGCATTAGTGTATTTGATTTACTTCTAATCCTGAATCATTTATGAATATGTATATTTGCCTTTGTATTGTGTCCTTCTCTTGTTGCATGTAGCTGTTCTCTTGTCACAGGTAACTGTTCTCTTGTGATCTCGTGGGAGCAAAAGCGAGGAGGCAAGTAGCTGAGGACACACACAAAGGGGAGGATCTAGATCGAGGGACAACCGAAAGATAACGGTAAGTCTACCAATCTCCTCTCTTTCATTTTCATAAAGGAAAGAAACCGAAGTAGCTGCATTCGTTTGTTGCTAAGGCCCTATCACGCCTTAGGTGGATAGGATCGTCCTGCATAGGCATTTTTCCCCACAACAAATTGGCGACTCCGTTGGGGATCGTATCTTGTTGGTTGTTTGTGTTTTTTTCTATTCATTTCATAAACACGGGGAGTACCGAATCGAACTGCATTTGGATCTTTCAAATGCAAAGTAGAGGGCAGCTACTCTAGCTCAGTTTCTGGGCATGTTTATGATTTGAAGAGCTGATCCACAAGGACTCTGAATAGCGCTTAGTGATAGCTTTTCATCCTCCTAATTACTCTTTAGTGTGTAATTGATTGATAGCTTCTGATTTGGCCAAAAACTGTGAATTTTTTAGCAATCTGTGACCCGGAAACCAAGAGAAACGAAAGTTTCGTTCTTCACTGCAGGCACTGTGAAGGCAGTCTGCATTTCAGCGCAGTTCCCGAAGGGGCTACCTGCGCTGAATGTCAAACTGACAGTGCACTACCTGCGCTGAACCAATCTTGCCTTGTGCTACTGGGGTTCCCTGCTGTTTCTTGCCCTGTTTTCACCCTTGTTTTTGCAGCCTGTTACCAGTCAATATACCTATCTGAAACCAACTTTCCTTGCCACTATTCCGCCTCGGTTGTTGCTGAGGTACTATCACCCTTAGAGTGGGATAGGGTCATTCCGTATTGGATACTTTTCCCTACAACAACAAGTGATAAACAGGGATAGCAGCAGATTCCACGTACAGGTTGGAATTTTCCAATCATGGCAGTGTCACAAGGATGGCTAGGTGAAATCACTCTTCGCAGCTGTTCCTCAAAATGGGTAAACAATCATATGGAGGTGAACGATCGGCCAAATGGAATGGAGGTGGCAGGTGCAAACACGACCAAGGCTTTTTATGGCTAATAAATTTACGATCACAATGGTTATTTACCGGGATAGGTTCATTTTTTATTTAACGAGCTTAAATGCGCCAAAACACTGCTCAATCTTATGTTTATTTTTTAACGAGTATGAACTATGTGCTAAAACTGCTCGGATCTCGCTTTTCTATTTTTTAACGAGCATAAATTCCGCGGTAAAACTGCTCGATTAATAAGTTTGCATGCCCCCAGCATAATAACGCAAATCGAGGTGCATGCCCCCCAAGCTTCATTGCATTCAACTCGGTGGTTGGAATGAAGGTTTACCTTTGAGATTTGGAAAGGAGATCTATTTCATTTTTTAATGAGGTTGACACAGTAAAAGAACTATCCATGAGGTCGTTTATCGGGTGAAATGCTTTATCCAGGAGGGTCCGAAGTTCATCCATTTGCTGGGAGGAGACCTGTAATAAGATACAATACAATACATTATGATTCATTCTGCTTTCATGATCTAGCTGAGGCGGGCATTCCCATGCTCAGCTTTATAAATACATTTTGGTACATAGAACAAACGATCGTCTGATGGTAGACTGATAATTCTGGCGAAACTATCATCCTTTGAGTAGGATGATCATCTGCTGCAATGATGTACATGTCAAATGTCTTTATTTTCCTGAATATATATCGCAGCCCGGATGGAAGAAACTAGATCCGGGGCCTTCAATACTCGTTCGATCTTCACTCTAAGTACAAGTCGATCCATGTGAGAATTGCGCTGAATTCGAACATGGAAAGACATCGCTTGATTACCGGTCAATGATGTAAACCGTTAACAAGCGCGAGAGGAATCACCGATAATGATAATGACCCTCAAGGTACTGCAGTACAATTCACGTGGTGTGAATATAGGACTTGGTGTGAATATAGGAATGACCCTATCCCACTCTAAGGGTGATAGTACCTCAGCAACAACCGAGGCAGAATAGTGGCAAGGAAAGTTGGTTTCAGATAGGTATATTGACTGGTAACAGGCTGCAAAAACAAGGGTGAAAACAGGGCAAGAAACAGCAGGGAACCCGAGTAGCACAAGGAAAGACTGGTTCAGCGCAGGTAGTACACTGTCAGTTTGACATTCAGCGCAGGTAGCCAGTTCGGGAACTGCGCTGAAATGCAGACTGCCTTCACAGTGCCTGTACTGAAGAACGAAACTTTCGTTTCTCTTGGTTTCCGGGTCACAGATTGCTCAAAAATTCACAGTTTTTGGCCAAATCAGAAGCTATCAATCAAGTACACACTAAAGGGTAATTAGGAGGATGAAAAGCTATCACTAAGAGTTGTTCAGAGTCCTTGTGGATCAGCTCTTCAAATCATAAACATGCCCAGAAACTGAGCTAGAGTAGCTGCCCTCTACTTTGCATTTGAAAGATCCAAATGCAGTTCGATTCGGTACTCCCTGTGTTTATGAAATGAATAGCAAAAAAAACAAACAACCAACAAAATACGATCCCCAGCGGAGTCGCCAATTTGTTGTTGGGAAAAGTATCCAATACGGAATGACCCTATCCCACTCTAAGGGTGATAGTACCTCAGCAACAACCGAAGCAAAGCTATCTAAGATTTCTTCTTTATGAAAGTAAAACAGGGGAGAAAGGGATCCACTAACCGATGTCTTTCGCTAATGATTGATCCAATCTTCTCTCCTTGCTGCTTGCTCCCAGCTCCTTGCTCTTTCACTGGCCCAGCTACAAAAAGATCCTGCAAAAAGGCAAGAGAGGGAAACTACAAGAAGCATACATTCATAATTGATTCAAGGATTAGAATAAATCAAATACACAAGTATAACAATACACCATTGAGACACATGCATATAGAAGAACCTCAAATGCTTTATTAATGGAAGAAATAAAGTTCAAGGAGTGTTACAACCATAAGAGGCCCAATCCAGCAACACCTCCCAGCAGAAAGAAATCTCCTCTTCACCTCCTTCAAAGCAATCACCCAATAGCTCTAAACTCAAACCAACAGCACTTCCTTACATTCACAAAATTCCAGCCTCCCTAGACCTCATGAGAGAGCTCTATATATAGGAGTTTTGGAGAAAGGATGAGTCAGCTTGAGGATGGCATGGAGCTGACTAGTGTCCTCTCCCACTTCAGTTCTTGAGTCCACTTGGAGATTCTTACTTCCACTTGGAGATTTGGAACCTCTTACTCATCACCAGTCGAATTCCCTGATCCAAGTGTCATTTTGGAAGCTTCCTGGGCATTGACACCTTGAGGAATGAGTCTGCCACTTGTCCAAGTACGCTCAGTGCAGGTGGCCTTCTTTGCAGTTGACATTCAGCGTAGGTACACAGTGGAGCACTTGACATTCAGCGCAGATGCTCAGTGGAGCAGTTGACATGATCCAGAAATTGCTTGTTTTTGAGTGTTTTCAGGTGGAGAACTTTTATAAACTGTTGTGGTTTGTTGGCCTTGTTCCTCTAGGGGTAGGAACAACATGTTTAGGGACTTTGGATCCCTTAATTATTGACATTTCATGCTCAGTGATGCAAGGCACAAAAATGTCTATAACAGTTGCCCCCTAAAGTATGAGGTCGTTTATCGGGTGAAATGCTTTATCCAGGGGAGTCCGAAGTTCATCCATTTGCTGGGAGGAGACCTGTAATAAGATACAATACAATACATTATGATTCATTCTGCTTTCATGATCTAGCTGAGGCGGGCATTCCCATGCTCAACTTTATAAATACATTTTGGTACATAGAACAGACGATTGTCTGATGGTAGACTGGTAGTTCTGGAAAAACTACCATCCTTTGAGTAGGATTATCATCTGCTGCAATGATGTACATGTCAAATGTCTTTATATTTCCTGAATATATATCGCAGCCCGGATGGATGAAACTAGATCCGGGGTCTTCAAACTCGTTCGATCTTCACTCTAAGTACAAGTTGATCCATGTGAGAATTGCGCTGAAGTCGAACATGGAAAGACATCGCTTGATTACCGGTCAATGATGTAAACCGTTAACAAGTGCGAGAGGAATCACCGATAATGATAATGACCCTCAAGGTACTGCAGTACAATTCACGTGGTGTGAATATAGGACTTGGCGTTGAACACCACACAAAGTCTTCTGGTCGAAGGTCATTGATGTATACCTGTCGCCGGAAGTGAGAAACTTGCCATTGAGGCATGCAAGCTTCAAAGTACTGAGGGGGTTGTTCCTAGATCAACTTCTTGGATAATGAGCTGAAGTCGAAAAGAAGCGATCCGTCAAAGGAGGGCCTTAATGAATCCCACATCAGTGACACGGAACGGAGCTAATGATTTTAGTGGAGGTGAAAACAATCTGTGACATATGATTCAGGGTGGCGGTCATGAATGGATGAAGGATAATGTATGGCAATGGATGGGACATGGTTGACTCTTTCTGAACGACATCTCTTGAACATATAACGACACTGATGCGATGGATCGGTAGCATTACCCCAAATGTGGATGGTTTGGCGAAGACCATGGTGATGAGACCGGTGAATGAAACAACCCAACCCGATGTGATACGGGGGAAAAGTGTCATGTTCAAGAGCGACTTGCTACCATTAAAGCTTTGAGGTTCTCCCAATTTTTCCCCAGTCATTTCTGACCAGTACCTCTTTATTTTTGTCAAGCTTGAGGAGGATAACATATGCTTGTTCTATAACCTGCCCTTCGGGCAAGCCCATCGCTATGTTTTAACGAGCCTAGCGATAGGGAAACTCATTCTCGTCTAAAGACAAGTTTTTCGCTATTTAATCATTTTAACGAGTCTAACGACAAGGAAAACTCGGTCCTTTTCATTTTTAGAGAGTCTGAAAAGGTACAGAAAGTTAACTCCAAAATTCCTTTTTCGTCATCTAATCCCTTAAGTCCGAAAAAGTATAAAACAATACAGAAGGGATGAGTTTTCGATAACTTTAACGAGCCGAATAAAACAAGCGCTCGACCGTTTTGTGCAATAATCCCTCAGGTCCAAAAAGATTAAAATCTAGAGGAGGGATAGCTCTTCCGGTCATTTTAACGAGCTGGAAGGCCAAAACTCGGCAAACTTTTCATATTTTACGAGTCAAGAGAAAAGAGCTCAAAGAAGACTCGTCTTTTGAGGAACGAGTGATAAACAGGGATAGCAGCAGATTCCAGGTACAGGTTGGAATTTTCCAATCACGGCAGTGTCACAAGGATGGCTAGGTGAAATCACTCTTCGCAGCTGTTCCTCAAAATGGGTAAACAATCATATGGAGGTGAACGATCGGCCAAATGGAATGGAGGTGGCAGGTGCAAACACGACCAAGGATTTTTATGGCTAATAAATTTACGATCACAATGGTTATTTACCGGGATAGGTTCATTTTTTATTTAACGAGCTTGAATGCGCCAAAACACTGCTCAATCTTATGTTTATTTTTTAACGAGCATGAACTATGTGCTAAAATTGCTCAGATCTTGCTTTTCTATTTTTTAACGAGCATAAATTCCGCGGTAAAACTGCTCGATTGATAAGTTTGCATGCCCCCAGCATAATAACGCAAATCGAGGTGCATGCCCCCCAAGCTTCATTGCATTCAACTCGGTGGTTGGAATGAAGGTTTACCTTTGAGATTCGGAAAGGAGATCTGTTTCATTTTTTAATGAGGTTGACACAGTAAAAGAACTATCCTCATGACTCCTTGTTTCATTTTTTAACGAGGTTGACACGAGATAAGAACCATCCTCGGAGCCCACTGTATTTATAGTATTTCTATTAGGGCGATGATCGATGCTGACAAAATGTTTAAGAATCTTCCGAATCCATTCGATATAGAAGATTTCATATTGTAGGTTTCCACTGTGGCCACTTACGTCAGATTACTTGTAGGCGGTAGGGCAAAAGTACCCATTAAGGCAGGGTCTTTTAGGAGACCTACTCCAATATTTTGAAGCGAATGATTGCTTCCATGGATCATTGGAATGCTTCTCGTAACTTGTGAACTGTCGGGGAGGAAAGTTTGTTGGTCGACGACTGTAATTCCTCCTTGAAAGGGAAATGCAATCTTCCTGAAGTAGGTCGACACAACTGCGGCCATGGCATATATCCAGGGCCTTCCCAGTAGGATGTTGTAATCGAGGTTTCCATCGATTACTTCAACATCAATTCCTACTGTTTTGCCCCCTAGTTCAACTTGCAAGTTACGTAAAATCCCGTATGGAGTGTATGATCGTCCATCAAATGCTTTTAACGTCGTTGACGATCTCGACAAGGGTGGTGAGCTTAAATTCTTCCAGAAACTCATCGACATAATACATGTAGATGCCCCCTCATCAATAATTGTCCGATGAACAGTTTTGTTGAGGGCTTTCACTTGAATAAGGAAAGCTAGTTGAGCTGGTAACTGAGAGTCATATCCTTTATGATCAAAGGCCACAAGATTGGAATCCATTGGGTCAATCCCACTTATTGTTGATAATAAAGCTTGCTCTTGGGAGGGGCAATTTTGCGGTACCTCAAGTGTCGACATAACGGACGGCGATTGGGCCAGGTCCTCTATCTGTGCTATTTTCACACAAGGATTAAATGCCGTTTTGTGTACTGCTCCCTTTTGCGACTTTATCATTGGCTCAGGGATGATGGGTGGCACAACTTCGGTCAAAGTTGTTGTCGAACTACTAGGTCGTTCATTAGCCTTGTTGTTCGACAGCTTTGGATTCCTGTAATCCTTATTTGTCGTCAAAGCATCATTTTGCTACTTTGATACAGACAACATAAACACTTGGGATCAGGAAGCATTTTGATTAGCAACCAGTTCGGTTCTCGGGCTTGGAAACGGATCAGTCAACACAGCTGAGGTTTTCGAACTCTTAAAGAATCTTTTAAGCTCAGCTTTGTATGGACAATCTGTTGTCCAATGATCCTCATCGCATATATGACACCTCGTAGGGGGTTTCCTTTTTCTCCCTTTCTTTTTCTTCTTGCCCCCTAGTTGCTTCAGTCGTTTGCCCTTGTCGTCCGACACGGCACTTACTTCCGAGGCAAGAAGTTCCTCATTTGCATTTTGACCGGAAATCATACGGGCCTTTTTAGATATAGCCTTTGTCGATTTCATGTCTGTTGCGCCAATCACGCCATCGCCAACATGAGAGTCACTATTTGATTTAGGAGGAGGAATTGAAAATTCCGGTCTAGGGGCGTCAGGTATTTTATCATAGAGCGTGCCGGACTGAGTATATACGAAGTCTAGATATTGTGCACGAGCAATAACTTGCTCCTCCGTTACAACTCCCCCCTTGGCCACATCTTCCGTTATGGCAGGAAGTAATGACTTTATAAACCATTCAGCTAACAGCTGATCTGGAACGTAAGTCTTTACCATCCTGCGATGACGACGCCACTCTTGTATATGATCGGATATATGTGTGGCCGTCGTCTACTTGAAGTTGGTTAAGATTTCTGTTCCAGTTTCATACCTTATCAGTAATTGAAAATCGGTTAAGAAAGTCGTGGCTAGGGAACTGAAATTGTCGAAAGAGGCTCTAGGTAATTCAATATACCATTTAGCCGCTGGACCCGTCAATGTCCTCTGAAAAAGGCGAAGCCTTATCGAATCATCGTTCAGGGTGTTCGACGAACACCACAGATGAAAAGTCATGATGTGATTCGATGGGTCTTCACCTGGATTTCCATTGAATTTAGGAATGTCCGATGGAAGTTTATGCGGAATCGCTGGCCACCAAAGGGCATAAGCAATTGGATCATTCGTCAGCCGGTTTAGATCTAGTAATTCTAGAGTTGCTACAAAGGGCAACTGTTGATTCAGGTTAGGCGGAGCATACCGAGGATAAGATGGAATTGCCTGAGTAGTGGGTCTTTGCATACCAGCATAATGTATTTGATGCTGGCAACTTTGACAAGATTGATGGGCATAACCGTTATTATACGGTTGCCCATTACTTACAAAGACTTGTTGCTCGGGTCCTTGATATGATTGCTGGAATTGCGGTTGTTGAGTTTGAACCAGCTCTGGTTGTTGGACCATTTGCTGTTGTCCAATACTAGATGATTGACCAAGATGAGGAGTCATAGTACTTGTTTGAGCCTGAGTCGCTCCAGATAAGAAGGCACTAACAGGAGGTTGCGATTGAGTTGTCGAGACAAGAGGCTGTTGCATGGCAACCTGAGAAACTTGGGGTTGACATACAACAGGTAGTGCTTGTACTTGCGACGCAATCAACATACCAGGTATAGTGGCAACATTCGACACAGGGTAGACTGGTTGCATTGAATATGCAACCCTTGGTTGCTGAGGCAGTATTGGTACCCATCCGCTGGATGTAATTCCAGTTTGACCTGAACTTTGTTGTAAACTCCCATATGGTTGTTCTCCGGGGGGAACAATGAAAAGGCATACTGCCCTCCATATGGTGGTAATCCAGTGCTTAAAGGGTAGACTGGCCTTTGAAGACACATTGGATCAAGTTGTTGAGTTTCAACATAAGAAATACCAGATGATAATCCGGATGAAGAAATAGGAACTAACCATGTCGTCGAAACAGTCTCTGATTAGACTCCAGCTTGTTGTTGACAATTTGCCGGGACAGATGGTATACCAGCGAACATCGTTGGAGTAGCAGCAGGAGGCTCTGCCGCTGCTGTGTCGGATGACACATTCCTGGATGTCGACGGTTGTTCAGACATATTTAGTCTATCCAAAAGATTTCCTAGCGATTCTACAAGAACTTTGTGATGAAGGTAGACTAACTTCGAAGATCAACGCAGGAATAAAGGGTGATTGTTCCATTTAAAATAAATTGTTAACGACGCTTTAGACACAACTTGCTTTTTCAGTTTTAAAGAGTCGAGAAAAAGCTAAAGATGACTCTAGTCTCCTTCGATGTTTTAACAAGCCCGAAGTGACAAATGCTTGGATGGACTTTTTCTGTTATAGAGTCTGAAAAAGGCCAAAAGAAACTGCTCTGGAGATCTAGGCAGAGGGTGTGCCAAAATTTTCGCAAAACCACAGAATACGTTTTACGGTACGGGTGGTCGATCTTCGTGAATGCTGTGTTCACTGCATTGCAATCAGTAGAGCGGCCGACATGGCTTCCTAAGGATAAAGGATATATGCCTATAGGGGTCTCCCAATATATATACGATGGTACGTGGGAGCACAAGTCCGTATTAGTGCTATCGTCCCTCAGGAGGAATCACCCACCTTCTTAGAGATCGACAGTCACTACGTTTAACGACGCCGGAACACGTCTCTACCTAGACCTCTACGATGAGCGTTATGTTGCAAAGCGTTGTTAACTTGTTAGGTTCATTCAATATATTTTAAGTTGATCTTTTTAAAGTTTGTCTTTTAGGATCACCACGAGATGTATTGGTACAAATTCCTAAATGCAGTCTAAGATGATAAGCAAGCTTTATCCAATCTTTTCGACTTTGAAAATCCTAGCTACTAAGGGAAAAGAGAGCGACTATCTTTTCTCAAAGAGCAATCATCACACTCTAATGCACTCTTCCTAAATTCAACATGCAAACTTATCAAAATGCAAATGCACAATGCAGGTGTTTGTTTTCACTTTCTTAGTATAAATGCCTACAAAGAAAGCTTTTTGCACAACTTCGAATTTGCTTTTAAATGACTGAAAAATAAACAAGTTTACTTTTTCCCAAATCAGCAAGGGTAGAAGAGATTACAATCACTTTGCGATTTTTTCGAAAGAAATACTTGTTTCGACACTTAAAAGTGACAAATTCAAACCAATAAGCAAAAGCAAATGATAATCAAACTGCAAACAACCAATGAACTCTCTCCTAAGATCACAATCAATCAATCAATCAGATCTGAATCAAGGCTACAGGATGACTATTTCGCTCATGCAAAGGAAAACTGTAAATGATGCCATAAACACATAAAAACACTTACAGTCTTTTGTACAAAAATGAGGCGGATTTCAAGCAAAGAAAAGGGGTTATGAGACTGGTACCTATGCTGGTTAAAGGCTGCAAAAACAGAGATCAAAACAGGGCAAAAGACAGCAGAGAACCCCAGCTGCACAAGGCAAAACTGGTTCAGCGCAACCTCAACACTGTGGTTTTGACATTCAGTGCAGGTAGCCTTCACGGGACCTGCGCTGAAATGTAGAATGCCTTTACAGCAGTCGCGCTGAAAGAGAAACTCTCGTTTCTCTTGGGTTCCGGGTCATAAAATGCTCAAAAATCAACCGTTTCAGGCCAAATCAGAAACGCAAGCAAGGTATAAACAAAGGGATTCTTTGAGAGGGTACTAAAGACTATCACAAAGGATCATCAAGTCATTTGTGAGTTCATTGTTAAGATCATAGACAAAAACCCAGTGAAGGATCAAAGCAGCAACATTCTACTTTGCAAAGCAGTTCGATTGTTGTCGTTGAGTCTATGAAGTAAACAATGATGCAAACTCAAACAAAATGACTAAAACAAAGTTCTTCCCCAGTAGAGTCGCCAATTTGTTGTAGGGAAAAGTATCCAATACGGAATGACCCTATCCCACTCTAAGGGTGATAGTACCTCAGCAACAACCGAGGCGGAATAGTGGCAAAGAAAGTTGGTTTCAGATAGGTATATTGACTAGTAACAGGCTGCAAAAACAAGGGTGAAAACAGGGCAAGAAACAGCAGGGAACCCCAGTAGCACAAGGCAAGACTAGTTCAGCGCAGGTAGTACACTGTCAGTTTGACATTCAACGCAGGTAGCCCCTTCGGGAACTGCGCTGAAATGCAGACTGCCTTCACAGTGCCTGCACTGAAGAACGAAACTTTCGTTTCTCTTGGTTTCCGGGTCACAGATTGCTCAAAAATTCACAGTTTTTGGCCAAATCAGAAGCTATCAATCAAGTACACACTAAAGGGTAATTGGGAGGATGAAAATCTATCACTAAGAGTTGTTCAGAGTCCTTGTGGATCAGCTCTTCAAATCATAAACATGCCCAGAAACTGAGCTAGAGTAGCTGCCCTCTACTTTGCATTTGAAAGATCCAAATGTAGTTCGATTCGGTACTCCCTGTGTTTATGAAATGAATAGCAAAAAACACAAACAACCAACAAGATACGATCCCCAACGGAGTCGCCAATTTGTTGTTGGGAAAAGTATCCAATACGGAATGACCCTATCCCACTCTAAGGGTGATAGTACCTCAGCAACAACCGAAGCAAAGCTATCTAAGATTTCTTATTTATGAAAGTAAAACAGGGGAGAAAGGGATCCACTAACCGATGTCTTTCGCTAATGATTGATGCAATCTTCTCTCCTTGCTACTTGCTCCCAGCTCCTTGCTCTTTCACTGGCCCAGCTACAAAAAGATCTTGCAAAAAGGCAAGAGACGGAAACTACAAGAAGCATACATTCATAATTGATTCAAGGATTAGAATAAATCAAATACACAAGTATAACAATACACCATTGAGACACATGCATATAGAAGAACCTCAAATGCTTTATTAATGAAAGAAATAAAGTTCAAGGAGTGTTACAACCATAAGAGGCCCAATCCAGCAACACCTCCCAGCAGAAAGAAATCTCCTCTTCACCTCCTTCAAAGCAATCACCCAATAGCTCTAAAATCAAACCAACAGCACTTCCTTACATTCACAAAATTCCAGCCTCCCTAGACCTCATGAGAGAGCTCTATATATAGGAGTTTTGGAGAAAGGATGAGTCAGCTTGAGGCTGGCATGGAGCTGACTAGTGTCCTCTCCCACTTCAATTCTTGAGTCCACTTGGAGATTCTTACTTCCACTTGGAGATTTGGAACCTCTTACTCATCACCAGTCGAATTCCCTGATCCAAGTGTCATTTTGGAAGCTTCCTGGGCATTGACACCTTGAGGAATGAGTCTGCCACTTGTCCAAGTACGCTCAGCGCAGGTGGCCTTCTTTGCAGTTGACATTCAGCGCAGGTACACAGTGGAGCACTTGACATTCAGCGCAGATGCTCAGTGGAGCAGTTGACATGATCCAGAAATTGCTTGTTTTTGAGTGTTTTCAGGTGGAGAACTTTTATAAATTGTTGTGGTTTGCTGGCCTTGTTCCTCTAGGGGTAGGAACAACATGTTTAGGGACTTTGGATCCCTTAATTATTGACATTTCATGCTCAGTGATGCAAGGCACAAAAATGTCTATAACAAGTTACCAAATGTATCAGCCATCCCCAATTTAGATAGTGAATCTGCAACCTGGTTCTTCTCACAGTAAATATGTTGAAATGTAATCTTAGTGAATGTACCCATGAGATGATTGATTTGAGTAATCCAGCCTCAGAGAAATGGGGGAGAGAAATCTGGATATGTCGTGATACCCTTTATGAGGACTTGTGAGTCCCCATACACATATAGTGTGTCAATACAAAGTTGTCTAGTGATCCACACAGTCCCCATAGGACAAGAGTTTCTGCCCTCATGTTAGTCCCTCGTCCCCCATTCCAGTGAAGTCTATAATGGCGAAAGTGATCCACTCTCAGCCAAGCGCCACAACCACAGAAACAATTCTAGGAAGCCCCATCAAAGTAACCAGTCGGGAATTGTAATTCATATGGAGAAAATTTGTGGGATCCATCCTTAATCACACTGGACGAAATCCTAACTTCTTGAAAACTGAGTATTACCTTGTGAATGATGACTGAAGGAACAATCGAGGTCCCTTAAAAAATGAGTCGATTTCTTGCACACCATATTTCCCAAGTGGTAAGGAAAGGGATGGCCTTTTTATTTTTTCCCTGATGCATCCACCACAAAAAACATTCCTCCAAGCAATCAAAATTCCTGAAGGAAATTTTTAGAGCAGAGCATATGCTAGACCATATGTGGGTGGTGAACTAATATTCTAAAAAGAGATGATCGTTATTCTCTATGGCATTCTTTCACAGGGGGCACCTCCCGGTCCCTTCCAGCCTTGCTTAAAGAGATTCTCCCAAGTAAGATTTTTGTTTTTCCAAGCAAGTGAATTAAAGAAAATGATCTTGATGGGGATGTCAATTTTCGAAACAAATAAAAACCAACACAGATGGGGATCAGAGTAATTTAAATGAAATAGGTACCTGTAGGTATCCGCCACCTCAATCTTGTTTGCACCAAAATTTCCGCCCAGGTAAGAGAGTCACCCTCATCATGTTTACAAAGTCCCGCCTATCTCAATCGAGTAATGTATTCCTTCCAATTGGTTGCATATGAGTTTGGCAGGCCCATCAACTCTGCATTTTTCCAGACCGACGCATATCCATTCCAACCTTCGATCACTTGTTCTAAAAAAAGGAAGCCTCATTGTTGAAGACGTATTATCAAGTTTTCCAATAGAGCTTGTTCAACCTTCATCCCTTTGATGTTATCCATGCCTATCATAATATGGTTACCTATGCCAAAAGCCCAGCAGAGTCACTACAAGAAATATGCGGCCATTTTTTGAAAACCTCTCGAAATGTACGAACCCTGTGATTTCCCAATATGACCCAACCTGATCCAATATTCGATCCCCCTGTTATGCAGATAGTTAGAGACAACAATGTCACTCCAGATGTCATTTGTAAAGAAAGCCTACCACATGGATTTAAGAATGAGTGCACAACCGAAAAGGCAGGTATCGATGTTACCCCAACCCCCCAACTCCTTGGGAGAAGAGACCATATCCCATTTACACAGATGGATTTTACGGTGTCCCTCCCTGTCGGACCAAACAAATTCTGTCATGATCTGCTTGATCTTATTAATGACAGATGCAGGCAGTGTGTATAGGTGTGCCCAATAAACAACCATCTGTTGTAAAACCGTTTGTACCAGGGTAAATCTAACACCCAATGTTAAGCTCCTTTGTGTCCACCCATTTATCCTCTTCTGTACTTATCCAATAGCCACTACCAATCCGAGGCATTGTACCTGTTGGGTTTGATTCAGAAACCCAGATATGTGAGACCTTCACCTAAAGGCACAATCCAGAAATTGAACAAATCATTGAGTTCCTTGATTACTCCTGGGCCTCTAGCAGAATGTAAGATGAAAGATTTACCAACATTTTCCATCATCCTGGATGCATCCCGAAATCGTTGCAATATGTCATGTAGATGCCTCCATTGTTGGTAGGAGGCCATTCGAAATGTCAGAATGTCATCTAAAACAAATTATGGGAAATCCTGATGCATGCCGCCAGTTTGATGCCTTCGAAATGGCCCTCCAAAACTGCCTTTCTAATTTTAAGACTTGGGAATTCCATCAATAAGATAAACAATAGTGGATAAAGTGAACATCCCTGTCAAAGTCCCCTTCCAGCAGAGAAAAAATTGGATGGATATCCATTTATCAGATTTGCAAAGTGCGTCGATGTAACCCATGCCATAATCCATTCTATTATACCAGTGGATAGACCTACCTTAGTAATAATAACTCTAAGAAATGACCAGTCCACATAGTCACACACTTTCCATAGATCCACCTTCATAACAATAAACGACATCTTCCTCGTGTGTATTGAGTGTATGACCTCTTGAACAATAGTTACAACATCATGGATCAATATATTATGGAGGAAACCCGACTGCTCCATGGAGATGCGGTAGGAGAGTGTACCTTTGATGGGCGCAACAATGATTTTGGAGATGAGTTTATATATTGTGTTGTAGAGCGATATGGGGCGATAGTTCAAGAAGGTGGACATATCAGACGATTTGGGAATCAAGGCGATGAAAGTGGAGTTAATAGCTCCTGAGACATGACCTAGTGTCCAATATTCCTCCACCATGTTAAGAAGGTCCTTTCCAGCTAGATCATAAAAATGTAAGAAAAATTCCACGATCCATCCATCCGGGTCCAATATCTTATCCTTTGATAAGTTTTCAATGCGTGCAGGATTTATTCAAGTGTGATTGTTCGATAAACCTCCTCATTTGATTCGTCATTAAACATAAGAGGATACTCTCCAGCGCCCCATAACTGATCCTCAATGTGGCTTCCATGCCACTTCTAGAATATGGACCAAAAATGTAGTATGGATTCATTCTGGATGTCCGATGTAGTGTAGGCAACAATACCGTTCGATCTATTTATGTTCTAAATGGTGTTTTGATTATTCCTCTGGCTGGCATATCGATGGAAAAAATTGGTGTTATTATCACCTTCTCGCAGCCAAAGGGCTCGACTCTTGAGTCTCCAGGATGACTCTTATTGGGACAGGATTTGCCTCTTTCTTGCTTCCTATAATTTGAGTGATTCCCAAATATTTCCAAAAGTATTGCCCCTCTCCGTTGATTAGGTAGATGTGTTCAATTTCACCCATTATTAGATTCAAGTCTTTGGCCAAGGCACTTTACTTTTCTATTTCCCAAACCCTAATATGACTTTTCAATGCTTGAAGTAGATCAGACATGTGCAACATCAGGGATTTTTCATCCACCCGAGGGAAAGACTTCAAAAAATTTCTACTAGTGAATTAAGCTTCTCATCCTCCAACCAAATTCTGTTGAATTTAAAGGGTATGCCCAGACGTGGCCGCTCCAATTGCCATTGTAATATTATTGGCTTGTGGTCTGAGATCAGGGATTTTTCCACCCAAGTTCTGACACAGCTCAACCTCTCGAACAAGAATTCCTGTATAATGAAACGGTCCAATATTTTAGCAATATGGTCATCACCTACACAGCCGTTATGTCAGGTAGGAGAAAATGTTATGGGTCTAATGTCCTGAAGATGATTGAACTCAAATAGTTGGCAGAGATGGTCAGTGAGAGGGTCCGCTATGCACTTAACACCCCAACATTCATCTCCAGACAGAATAACATTGAAATCACCTGCCAGAATAAGAGACCCGATTTGGAGGATATCACAATCATCCATAATCTATCATTATACAGGGCATACACATTAAGGAAATGTAATCTCGCAGAAACATCCCCAATGTAACCTGATAGAAGGATACCACCAAAGAATTTATAAGCAGACATAGTAGCCCATCTTGGATCCCAAAGGGCATCCATATCGCCCGAATGAACTCAAGAATTAACTGCAACCATATGTCAGGTAGGAAAGATGTTGTAGAAATATTTAAGAACCTTCTCCGCTGAAGACATGGTCTCCCGTAACAGAATAAAAGGGCGAGTGGGTAGGAAGAGATGCTTGAGGGATAGAAGTTTTTAGTGATCCCCCAGGTCACGCATATTCAGTGAGAGACAATTCATTTAACAGGTGCAAATACAGGCGATAATTCTCTAAGAACCCGATTGAAAACAGATGTGATGGGCATATCACGTAAACCGTCCAAGTCTTGCGGATATTTGGTTCAAGGTTCTCGTCTCCCCTTTTTCCAAATGGTGAAATTTATAGTAGAGAATGATGGATAGCTATGAGGGCAAAGGGGGTCCCTTATGGATAGTGAGGGATGCCAAATCCAGAGATGGGTTCGCCATCAGGAACTCAATATCGATGTCCATTGAATTATGCTGGGAAAGGCTAGCCCCATCTATTGACCAAGAGGGGGAACGAGGGGGGGAGAGAATCAACGAGGGAGGGGTCAGACTATAGGCATAAGGAGGTGAAGGAGGTTGCAAAGGAATATCCAATGGGTCACCTAAAGGATTTGAGGCCTTGGGGGAAGAGGTTTGGTCCCTGATAGGTAAAAGATGTGGGGGGAAGAAACAAGCCTCTTGTAGTGGATACCAGAAGGGGGAACATAGTGAGGGGGAGGGCTAGGGATAAACCATTGGAAATATCAACGGGAGTGGAAATAAAATCATTGCCAATGGGCGATATTTTAGAGGAGTGATTAGTACCTGAGTGTACCGAGTTCTCTTTCACCACCTTCAAAGAGTTGTCCCAACGACCATTTCCACTGCGGCCATGGTGACCCTTTTGAGCAAACCTCTTTGGGAATGTTCCAATAGATGGCCCATTTGGTGGCACAACAAACATCTGAAAGGAATACACCAATAGTCCAGTTGATGATGGTGGATATTATCATTCCATGCCAAATCAATTTGACTAAGCAATCCGCCAGAGAAACCCATTTCAACAAGAATCCGCGCTACCCACTTGTCACTGGCGCCCATGCATTTTAGATTGACATATACAAACCGTCCTATAGAGTTTTCGATTTGCATGAGAACCCTGCAAGTCCAGAATTCCAGTGGGAGGTCGTGTATCTTGACCCACACGAAGTTATTCCTTGGTGTATCACGAAGAGGGTCGAGCCCACATATCAACAGTGTAGGTGGAGGAAACTACGACCATGAGCCCATGGGATGCTTTTGATGCGTTCAAGGTCTTCTTGGTACATGAAATGGAAGTTGTACCAGCCATTCATCAGTCTGCTAACTTTCGAAAAATATCCAAGTGTGGAGGACCAGGAATTGTTTACCCATGGCTGCATATCGAGCTCCTTCATGTCTGCAAAATACCATCTGCCCACTAAGGCACGCTTTTGTAGACTGACAACCTGATCCCACATTACGTCATATCCAAAGATGAGTAATTTTGTGTTCGGGGAAGGTTTGATGTTTTTCCCAAGAGCAGGCGTGTTAGATCGAGGAACATTCCGTAGATGAGAATGATTAGAGGAACCATATGAGATCGGGATGCCACCTGTGTTACATGCACAAGGCTGGGAGGAGTTTGAGATGCTAGCAGTCGCTTGATGAGGAATCGTAGAGAACCAGGGGTAGTTAATTCTTTCCGCAAAAACCATTGCACGAATGAAGGCCTCCTGTGTCGACATGTCAGCATCCAGGGACAAAATAAAGTCTAGCAGTTATACCATGTGCGAAGGAGTAAGACAGAAACGTTAGGAGAAACGTAAGGGTCCTGACGGTAATGGAGAATACAATAAGTCAAAGCAAAGGACAGTGATGGAAAGTGAGGTACAAGAGTACCCAAGAAAATCCTAATACGGAGAGCCAGACAATTAGATACCAACTCCAAATCAACCTATAGTGGAACCTTAATTCCAACTCCCGATCAACCCATAATGTAACCTAATTAAGGAGAGTCGCCATTCCAAAAATGAATTGTGAAATACAGTTATATATCCCTACCGGCGGAATGTTCATACACCCCTCTCGAGATTGATATTATCATGTGTCACCAAATACTAGGAAGGATATTAATTAAATATGAAATGCATGTCTTAAGGACCAAAACCCCTCCGTTATATTAAAAATATATTTATGTCGTAGCGTACCACCACCATTGATATTTCCAAGTGACAATTATCTGAAATGGAATAGAAAATTACATATCTTTAATACATATTGAACTTTGTTAAAGATTAACAAATTTATTCAATCAAGAATTTTAGTATGTATAAATTTCCATTGTTACTCTTTAACTTAAAAATAAAATAAAATTTTTAATACATATTATATTATATTACACTATCTCGTTACTAATTTAACTATCTCGTCACTATCTCGTCACTGCTTTTGTTTTTTTATACCAAGTGACTCTCATTTTGAAATTTTGACGGTGTGGATAACAATCTTTTCAACTATTTAAATTAAATTTAATTAAAAAAATTAAAATTATTTAAAACAATCACTACAACTTTTCATATATTTAATTATTATTATTAATAAATTACAAAATTTTAAATTCTTTTATATATTTTTTCTTACCTCCATAATTTTGGCTTAATATTACAAAAATATAATTCCATAAATTTAGAGATATACTTTATAAATATAAGTTCCATAATTAATTTTATATTTAAGTGAGATTTATGAAGGATGATACATTCATAGATTACATTTTCTTTGATATAAATATTTATGAAAATATTTGATTTTATAACTATATCTAAAATTGTATATTAATATTTTTATTTGTTACCCTCTTATAAGTAGAAAACGCCATAGTCTAAAAATTATGTTTTTTTGTCTTGAAAGTTATGGAAATTCATGTCATATTTTGAAAAATATGGTAGGGATTTTTGTAAATCCAATTAAAAACTATTAAAATTCATAATTTTAGGCGCCTCAGACTTTTTTGATGGTCCTGAATCCATTTCCACCATCAAAAACATGATTCAAGCACTGCATTTTACTCGAATTCCGACCACGACCACTTTTCATTGTTTGGGAAATTCCTCTACCACCGTAGAAAACTACTTTATACTCAAAATCAATCATAAGAAATAATTTATATTATTTTTATTTTTATGAAATAGATTTTTTTTTAATCATGAAATTGGAAAAATATAAAAAATACGGATGAATTTGTTCATATTTATATTCACCTCTAAATGCGGATGAATTTGGTCATATTTATATTCACCTCTTTTATAGAGAACCTTCACTTGTGGGTAAAAAATGCGGATGAATTTGGTCATTTATATTCACCTCTTTTATTGAGAACCTTCACTTGTGGGACAATATTATGTTTGAAAATGAAGTTAAACATAATAAATGGAAAAGTTAAGCATGTTCAACCTAAAATTATTATTGGTTAATATCAACGGTTATTTAATGAAAATAATTGTCATAATTATCTTTACATTAGAAAAACACAATTACAATGGGACAAAATATAATTGTAAATCCTTACCGAATCTTTCGGATTTAAAAAAAAACATTGAAAAGAAGTTCAAAACATCTACAGTGCCAGAAAAAACCACGGAAAATTTATGTGTTTTATTTTCAGTTGTCCGCATCGATTTGACTTGAGAAGTAAAAAGGGGAAAATTTCGAATGCGTTCTTTTAATTTCTGTACACCACTATATATAAATCTTACCACCTGGCACCCCGCCTAAAAATATAATCTTACAACTGGAAAATCGTAAAACTGATACATGAAAAACTTATAGTCAAGTTTATAAAATAACAAAAAAATTAGTTATTTTTCTGTTGTGTAGTGATATGGTTTAATAGGAATGATATATTGTTGAATTTAGGTTTCTGTTATCTATAGTAAGTTTTTTGAGAATTTTTTTTGCCGAAATCATATTGTAATACATTTGTTGACAAGTGTGATTCATGGTTATGGTAAGTTGAAGAACCAAATCATGGCTGCAATATAAATAGAGAGAGTAAGTTATCTAATGGTTATATTTGATCCGGAACGGCTACAATTTGACCAAGAAAAGACTATATTACATTAGACTGGGTGACGAGACAGGACCAACAGATATAGAGAGAGACATATATTTAGTTAATTAAATTATTCGAAAGTTAATTTCACTTCTATTTACTATTAAGTGTAAATTCCTTGCATTTAACTAAATTAACTAACAAGATTTTTTTTTTAATAAATTTATTATATTAAATAATAAGAATAAATGAGTAATATCTACATAACCTAATCAGTTAGATGGTTTTTATGACTTAATTCATAATTTAATTTAATTAAATTAGAAATGAAGTAATTTCTATTTAGAATATAAAAAATATATCTATTTTCAATTAGTTAATTAATTCAATTTATAATTTTATTTATTTTTATTGAGTAATTGGTATAAAACTTTATAATCTTATTAAGTATGTTTTATGAATAAAAGACTCATTTATATAATAATTAAGCCGTAAAAATTAATACAGGGATTACAGAGTGAAAAACCAAATAGAAGAAAGGGAAGATTGGAAAAACAATCTACAGGGGTCGAGGGGGAAAGTGTTGGCTAGGAAGAAAGCACCGAGATATCCAACAATCGCTAATTTTGGAGTCGTCGTTTCTATTGATCTATTGAGATTGCTCGGTTTTTTTTCAATTTCTATGGCTTCTCTAAATTTCCGGTGATGAAAATGCCCAACTTTGGCAATAACATAGATCTCCTCAATACATACATGATAGTTAGTCTTTCCATATGTGCGAAGGTGGAAACTCGGTCCTCCCATATTTTATGTCGACTAAATGACAACAAGTCTCACTAACACAGAGAATCCCACAAAAACATAAATACTTTTCATATCTTTAAAATCAACCAAATCTTTTATCGATCTTAAAAAAAATCTAAATACTATATATCAATGAGACATAGTACATTGCATTAATATAACAACTGAATTAATTTTCCCCATGGTTAAAAAATGTTGTATTTACACATACAAATCTGAATTTCGGTACATAGAAATTGGCGCCGACTTTTTTCTTCCTCATTATTTCAATGTGGACGAGTCGTACTCTCCACATGGCCCTCTTCACCGCGTTTTTGGTACATAAAAATTTCCACCTTGTCTCCTGTTCCTCATTATTTCAAGCCTTTTCACGGTTTCCTTATTATTTCAACTTGGTCTCCGCAGGGCCCGCTTGATGGCTTTTTCGGAAGTAAAAATAGAGTAATTTATTTATCAATTTAAATCCGGTTTTTTATTTTTATTTTTTTGGGGAAATAGTGGAAATTATAGTAAAATTGTGATAAAATTTGATCGAAATTTTGGAAAATTCTAGTTATAGTTGTAAATTCTCAAAATTTTGAAGTCTCATGAATTACCATTAAAAAAACAAAAAGATTTTAATCTAAGAAAGCCATAATTTTAACTAGAAAAAAAATGGAAATTTTAGTAGGATTTTAAAAATATGGGGCAGAAATTTTTGGAAATATAAGTTGTTTTTTTTGTTTTTGTGTTTTTTTTTCAGAGAAAAAAGCAGTATATCATTTATATTAAGATAATATAAAAGCCTTCATGAGATACATAAAGGTGGCATGTGAAGCCACGATCCAAGATGTTTGAGAAGAAACTGTGGCAGATGGTCCAAAGATTCTCCAAAAAACAGGCTGACATGAGAAATTTTTGGAAATACAAGTTACAGTGGTCAAACTTCAGGATTATGGCTGTCTCATAGTTGGGTGAATCCATTTCCATTTTGGTTGCCCCATAATTCTTGATAGTGTTGAATCCATTTTCATTCCCCTTAAAAAAACACTATTCAAACAATCCTAAAATTAGATTTTCCACTTCTATTTCTCCTTTAAAAACACGATTCAAAGACTCTTAAAATTCAAGTTTTTTGGAAAAAAAAATTCCTAAATTCTAACGGGAATTTCACAGTCCTGGAAAAATATGACATTAATAAAAGCGCCAAAACAAACTATTGAAACACTGTTATGGTCAATTTTATTCTGGTAAAAAATTGTTTTCCCGATGAATCAGCGTTGGAATTTCAAAAGAGACGGACCCGTCAAATTTGGCGTTTTTCACTGTTCTGACTTATTTTCATAATTTTAACCCAAAATCTTGACCATTTTGTATTTTTTAAACGATATTTGACGACCAAATCACTGTATAACAGCGAATTTGCCCCTCAATTTTTTTTGCTCTCAGCATAGGTTTCTTCTTGTTGTTTTTGGTAAATAAAAATGGAGTTGTCTATAATGTGATTTTTTGGAGATTTTAGTGATGGAATCCGGCGGAAAAAATTGAGGTTAAATCTTGGTTTGTATTATTTAAAATGTTTTTTAACTATATATTTGGATTCAGCACCCTGAAAAACCCTGGAACGTTTTGATTGTACAGAAATTAGCTATCAAATTTGCCATTCCAATAAATTGCTACCAGATTTTGACCAGAAAAACCCACAAAAAAACATCCAAAAAATCGCATTATAAACCACTGCAATAAAAATTGGCAACGTAATCCCTTATTCCTCATTATTTCAACTTAGACGAGACATTCTTCGAGAAAAAAGGGAAAAAAACTTGGACAATACATTGGGACCATGGGGTCTCTTCGGGGCGTTTTTTTCCACAAAATGCGAAAGGGTTAGGTCATAAAAATTGGCACCTAATCTCTTATTCCTCATTATTTCAACTTGGACGAGACATTCTTCGAGAAAAAAACTTTGACGAGACATATTCTTCACATGGGGCCTCTTCACGGCGTTTTTTTCCACAAAATTTCCGAATACTCTTAAATGCCCCAGCTTTAAGTAAATAGTCAAGTGGGTGAGTGTATGTCAGTGTTGGCGTGCGTTTTTTTCCACAAAATTTCCGAATACTCTTAAATGCCCCAGCTTTAAGTAAATAGTCAAGTGGGTGAGTGTATGTCAGTGTTGGCGTTAATAGTGTAGCTGATTTTTTGGAGTTGTTTTAGTATGATTTTTGGAAGTATTTATGGTGGATTTTTTTGGTCCCTCTAAAATTTGGTAGGATTTATTGAAATCATATGCTTGATAGGTAATCATGTGCAATTAAAGTGTCTTCAGGTTTTTTAGAGCGCTGAATCCGTATGTACAATAAAAAAACTAGTTTAAATAACACAAATCAAGATTTCACCTCAAATTTTTCCACCAAATTCCGACACAGAAAAATCCAAAAAAACAACTCCCATTTCTATACTCTTTTGTCAAAGTAAATAATGAAGATAAAAAGACGGAGAAAATAACCATTTTAACTTTACTTCTATATTTTTTAGATGTCTAATTTTTTTACTAAAAGTGTTGACTAAAAAACTAATAATGATTGATCTTATTTTCTCTTTTATTGTGAAATCTGACTTGAAAAACTAACCATAAATTTGACTAAAACACTAACCATCTGATTAATCAAATAAAGCATGTTTTCCCTCTATACAAATCAGATTCCTTTGTTCGCAACACATTGTCGCCAGTGGCTTTTTGGCTTTAAATAAAAAGCTCAGAAGTCACCCCTTGAGCTGATATCGATTCCGAAAGACAGGCAGCATGCATTTCGTGGGATGAGGTGGTTCATTTTGCTCGCTTCGCTGCAGCTTCTGCCATGCGCGGCACCGGGGCGAATTCTTTCACACGGATCCTCAACGGGAATCGATCGCGAACCAGTCTTGGTTTCCAATGGAGTTCGGGAGACGCCTTCTTGGGGCTTGATAGCGAAGCACAGTTCGCAGACAGGCCTGCGACGGTTTTTGTCGTCGGGTAGACTTGAACATCATGTAACCATAAGCCGCCATCAAAACCGTAAGGCATGAAACCGTAAGTCTGATCGCGAACCAGTCTTGGTTTCCAATGGAGTTCGGGAGACGCCTTCTTGGGGCTTGATAGCGAAGCCCAGTTCGCAGACAGGCCTGCAACGGTTTTTGTCGTCGGGTAGTTGCGATGAGACTTACGGTTTCATGCCTTGCAGTACCACTGTAGTGGGAAATTTGGTTTTGAGGATACATGATGTTCAAGTCTGCCATGTTTATTGCGGATGGCTGCGAGCTTTTGTTGACTCAGATGGGCCCCGGAATAATTGGCGGGTTGCTTCTACCTATCATCGGAGCCTTCTCCGACGTCGTGCTGATCGCTGGTAAAAACATTCCCCCTTTAGTTTCTGTTTTGCAGTTCAGGTTGAATGGTTTTGCAGTTCCTTTCGGTCCATTTATCTGCTCGTCGTAATAAGCATCCGTAAAGTGTTTGCCTATTGATTATCTCCGGAACGATTGTGATTTCAAAGCATTGAATATTGAGAAGTTCATTACAGGTTTGCAGATTCTCAAACACTGTCTATAAGTTTTCAGACATCAAACGGATAGAATCTTGGATCATAATATAAAAATAGATGCTGAAGCAGTCATCTGAGTAATGACATCAGAATTCACCAAAAAATATAGTAAGCAATTTAAAAGTCATCCTATCTGAAAAGAGGGTTTTTTTTTTTTGGAATAGAGAAATCCAAGTATTAGCGAGGAATTGTGAAGGTCTTAACATGGAGCCAAGTTTCTTGCAATTTAATGGTTACATGTAAACCATCAAGATCTGAATCCAGAGCATACTTTGATCATCTGTCTACCTTAGAATTTAAATTTATGCTAATATGCTGGATTGTGGGATTTTTGAGGGAACTCCAAATGTTTTTGATTTGCTTTAGCCAACCTTGTAGTGAGGATTTATAAATATGTGCCAGTGAACAAACATAATCAATGACTACCTTGGAGTCGCCTAAAACATGTAAGTTTGGAATGCCCAGAAAATTTGTGAACCAAAGTAATCCCCACAGAGCCATTACTTCCGCCTTAGGGTTTGTCCCAGTGCCAACCCCTAGTAGACATGGTATGATAGTTTTGAATGAATATTGATGATGAAACCACAACCACATTTGTGATCTTGTGAAGCCCCCAGTAAACATGGTATGATAGTTTTGAATGAATATTGATGATGAAACCACAACCACATTTGTGATCTTGTGAAGCCCCATCGAAGAATCCAGATGGATATACCAACTCCAAAATTTCCAGTGGTCAAGAGGGCCTCTGTTTTGGGGAGGATTGTAGAACATCATTTGATTTTTGAGCAATTCTCTCTAGCACATTCGACGTTAGCTCCCTGTGATTGTTGAATATGATGTTGTTGTGCCATTTCCAAATTTCCCAAATGAATATGGTAGGGATGAGTCTTCGCGGGCTAGTTTGGTTGCTCTACCAAGTCAACTATAGTTCAATGTCGCAAATGTATGGTCCCAGGTGGCCAATTCTGTGGTCCAATTGATGCCATAAAATGGAGACTGAATTACAAGTTTTGAAGAGGTGAGTATTGTTCTCAGCATCATTACCACATAGAACACAATATCCAAGGCTAGATCAGTTCCTCACTTGTAGGTTTTCCTAGGTCAAATTCTTATTCTTCCACACAAGCCAAAGAAAAATTGTGATTTTTATGGGAAGTGGACTCCAAAATTTAGCAAACCATCCATTCCTTGGGTGGTCAGATTGCAGAATACATAATTGATAGTATGCATCAGCAACCACAATATTGTTTTATGATAATTTACCGATCCAAGTAATAGAATCCACATAATCATCTCTATAAAGACCCGCCAGATTCAAATGAGAGCATATGTGCTTCCAATCGTTAGCAACAGCGCTAGAGAGATTTAGTTGAGCAGCCTCTTTCCATATTGGTCTGTTGTTTTCCCAAGTAGAAATCACTTGGTGCCAGAAGAAGATACCACTGCGATGAAGAGTTTCAATGAAGTGGTTTGGGAGAGCAGACTCTTTCCATATTGGTCTGTCGTTTTCCCAAGTAGAAATCACTTGGTGCCAGAAGAAGATACCACTGCGATGAAGAGTTTCAATGAAGTGGTCTGGGAGAAGGACAAAGTCAGACAGTCCTTTAATGTGGTCGCGGCCCATAATTATATGGTGACCAGAGCCCAGGTTCCAAGCCAGCATATTAATAAATATATTTTGAATTTTAGTGAAACTTCGCCAAATAGCAGAGCCAACAACTTTCCCGATATGGCCATTTCTCATCCAGACTTTAAAGTCAATGTTGCTCAGATATTTACTATTAATGATATCACTCCAAATACCGATCCCAAAAATCCCATGCCATATGGATTTAAGAAGGAGTGCTTGTCCAAAACGACGTAGATCGAGGATGCCCCATCCATCCATAATTTTTGGAAGGGTGATGTGTTGCAGCTTAGTTAAGTGGAACTTCTTTCGCTGCTTCATGCCGGACCAAATAAAGATAGTTGTGATTCTATCTAGTTTTTTAATGATGGCAGCCGGAAGATGGTACAAGTGCGCCCAGTATACACTGAGTTGTGTTGTCACTGCATGGACCATAGTGAAACGTCCACCCAAAGAAAGACATTTATTCTCCCACGCGGATATTTTCAAAAAATATGTGTCAACTAACCAATTCCAATCCATATTTCTGTTTAGTAGCCCCAGAATCAGAACATCATCCACAAAAAACCATGTGAAATTTGAATATTTTTGCCAAGTTTCAAAGGAGAGAAGAGCCCCGTGGCCACAACATCAAAAATATGTAGGCTAAGACCATCCATTGCAAGGGTGAATAAAAGGGGTGATAATGAACAGCCCTGCCTGAGCCCCCTACCTACTCGAAAAAATGTGGTTGGGTATCCATTTAGGATAATAGCAAACTGAACAGAAGTGACACAGGCCATGATCCAATTTATTGCTTGAGCTTGAATACCGATCTCGTGGAGAACCAGCCTCAGGTATCCTCAGTGCAAACAGTCGAATGCTTAATACCGATCTTGTGGAGAACCAGCCTCAGGTATCACCATTTCTCATGATTGTTGCATATGTTTTATTGGAAGTAATGCTTTTATGATTTTTATGTTGTGATTTCTGTTTTCATAGAGTGTTTGTTTAATGATTATTTTTTGAATGATTGTGATTTAAGCATCACTGGCCATTTTTTTTTGAGTGATTTATTTTTATGATTGTTAGATCTGTTTTATTGGAAATAATGTTATTTTTTTCATAACTATTTATTTTCATAATTGTTGGATTTGTTTTATTGAAAGTAATATTTTTAATGACTTTTAAATTATAGTGAGTTGTTATTGTGTGAGTTCTTAAATTAATAATTAATTTTTTTTAGTAATCTAAATCTACCACTCTCACATCTAAAAATATCATATATTTTTATATATATAATGTATTTGAAATTAATAAAATCATAATGTAATTTTTGTTGTGTGTGCGAACTTTCTCACGCTCTTTAGATTTCTAACATGTTTTTAAATTTTACTCTGTATTTCATTTTTAATATTGCTTTTACATTTTAATCTGTATTTCCTCTTTAATATTACTTTTAATTTGACGTTTTACTGATGTCTTTAATTTGATGTTTTTGATCTTTAATATTGCTTTTGCATTTTAATCTGTATTTTCTCTTTAATATTGTTTTTAATATGATGTTTTACTCATGCCTTTAGTTTGATGTTTGAATTTCATTTTTTTTTAAATATTTCGTTCTACAATCTTATTCTATACCAAGAATCTTTAATGATGCGTTTAATTGGATGTGTGAATTCTTTGTTATACATTCTTGTGAAATAATTATGTTTTTATTTGAGATATAAGTCATGTTTTTAGTCTTAATCATAATTATTTTAATTTATGAGATATAGATTAAGTTTATAATATTATTATTTTATTATTAAAAGTTTATTTAATATTAATTTTATTTAAATATAGTTAATCAATTTTTTAATTAATCATAATCATTTATCATAAATTTGATTATACTATTATAAATTTAAATAATCAATCTATATCAACCATATTTATTAACGGAAATCTCAACCATTTTTATTATAATAATTTATAATCATTCAAACATAAACTTTTTTAATTTGGCTATCTTTTTCGAAATCTCATAGCAATCTCCACTGCCTTCACCATCCTCAGAGTCAAACATCATATATCTGGATTGGTGGTCTTCTCAACAAATCCTTGGCGAGATGATCGTAGCTCTAAATTGATTATTCTTGGTGTGGTGTGTTTCCTTCAATTTAACTAGGCCTAGTATCATCTTTAAATTGATTATTCTTGGTGTTGCGTGTTTCCTTCAATTTAACGATGCCCTTGTTTTCTGATTTGTGTTTAGGAAAATCGCTAATCATCTCTCTACTTATTTCGTCCAACATTTGTTGGATGTTAGCAAGTGGATTGACCTTGTATTTGATGTATTACTGGTTTGTGGGTTTCTAATCTAGCAATCTTCTCTTTTTAACAAATTGCTTCATATGCAAACCAATAATGTTCAATGTCATCATTCTTTTCTCCATAATATTGGTGAGAGTCAACTGCCAAAAGGCAAGCGTTTGGTATTTCAGGTCATCTTTTTAACTATAATTTTTTGTCATGATATGTTTGGAAGTTTCCCAAATGGATTAGATTGGAAATGTGACCCTATATCATATACCAAAAAAATGATAGACATAAATAATATTTTAAAAGGAAAACCAAGTTTATATGGACTCTATGATTATATAATACAAAATCTAAATTTAGTTTTTATAGATAAAGCTATATACCCAAAATTAACACCTATATATGAGAATATATGTACTAAAAATGAAATAAAATATGAGTTAAATAGAAGTTTAATCACATAGCATAATATTCCTGATGCTCATTAACAAAAATAAGACAAGATGTTTTTCAATAAAAGTGGAGTGCGAATTGGAAGAAGAGGGCAACTCCACTTCCAATTGAATCACAACCCATATTAAGAGTAACCAAAGATACATTAACTACATATACTACAAGATATACAATTGTTTTTCCAACTTTCTTGACAAACATAATTGCATCATAAAGATTAAAGTGTTTGAAATTAAATTTCAAAAGATGCTTAGTTAACTTTTCATACCAACCTCGTGTTGCTTGTTTTATGCTAGATAACAATTTTATGAGTTTACATGCTTTATGTTCTTGTCTTGTCATAACAAAACTTTCTAGTTGAGACATGAAAACATTCTCTTTCAGGTCTCCATTCAAGAAAGTGACATTTACATTCATTTGATGAACTTTCCATCCATTTTGAGTTCCCAAGGTAAAGTTAGTCCAAATGGTGGCTCATTTGGTTTTGGAGGCAAAATATTTTTTCATAATCAACACCTCTTTTCTATGCAAATCCATTTGCCACTAACCTTGCTTTGTTCTTTCCAAGTGAGCCATATGATTTGTAATTGTTATTCTAGACTCATTTGCAGCCAATTGGTTTAGTTCCAAATGGAGGGTTCGCCAACTTCATGTTCCATTCTTTATGATATTATCATTTTGCATTTCTTATTTCCATTTATCATGAAAAACAACTTCTTTAAAAGAGTTTGGTTCAAATTTAGTAGATACATTCAATTTAGAATCATTATGAAACATCCATATCATCTATATCAATTGGATTTGTTTGGTTTCTCATGGAGGGTCCACCAACTTCCGTTTTCCATTCCTTATGAGAACATCATACTTGTTTTGCATTGCTTCTTTCTATTTATCATTAGAAGTAACTTCTTTAATGTTATGTCGTAAGAAACTTGCCCCCCTCCATGTATCGTGAAATGTGTTTCATACAAACTGAAACACATTTCAACATTTGTACAAAGAGTTCCCAAATTAAATTTATCTATTTTTTCTTTAATTTAATTGTTGGGACCCATTTTTTGTTTTATTGCCTAAATAGAGGCTAGTTATGAATTAATGATATTTTTAAAAAATTATAAGAATTTTTTTTTTTATTTTATTTATTTATTTATTTATTTTTTCTTTTCTTCTTAAAAATGGGTTTTACTCCTGCACCAATATGTTGTTAATTAATGGTAAAGTTAAATTCTTAATGTAAAAGAAATGTCACTTTTACTTATATTTTTAACATTACCATTAATTGTTTCATGATGTTTGAGAGTGTTTCCAACCTCATCAATTTTTATATAGAGAAAGTAGGATTTCATATCCTATTCAAAATCCAATAGATTAACAAACTTCAGAATTTCAAGATTATTTTTATTATATTCTATCATGTATGAAGATATGGAATTGGTGGTTAGTCAAGAGCACAAAGCCTCTTATGTACATTGATGCTAGTGATATTTCTTGTTGAACTCTTTTGTCAAGGCCTTAGCAAAAATGTACCCCACTCAAACCAAAATCATTGATAGGGCATGCTAGGGTTTCTGTGGGATATTTTAAAGCTTGAATTAGGTATTTTCATCAAAATCGGGTGGTGTTTGTTTATGCCTAGAGAATTGAGGTAAAGGAAAAGGGTGATACTAACAATGAGGATCATTACTTCTAATTTAAATTTTCTTGTTCATTTATTCATAATGAGCTCTTTCCAAGTGAGTGTCTGTGTGTGTGTGTGTGTGTGTGTGTGTGTGTGTATATATATATATATATATCAAATTTCTTCATTCCAAAATTTTGGTGGGTCACGTTTCCAATATGTTTATGTTTCATAAACACGTATCCATTTCCTCATAACCTAGCTTTAAAGGAATTTTGTTCAAAGTTGGTAGATAAATTCAATTAACAATCATATGAAACATCCATATCTTCTATATTAACTGAATCAAAATTTTCTACATGACCTCCATCTTGTCTAATGAAACCTCCAATTCTTATCTTTTCGGCCTTAAGGATGAACAATTTCAAGTTTTTGATGAGCCAATTTTAGGGACATTTCTAAGATTGTCCAAGTTATTCCACTAATTGAGAGTCCATCTCAATTAAATCATCAAAAAGTCTTCTTGATTTAATGGAATTTCCAAACTTCATGAGGGGGATATGATGCTTTAGAAGAAGATTCCAAATATTGATTTAAGACAAGGATCCGCCATTCAAGATGTAGAAACTCATTATCAAATTCATATAGGTCTTCACATGAGTGAATCTATCCAAACAATCAAGTTGTCACTCAACAATGTTGTAAGTATTGGAGGGTTGAAGAAAAATCACATCGCTAGAAAGAACAAACTTATTTTTTACCTCATCATAAAGACAATATGGCTTTGTGTTATATGAATACACCAAGAAGATGCACTTTTGACTCCATGCATATAGCTTTATCTTTTGTTCCTTGGGAAGCAAGGTATAACAAGTGGAAGCAAAGACATTGAGATGCCTTATTGAAGGAATGTGGCAATACTACATTTTAGGAGTGTTCTTTTTTAGAGCATAAGATGGGCATCTATTTCTCACGTCCATTGTACATTGAATCACATCTACCCAAAACATAAACTTTACATTTTCGAAAAACATCATGGAACGAAAAATATTCAGGATAATCTTGTTCATTATTTTAGCTACACCCTTTTATTGAGTATTATATGGAATTGTAATTTTTGAAACCCATGTTGGTGAATATAGTTCTCAAATTAATTAGAAGTATATTCTGTTACTTTATTAGTATGAAGAGATTCAATATTTGATTGTGCTTAATTTTGAATCCATATATGAAAATTTCAAAATGTTTCCAAAGTTTGAAATTTACTTTTCAACAAACACACCCAACACATTTTGGTGTAATTATCAATAAAAGTCATCATATATTTATTACCATTAGAAAAAGGAATACACATAGTGCCACACAAATCATAATGTATTACTCCAAGTTTTTACATGCTCTAGAAATGGAATTATGAAATGATTGTTCTTTATGCTTTCCATAGATACAAGCATCACATTGTTTTAGTTTCCTAGGAATAGTAGGCAAACAAGAAACACTATTCTTTTTAAGTAAACAATGGATTTCATAATTAATACGTCCAACTCTACCATGATAGAGGTACACAATGTTCTATGCATGAGTAGATGCCCCTTTTGGCTTTAGCAATCTTTTATCCTCCAATACATTCATGAAGACCATGTTGTTAGATGCCTTCGTTATTTCTACTTTACCATCAAATATATGGATAAAGTATCCTTACTGGAAAATGTGCATAAGGGACAACAGATTGCTTAACAACTTTGCAAGATAGAGCACATCATGTAGAAGAAAAATAGTAAATCCAGGTAGTTTAAGATTTATGCTACCAAGTCCTAAGGATTTAAGACTTGATTTATCTACAAAGTGAATTGTTCCATCTACATTATCATTGAAGTCTTAAGAGAAGTCTCTTATAAATGTCATGCAACATGTTGCACCTGTGTCATGTGGCCATTAATTTCTCCAAGAAACAAATGAAGTGGAAAAAATATCTCAGTTACAACAATATTGCTATAGGAAACAAGATAATAAGCAATTTAAGTGCTTTACCTTTTGCCAGGTTTGTTGTTTTTCCTTTGTCTTCTTTTTTATTTTGTTTGTCTTTGATCTTCTTCGAGGGGATTCTATATGTTAATGTATCATGTTCATATAATTATTGTAACAAATGCAATGAAGATTAGATCTTTCCCCTTGATGTTGTTTACCCTCCCTACCTTTGAATTCTTTATTCTATGCCCTCTTTTACTACCACTTCCTCTAAAGGATTTTTGTGTCTTCCTCTAGTGGAATCATGTGACTAATTCTTCCCTTTATAAGCAAGGTACCTTGTTTCTTTAAGGGGTTGAGTTGTTGTCTTCCTCTTCTTGAAAGCATTCTCTAGTGGAATCATGTGACTGATTCTTCCCTTTCTAAGCAAGTTACCTTGTTTCTTTAAGGGGTGGATTTGTTGTCTTACTCTTCCTGAAAACATTCTCTCATTCCACAATTTTCTCTACCAAAGAGTCAAATGTAATGGACATGAGTTGTTCACTAGCTTGCATGGATTCAAGATGGTGAGAGTGTGTAGGGTAGAGGGCCTTGATGAATGCTATGAAAGGAATGTTTTTATTCACTCTAGTGAAATTTATGTCATGCATGAGGACTCTAATCTCAAAAGCTAGAGCCAATGGATCATCATATTTCAACTCAAGGTTGAAGAGTTTGACAATTAGTTGTATAAGACCCAATTATGGGTGTGATTCATACACATCTTTTAACTTCTTTACTGCACCATAAGAAGCTATAATGGAAACAATATGATGGCACACTTACTCACTTATTGATGTCATAATAAGGGTATACTAGATTTTTTTGTCCTTATTCTTCTATATGTATAGCTCCTTGTTTGATGTAGGTTTGGTAGGTACCTTGTTCTCATCTCCTTTTCTAATGACAACTTCTCTTTCAAAAATATCATTCCATAAGTCATTAAAAATGAGGGTGTGCTTGATCTTTTTGGACCATTTTGGTTATTTATTCTTACCATTCAACACCACATTGATAATGGAAGTGAGACAATGGATCTTCACCGAAGTTTTGAGCTAGGTTTTGATAAGTTCAAGAGTAAGAGGGTATAAGACCAGGATTTTGTGTGTCACCAAAGATGTCAAGAAAGAATTAGCATAAACTCAATTACATGACATCAAAATTAAGACTACAATGTATTTTGCTAAGAGTTAGTTGGAAAGAGTGATGTCATTGGTTGGCATTGGTATTTAGCATTGGAGATAGTTGAGAAAGTGGAGATTGGATATTTGCAGTGATTGATGTCAAAAGGTAGTTTCATGCTGGTTGTTTAGGTCATTTGTCGAGAACCATCACAATAGTAGAATAATGGAAGAATCCTTAAAAACATTATGACTATAACTAGAGGATATATAGCTCAAAGGCTTGTTTGTCGTAGACAGACTATGCACAGAAGATCAAGTTAGGCTCCCCCATAAATTGCCTATATGGATAGCTCTTGGAGAGACCTTTTTAATGATAGATGACACTTAGAAAATCTCTTAAGGGTTGAAGAGATATTGCAGGTTGAAGTTAGGTGGTGGAGCAACAAAGAAGTGTGGCAGGCTGTAAGATAGCCATAATGAGTGTGCTATGTGTAGAGAGTGCAGATTGATAATAATTGAACCCAATAGCCAGTGAATTGTATAAGTGTGGTGTTTTGAATTTCATTTATGTGTGATGTAGAAGCAGAAGTGGTTTTGTAAGAGTAGTGGCATCAAATTGAAAAAAAAATAAAGAATGTTCTTGAAGGTATCGTGTTGAAAATCCTATGAAAGTATAGATCTATTGGTAGAAGTAGGTTAGTGCCTACACAAATCTGAGGTTGGTGCCTCTATGCAACTCCGTGCTTGCTGATCTCAGGGGGTTGGAGCCACTTATGAGTTGGTGCTCACAGAAAAATTGATGTACTCAAAGTTGGTGCTTTGAATTTACATTATGATAAAAAAAGTTTTGGTGGATTTTCTCTTGGAACAGTTTCCAACAAAGTTACCAAATTAACGAGAACTATAACTTTTTTAGAGGTCACGAAAATCACAATTTTCATGTCAATTTTGAAAAAATTTGATGCAATGTCAACCCCTTTTTTGTGTCTTATTTTTGACACTTTAAATTTTCTTATGTAGTAAGAATGGATATTTTTTTTAAAGTGTTGGTGATTTTCATGTTGATTTTGAAAAATATTGATGTAGTATCAACACTTTTTAGAGGGGGACATATTTTTGACACTTTAAATTTTCTTCTATCTTAAGTATGCACATTTTTCTTAAAAAAAATAGTTGTTTAACTATTTTCAAAATGTGCTCTTCTTCTTCTTTGTTTTTTAAGGGTTTTTGAAGTTTGTATTTTTATTTATTTAGTTTTTGTAATGAAATTTTCAATTTTTTTGCATAGTTTTCAAACAATTATAAAATCAATATTATGAAGTTAATATTTTTTTTTTATATATTTATGTTTCATTAATTAATACTTCAATACACATAAAATAATTTTCACTAAAAAGTAATAATTTTAAACATTTGAGAAAAAAACATTTAATATATATAATTAAAAAAATTCACATTTCGGAACTTTTTATTATTATTAAAGATGACATGTCAAATAAATAATTTTTTGGAAAAAAATACACACAAATTATTGAAAAAATAACAAGTTTTATTCATTTGTATAAATTTATGCCTAAAGATGATAATATTTGATTTTTTTATAAACATCACGATTCACATAAAATTTTAAATTAAAAAAAATAAAAAACAATGTTTAAAAGAAATTAAAAACAACTTTAAAGAAATCTCAATAACAAAAATAAATTGTTTAAAAATATTAAAGAATATAAAAAAATTTGAAAAAAAATAAATTAAAACGAGCATTTAGAAAATAAAATATGGAAAAGAAAAAAATATAAATTAGTTAAAATCATTTTTTTTAAATTGCAATAAGGGATATATATATATGGGGAAATTGAAAAATAAATAACATATAAAATAAGTTTGGAGGAAAAAAATATTATACAAATTAAAAAAATAAAAAATAATAAAAGAATATATTGAAATATAAATTAAAAATGATAACAGTTAATAGTTGATATCTATAATAAAAAGAAAGAAGAGATGCATTTGGAAATCAATGTAGTTTTGTTTACTTAACAAGTCATTATTATATATATGTATATTTTTTTTCAAATTTTTTACTATTTTTCTATATTATTTGTGTTTTTTTAAATTATGTTTTTTTTGGGCAAGATGATTTTTTGTTTTTCATTTATTTTTGTGTTTTTTAAACTTGTTTATTGATTTTTATTATTATTTTATGTTTGATTTTTTTTCTATTATAATTTATAATTTTTCGTTCATTTTTATTTTTGGGTTATTTTTAAAATTTTATTTATTTATTTTTATTACTTATTATTATATTTTTTACTTTTTTTTTCCACTTTTATTTTATTTTATTCTTTTAATTTCTATTTATTTATCTAATTTTTAAAATTTTGTTTTTCTTGTTATAGGGGTTGTGTCGATTCTCTATTAGCAAATGATTCTTTATTAGCAAATTATCCTCACTATTTATTAGTTGATTTTTTATTTTTTGTTATAATGGATCAAGTCCACCCACTGTGTATTGATTTTTAAGTTTTAATCAATTTTCATCGCAATAAGTCAAGTTTGCCCCACTATATGTTAATTTGATGGTTGATTTTTAAATTTTTGTTTTGCAATGTGCCAAGTTATCTTAGGTTAATATTTTTAAGGAATTATACATTTAACATTTAAAGAAAAAATACATTCTGTACAATGAATCTTTGATTTAGGTGTTCATTTTTCAGGGTTTTTTAGTGTTAATATTTGGTTTTAATTCCATGGCTAAAAAATTTCAAAATTTTAAGGTTTTTTGGAGTCACGATATTTTAACTTTAATGTTATGGTTGGAAAATGTCAAAGTTTTAAGGTTTTTGGGAGCCATGATATTTATTTTTAACTTAATCCTTGAAAATTGTTGGAAATATTAGGTTTTTGGAGTCATGATATTTTATCTTTAATGTTATCATCGAAAATTATTGGAATTTTAAGGTTTTTTTGAAATTCATGATATTTTATTTTTAATGTCATAGCTAAAAATGTTAGAATTTTAATGGAAAAAAAGGTTGTGGTAGAGTTTAGTTTTGAGGTTACCATTCTCATTGTGTCAATAACTTTGTTTTCCATGTTAAAATCACTATGTACAAGGGTGAATGCATTGTAGAATTTAGTTTTGAGGTTACCATTCTTGTTGGGTCAGTAACTTTGTTTTCCATGTTAAAGTCACTGTGTACAATTGTGAATGCATTCTTGTTGTTTGATTATTTGTAAATTTCTAAACAAGCTGGTTAAAGAAGTGCAAAATTTATGATTATGTAAAAGCACATATTATTATGTTAGCTTATTGAGCTAAAAGAAACTTAGGAAAAGTAAATAATTTACTTTATTAATTATGTTTTAATCTTAGCACTTAATCTCAAGTGACACGAGTTCTAATGTCAGTCATTAATCTTTTTGAAGATTAGAGTAAGGCTTAGGGATTTAGTTTAATGTAAAGTTATAAAAGCAATACTAAGAAAAGGAGAAAGACACATAATAATAACTCGATATTGAGAGAAGCATCTTAGTGACGGTTTGAGGCACTTTGAAGATTAGAGTAAGGCTTAGGGATTTAGTTTAATCTAAAGTTATAAAAACAATAATAAGCAAAGGAGAAAGACATATAATAATAACTCGATATTGAGAGAAGCATCTTAGTGAGGGTTTGAGGGAGTGCAAGAGATCTAGATCTCAAACACCAATTTAGGGTGCATATCAATTATTTATTTGTGCTTCCACTAACTCAGTTAAGAAACTAGTTATTTATGTTATTCAGTAATTTATCCTTGCTAGGCTTAACCTAATTTAACAAAAACAAATGAGACTACCATGTAGATGGGCCATGAGAGTGAGATTATGGTTTTGAATTACATCTTTACAAAATTAGAATTGCAATGATGAGGGAGAGTGCATAGTAGAGTAATCAAACTATAGAAATGTTTTTACAAGCTGAAAAAAACAAGCAATGACAAATCCGAAAAAGAGTTGTTTCTACTTACTAGGGATGGCATATATAGAGGTATTTCTACTTGGCAATGTGGGTAGGAATGGTTTCATACTTGAGAGACATGGATGGTAGGACTGCTGCAGACAAGTAGGAAAAGTAGAACATTTTGGAGTTAATTGGCTCTATACTATTATCATGGTAACTCCTGAGTTGAGATTTCATTGATGTGCAATCAAAATTATACAATAAAGTTACTTTTTTTTTTTTCATTTTCCAAGGCCCTTCATCTCCTTCATTTTCATATATTTCTATGTCCAATTATTTAAAATTTTGTTTAAAAAAAATCCACTGCAATTATCATAAATTAATCATGTCATAAATTTAATGGTCATGTTCTTATGTGTATTTATATGTAAATTTAAATGAAGGAATGGTAGCTAGTAATTATAAAGAAATACTTAACATAATATATGAAATACTACACCGTCATTTTCATGAGCCAATTGACATATTAAGGGTTAAAAATACCATTGTGAATATAACTAATTAGAAAAAATACTTATGTATGAAAGTATAAGAGAACTAAACTAGCTAGTATACTTATAAGTATTGGATGTCTCTATAAGGTCTATATGTAGAGGTTCTGTTTACTCAAGACACGAAAACATAAAGCCGATCCCGGTTTACTTTGTGGCGGTCATCCAAAAGGCCATCTCAATGATGATGCACTTTTGATAATTACTTGTGAAAGGAGCAACACAAAGTTCCTTTTAGCGCAAGCTTATCCTCAAGGTATGTGCCATATGATTCCATGAGATTTAGCTGCAACTAAAATTGCACAGTGTTACAGTCATTGCTAGTGTTAGATGAGTGGGCCATGGGTTGTATAAGTAGAATGAAATCATCCATCAAGTTAATTGAGTTAATTGGTATAATTTTAGTTAGGAAGTTCTCACAAAGTGTTAAAAATTAAGAAACAATGTTTTTTCTGGTAAGAGTTGTCTTTTTCAATGCTTTATTTCCTTATGAGCTAAGTAAAATTAGTTGTAAGCTTACAAAGGGACTTTCTTCAATTTAGTTGCCATATTTACTTTAACCGACACTAGGCCTCCTCCATTACTATATAATGGAGGTCTTCTATGTACTTTCACACAACATTGTAAGTAATAAAATACTCAACATGCCCTGATTTGCTTTAGAGGGGGTGTTGGATTTTCAAACTCACCTCCTTGGGAATAAATCACGTGGACTAACTACCACTCTAAGATCCACCTTGAGACCACTCAAAAAAATAATGATAATGGATTGGAAGTTTATTAATGCCTAATTGTTTTAGTGTAACTAAAAAAGAGGGGCGATTCCTGCCTTGATGAGTTATTTTTCAAAGTTTTTATTTTTATAATCTTGAATAGGGTTTATGTTTTAGTCTCATAATTTCCTTGAGATATATCAGATCTGAAAAGAATCTCTCTCTAATCCATGTCTGTTGGGGTCCAAGCCCTTTTTTTCTCCTATCTAGTTGTTGCAGATCTACAGATTGGTATCAAGTTTTAACTCGAAATTTTGTGTAGTTGCAGGACATTAGCTTTCTGCGAGAGCTCAAAGAGAAAGATCAAATTATTATGTGGTATATTTGAGTGCCAATCTGTATTTCAAGGGTGATTGTGGCCTGAATGATGCGAGACTAATTGATGATGGACACAACAGTGGGTGATGAGCATTGATTTGGTTAATTGGACCATCAAATTGAGCTTGAATTTGATGCAATATGAGCGCTAACGTATTTCTAAGTGAATGAAGTGGTGATCTACACAAATCCCAGAAGAGATTCATGAAGGAACAAGCATCGGTCATATTTGGATCTACGTAGAGTATGTTAGACCAAAGCATACATAACACACAATGGATTTATACTCAGAGACTTAGACGGCAATAGCAGAGAATAAATCATAGAGACAAACAAATGGAGAAACAACAAGATTACTCAGTTAGAAACAACAGAATAGATAAAACAATCACTAGAGAACAGAAATCACTTAGCATTACATAACAAGCTTGGGCCTTGGCTTGATTTCCTTGGCCAGAGAAATTACAAATTTATAGAGGCAGAAGAAGGATCTAGAATCCTGTATGTGATTCAGATGGAGATCTGGAGTGATCTAGAAACTAATGGCGGTGTAGAAGGATCTAGAATCATGTAGATCTAGAAAGATCTGATCTAGAAGGATCTAGAATCCTGTGTGAATTTGGATTCACACTTAACATTCTCCCACTTGAAGCCAAATAAGAGTCATCAAGTCATACCGAGTCCTACCATGCCTCTACATAACTCATGTTTATTTCGTGGTAGAATCTTAGTGAGCATATCAACATGGTTCTTATCTGTATGGATCTTTTCCAAGGATAATTGCTCTTCCTCCAACACATGCCGGATCCAATGGTACCTTAAGTCAATGTGCTTGGTTTTTGAATGAAATGCTGGGTTTTTCGCCAAGTGAATGGCACTCTGACTATCACAATATAACACATACTTGTCCTGCTTTATTCCTATCTCTCTTAGGAATCACTGCATCCACAACATCTCTTTACAAGCTTCTGTTGCAGCTATGTACTCTGCTTCTGTTGTAGAGAGGGCTACCATTCTTTGTAGCCTTGACACCCAAGATACTGCTGCACCTGCAAATGTATACAAATAACTTGTAATGGACTTTCTGGTATCCATATCTCCAACCATATCCACATTTGTAAATCCTTCAAGCATAGTCTCATCAGGACCAAAACATAAAAAATATTGACTAGTACCCTTGAGATACCTCAAAATCCATTTTACTGCTTGCCAATGTTGTTTGCCTGGATTGGCAAGGAATATACTCACTACTCCCACTGAATATGCAATGTATGGTCGTGTGCATACCATGGCATACATCAAACTACCAACTGCTGAAGCATAAGGAATCTTGCTCATCTCTTCTTTCCCCTTGTCATCAGTAGGACATAATTCAATACTCAGCCTGAAGTGGGTTACAAGGGGTGTACCAACTGGCTTGGCATCCTTCATATTAAACCTGTCAAGCACCTTCTTGATATATTTTCCTTGTGACAACCACAACCTTTTGTTTTTCCTATCACGCTTAATCTGCATGCCCAATATCTATTGTGTTGGTCCCAAATCCTTCATTGCAAATTTGCTACCCAAATCTTTCTTCAACCTATTGATCTTATTCTTATCATGCCCAACAATCAACATGTCATCCACATATAACAATAATATGATATACTTTCCTTGATCATACCTCTTGATATAGACACAATGGTCAGCTTCCAACCTCTTAAAACCATGTTCCAACATGAATGAATCAAATTTCTTGTACCATTGTCGAGGTGCCTGTTTCAACCCATAGAGACTCTTCTTCAACCTACAAACAAGGCCTTCTTTTCCTTTTTCTATGAAGCCGGCTGCTCCATATAAATTTCTTCCTTCAATTCACCATGAAGGAAAGAAATTTTTACATCTAACTGTTCACATTCTAAGTCTAAAGCAGCAACTAGACCAAGAATGACTATAATGGATGACATTTTAACAACAGGTGAGAAAATTTCAGTGAAGTCAATACCTTCTTTTTGGGCAAAACCTTTCACCACCAGCCTTGCTTTATACCTCTCCTTCTTTTCATCACCTTCATGCTTAATCCTATACACCCATTTGTTTTGTAGAGCCTTTCTACCTTTTGGGAGGTTTACCAACTCCCAATTTTTATTTTCTTGCAAAGAGTTCATTTCTTCTTCCATTGCTTTCTTCCATTCTTTACTGTGCTCGACTTTACAAGCTTCTTGAAAACAATTAGGTTCACCTTCATTAGTCAACAAAATATAGTTTGAAGGAGGATACCTTTGTGAAGGCTTATGAGGCCTAGAAGATCTGCGAACCAACTGTGGTGGTGGATTATCAGGCTGAATCTCTTGTAAAGGTTCCCGCAATATTCCTTCTTCTTCTTGTTCATCATTTTCCACTTGTTGTTCTTCATGCTCCTGAATTTGTTGTTCATTTTCTTGTATTGGTGGTATGTTTTCCTACTGCTCTTCAAACCTATCAATAACCTTCTTGACTTCCAACTCACTTATAGTCCTCTTGAACATTTATGACTCATTAAATATAACATCCCTGCTTCTAATAATTTTATGTTTGACTGGATCCCACAGACGATAACCAAAATCTTCATTCGCATATCCAAAAAAATGCATTTCATAGATTTATCATCTGGCTTAGTTCTATTTTCTTTGGGAATATGTACGAATGCTTCACATCCAAAGATTTTCAAGTGAGAATAATTCAAATTCTTACCAGTCCAAACTTCTTCAGGGATACCGCCATCCAAGGCTGTAGTTGGAGATCTATTTATGAGGTAGCAAGCGGTCCTGACTGCTTCAGCCCAAAAATTCTTCTCCAAATCAGAATTGGACAACATACTTCACACCTTTTCCATAATGGTGCGATTCATCCTTTCTGCGACACCATTCTGTTGAGGAGTACTAGGCACAATCTTCTCATGATTTATGCCAAACCTGTTACAATATTCCTCAAAGTGCATTTGAGCAATATTCTCCACCATTATCTATTCTTAAACACTTCAACAATTTGTTAGTCTCTCTTTCAACAACAACATGGAATTTTTGAAATATTCCAAACACCTCACTTTTATTTTTCATAGGATATGCCCAAACCTTCTTAGATGCATCATCTATAAATGTTACAAAATATGATGCTCCTCCTAATGATTTGATGTTAACAGTCCCAAACACATATGAGTGTACCAATTCTAACACATTTTTCTTTATGTCATGGCCACCTCTAAGGAATGAAACCCTTCTTTGTCTACCATATATACAATGCTCACAAAGATCAAGATTGTAGGATTTCAAACCTGGCAATAAATTTTTACCAACAAAGATTTTTAAGCCCTTCTCACTCATGTGACCCAAACGCTTATGCCACAGATCTGCTGAATTTCCTTCTTTTGTGACAACAACCAAATCTGATTTTCCTATCAGTGTTTTCAATGTGTATAATGTTTCTGTCTTGGGTCCTTTGGCCACGACCAATACACCTTTGCTAATTTTCCAACCTCCTTTTCCAAAGCTTGTCGAATAGCCTTCATCATCCAATCGTCCCGTAGAGATTAAACTCATGGGTATTTCTAGTACATGCTTGACCCGTTTCAACAATATATCTTTTCCATCTTTCATTTTGATCTGGACATCTCCCACTCCAACAATGCTACAAAAATGATTATTCCCCAAATGCACTCTACCATAATCACTAGGATTAAATGAAACAAAACTATCTTTGCATGGGGTGACATGGTGAGATGCCCGAGAGTCAAGGATCCAATCAAAGCTACTGCTAGATGTGTATACACATGCATCCTCTACTAAAACAGTAAACAACACATCACCATCTGTGGCTACAACAGTAGTCTCACCTTCATTTGTGCTGGATGACTTGTAATTTGTACTAGACGGTCTCTGATCCTTTTGTCCTTTCTTCCAGAATCGAAATTCTTTCTTCATGTGCCTGGGTTTGCCATAATGAAAACAGATGATTTTTCCTCTCCTTGATTTTGATCGGCCTCTCGATCTTGATCACCCTTGCCGACCTCGATCCATTCTCCTGCCACAATCAGCTAGAGCTAGAGCCTCTCCTCCCTGATTTTCCGCAATTGACCTGCATCGCAGCTCCTCATTCATTAAGTTGCTACTGACATCATCAAACTTCAGGGTCCCTGTAGTTGCTGAAGTGCTCATAGCTACAATTAAATTTTCCCAACTGTCTGGCATAGAACACATCAACAATATGGCTCTAATTTCATCATCTAAAATGATTTTAACAGAGGCAAGTTGATTAGTAATAATATTAAATGCATTCAAGTGCTCAGCAACTGAAGCACCCTCCTTCATTTTGAGATTTTAAAGCTTCTTCATGAAGAACACTTTGTTTGATGCCGTGTTCTTCCCATATAGATCATGGAGCTTCTTCCATAATCCTTCTGCCATCTTTTCTCCAGACACATTGAAATAAACATGCTTTCCTAAATATTGGCGGATTGTTGCAGTCGCATTTCTATCTAGCTTATTCCACTCTTCATTTGTCATTGATGAGGGTTTCTTTGTTGTGCCCTCAATCAACAAATACTGATCCTTTAAAATTAGTATATCCTCCATCTGTGATTTCCATAGGGCAAAATTAGCCCCGCTCAACTTCTCCATATCTGTAATTGTTGTCTCCATTTTTAATCAAATTCACGCCTCAATACATAAAAACTCCACTTAAAAATAAAACTTTAATTATTACTCTTTAAAATTTAGTAATAATGACCTTCCTCCTTTTAAAATACCCTTTTCAAAATTCCTGCTCCTTTTTAAAATATACTTTTCAAAATTCCAACATATAATTATATATGTTTCATAATAAATATATAAAACATATATAATGTTTTAACCTTTTCACATTTCACACATACATATGTTGATTTGAGAAAAAACTTGATGTATACGTGGAAGCTTGATGTAAAAAAAACTTACGAACACCACGTTTCAACTCCAAACTCTACGAATCTCCACGTTTCAAACTCCAGCGATAAGTTTCAACATAGATCCATGACCCTGTTTTTCTTGCAGCAACTGTCTTTTAGTTCCAACATTCCTCAGCGATTTCCTGGACAGATCCTTCAACAGCTCCAGGGGTAACAACCAACGTTTTAACGAACGCTGCTAGAGTAAGGCGATGGCACTAAGCGGCTTGCACAGTGGATATTCGACCCTAGCTCCGATACCAGTTGTTAGACAAGAGCATACATAACACACAACGGATTTATACTTAGAAACTTAGACAACAATAGCAAAGAATAATTCATAGAGACAAACAAATGGAGAAACAACAAGATTACTTAGTCAGAAACAACGGAATAGATAAAACAATCACTGGAGAACAGAAATCACTTAGCATTACATAATAGGCTTGGGCCTTGGCTTGCTTTCCTTGGCTAGAGAAATTACAAATTTATAGAGGCAAAAGAAGGATCTAGAATAATGTACATGATTCAGATGGAGATCTGGAATGATCTAGAAACTAATGGCGGTGTAGAAAGATCTAGAATCCTGGAGATAGAGAAAGATCTGATCTAGAAGGATCTAGAATCCTGCGTGAATTTGGCTTCACACTTAACAGAGTCTAGATCATTGTTGTGTCTAACTAGTATGTAACAATGTGAAATGGTCAATCTTATTGCATTGTTGCGTGTCATCGAAGCTACATTGTGAGTTCATTGGGCGTCTGATTATTCCATATCGTGAGATCGTGTGAGTGTAATCTCCATATAGGTACCCTTTCAGATTTGATAGATTGACAACCCCTACTCATTGAGCACAATTTCTTTCTCTCGAATTGGTTTACCCATGAGGAGGAGCGATAGTGATCTGTCGTCATGATTTGTGCTGCGTATTTCTATAGATCGCCTTTGAACACTTCATCCTGGGCATATAGCTGGTCGTTTTCTCATCAGCATCGCCATGAAAGCGTTCCCTTTTTTCTCTGTCAAAATTGTGCATATTGCTCTCCGATTGAACCATAGCCTAAAGCTGAGGAATTGTAGCATAAATGAAGTAGTTGCGTTTTGGACCTTGATTTTCTGTTCACTGGGAGACTGAAATCTGTGTCTCCTAATTCAGTGAATAAAGGTGGAGAAGATGATGATTTGAGGATCGTATTGGCCCACCGTAATAGGTTTTAGACCAAGGTCACATTATGAATTTAGTGCTGAGTATTGTCAAGTGAGTTTATCTCTGGTGCTTGGACACAGAAACATTGTTATCTCTCTAGTCCAGATTCAATTCCCCGTTAGAAGCAAATATTGGGAATTCACTCACGTTGAGGAACTATGCGCACTTCTCGTATGAGATTCAGAATGATGTGAAGAAAGCAAAGGAATACTATGAAAGGGCAATAATGGAAAGCCCTGGCGATGAAGATGTCCTGTGTCTCTATGCCAATCTTACATGGTAGTTCTATGAAATTTTTGGTTATTGGCCAGTCATGCAAACATAGTTGAATTGGTCTTGTTTGCATTGTGATTGGAAGTCTATTGTTGTCATGATTAGATTTGTTTTGTAGCAATTTTTACTTTTGTGCCAATTTGGTCTTTTCAAGATTGGTAAAAGATAGCAAGAGCTTCATGAGAAGAAAGAAGCAGATGAATTTCGTAAAGAAGTTTTTCATACAATCAGTGGTAACTCTTTTGCAAGCAGAGAATGCAACTCTTAAGAATAGGTTTCAAACTTCAATCACTAAAAAATCAACAAGGTTGAACATTTGGAATCAACAATGGGAAAATATCTCCAAATGCTTGTAGAGGAATTTCAAGAGAAGATTGATCTCCTTGATGACTTGCAGGAGGAAGTTAAGTCTTTTTCTGACTCGAAAACAAAAAATTGAAGAAGCAGGAAGAGAATAAAAATCAACATGTTATGGAAATTAATTGCTTAAAATAAACACCGTTGGAGAAATATCAACTTTTGAAGCAAGATCATGATGCATTGTCTCAATAGTTGATTGAGAAGGATGAGGTCATTCAAAAGCTGCAAGAGTCTAAGAAGGAACATAAATTGGAGGTTAGTCGTCTTTTGAAATCTAAGATGGAGATAGCTAATGTTGAGCTTCCAAGCTCACCTTCTTCCACACTTGATGATGTTGATTTTCAGTTGGCTGATGTAGATGATCATGACTCATCACATGCCTTTGTCACACCTAATTTTGAAAACCATACTATTTGTATTGGGTCTCGATTATTGAGCAAAATGAGATATACCAAAGGAGGACTTGGGAAGAATCGACAAGGAATTGTTGCTCCTACTAACCCTGTAGTGCATACGTCAAGAGTAGGTCTTGGATATGATCTAGCTGCTGCCTCATCACCTAAATCCAACTGTGATGTGCTTGAAGAAAATGCTCTTGATAAACATATTGATGACATAGCTGCTAATGTCATTCTAGATGAAAATGTTGTTGCACCTAACTTTGAGTCTGAAAAAACAAAAAATGAGCTATTTGCACATCCTCATCAAAAGAAATTACCGAAGCATCAACATTATTGGTCAACTAGTAGTCCAGGATTCGGATCGTTACAAAAGAGATGTAAAAAAATGAGTTGTAGACCAGTGCCAACTATCAAGATCCACTATAGATGGATTGGTGAATGGTCATGGCATCATTTGAACCAATGCTTGAAGAATTCATATCATTGTATTACATCAATTATTCATTGTTGATTGCTAATGTTCCCTTAGCTGTGCTTCAGGGAGGGAAATTTGCTGGCAATGAAGACTATTGATTCTCGCTCCTTCTGCAGTTGTCTTTTAGCGGGGGTAGTTAAATGGTGACAAATATTGTTTTCGTTACTTTGTTGACAATTGTCATCTTTTGTGTAATGGTGACGGTGGTAAAAAAACTTCATGAGTGTTGTTGTACGATATTCTCCATATTTACAGTGTTCATTGTTTTTTTGTTGGTTGATGGTGTTGCTTCTATTTGAAGCCTTGTCCTAGTTCTTTACTGACACCTAGTTTCTTTGAAGCATTTTTTTGGAGAAGTTGACAGTGTTTGCCACCCTCGTGCCTTAGCAACAATCCTACTTCAAAGATTCATTGACCTCATTGTGGTTTTATGGCTCTCATCTGAAATTTTGGTACTTCAACATTTTGTACTTCTTGATTGGAGGTAGCTTATGTTCTTTCCATTCAGTGGATCATTATGGGATCTACAATTTCAACTCCATGACAATTTGATCATTGACATCTTTTTCTCTTTTAGGGGGGAGTTTTTTCCTATAGATTTTTCTCTCTTTCTCAGCTTATGAGAGTTTGTACATGGGTATCTAATCAGGCCTCGTTTTCGAGACCTGTTCTTTGTTTTCTTTTTTCTTTATTTACTCCTTATATTTTGCTTAAGAGGGTGTTAGAGTTGACTTTTTCAACGCCTCATTTCCCTATGAACTAAGTATGGTGATTTGTAAGCTCACACAGGGACTTGCATCTCTTCAGTTGTCGTAGTTATCCTTAACTGACAATAGGCCTTCTCCATTACCATATAATGAAGGTCTTCAATATACTTTCACAAAACATTGTAAATAATAAAATACTCTTAATTTTTAAATTTACATATATGACTATATATTATTAACTTTTACAATATCAATTACCCATTATTATAATATCACTAAATAAATAAACAACAAAATTAATTGCAAAAATTTAATATTAAGTTGCTATATTAATTGAACTATAAATTTAGTAAAGATTTGACAACCTCATGATTACTCATAATCATCGACCAAAATTATTGCTCAACCTCATACCATCATGTCATAATAGCCCGTGCATAGCCCAAACTTATGATCTGTCTATAAAATTTCCAAATCCATAAAACCATTTTTACACATTGGATTTCATTTCTAACGTGTTATATTTCATTATAAAGCTAATATATGTACTGCGAACTTCCTAAAGAAAACCGAAAACGCAAACAGAACGTAATCATTCCCAAATCCGAATCATGTAACTTAGGTTTGGTATATAGTGATATGGCACTTTCTGAATTTTGTTTTAAAAATTATCTTTGTAAAAGTTATATTAATTCCCTTTGTAAAAGTTAGGCGGTAGATGTCACTTTTTCCATTGGGATTCGACATCTTTGTTTAATGTGTTTTGTATGGATAATATGGAATGTTAAGTGGTTAATAAATGACGTTTAATAATTTTTTGTATGTATTGTATGTATAATATGTAATGTTAAGTGGTTAATAGATGAATATAGGAAAAATAAGATAGTTTTGTAATAAATGGGATATAGAAATAAGAGATATAAGAGAATTAATAGAAGTTTGTATAACAGTTCATGAATATGTATTTTTTTTTTTAATGGAAAGATATAGATATTTTTTTTCTGAAAATAAAAATAAAAATGTTTCATGTGCATATATATCATCTTCATTAGACATAAGAAAAAAACAACTCTAAAGTGAGCTTTATGATATTTCATGATATAATTATATATTTTGTGTTCATAAACATTTTTTATCCACCCACATATTATTAGTTGAAATATATATATATATATATATATATATATATATATTATCAATTAGACTTATAAATGGAAATGTGAAGATGGATGTTTTGACACTTTAATTTGGAATGTACTATATAGTGTCTGGTCTATCTGGAAGTAAGGCCACTGCACAATCACAAGTGCTTATTGGAATGGGGTTGCTTGTGGGTTCAACTATAATGTTATTGACAATGTTGTGGGGATCGTGTACAATTATTGGCAAATGCGACCTCTCTCTAGAGAGTGTTGCCATTGATGGCCAGGATACTAAAGGATTCAACCTTCATGGTACGGTTTCGTCAAAACTTATTACCTTATGTTAATTTATGTCTTTATTTTTAATAAATAGCTTAGGTTATTTTCCTCCATGTTAGACACCATATTTAGTGTTTTAAATTTTCTCAATAAATTATAATTTGTCAAAACATAACGATATATTGTCTGTTATTGAAACTCATTGGATATAAAGTTGTTGTTAGATATTTCCAGAATAACACTGTGTAATGTATGTGATTCGTGTTATTCCGGAAATATCTAACAATATGAAAAATTGTGGAAGTCTCCATTCACTCATAAAAAAATGTTGTTTTGTGAACATGGTTTAAGTTTGTAGTTTATAATTAATCTCGAAGAGTGCTTATTTAGATCGTATTTTATGCATATTTTTTTTTTACATATGTCCTTTAGAAACACCCTAAGCCACATGCTGGTCCATGTTGAGGATCATAGTAACCAGGTCTAGTCGGAACCCAAACTTATTGGATCAGCTGAACTAGTCTAGATCCATCCCCTGAAACTTTACTTGAAAACAAAATAATAAAATTTCAATTTAAAAGATAAAAACCACTTTAGAGCTTGTTGTAGCAGCTACAACCACCCTCCAAAATTTTGCCTTAGCTTCATTTTGGAGCCTCCCTACCAACCATCCTTAGCAGCATGTCTTGCACTAACAAGTACTTATGCTTCAGTCGAGTTCTATGGCTTATCAACTTGTGCTTTGTTGAACGTTTTCTATCATTTTAATGCATGTTAGCATGTAAAAGCATTGTTTCAAGTTTTCATTGCATCTCACTGTTGTCGCATGCATGACACTGTTTTTGCACTAATGGTCGTCGTTGCGGCGACTCACTTCACACACTTACTTGTTACCCCATTACTGAATCTTGCACTCAGTGTTTGCATGTATGATCATTCACTCTTGTTTGCACTCAGTTTCGCACATGCATCTAGACTTCTCATGTTTTCAGTCGCCCGTCGGCGGGTCTGGGCTCCCTTGGCTCAGACCTTGCCTCCCTCCCAGGAATTGCTCAGAGTTGCCCAACACTGGCCTTCGAGGCTTGCTCTGCGCAATTCTGAGAGGCAGTGCCCCGCTCACTCCCAGAATTGTGCATATGCAATTTTCTAGGTTGCAGTCATTGCTGACTGAAACTGCGCATTGTACAGTTTCAGTCCTTAACAAGTCAAGCTAGATTGTGCTCTACATAGTTTCAACAATCATTCAATCCACTGACAGTCCAGATTGTATTCTGTGCAGTTCTGGCAGTCAGTCTCCCAGCTTGATGAAAATTGCGCAAACCTTCCAGTGAGTTACCTAGGTCTGTTGCATGTCAGCCCTCAAGTTGATTTGTTTTCAACTGACTTTCTACTTGTCATGAGTGTTTCTCTTCCTCCAGGTATCACAGGTGTTCGTTCGTCTCTCAACAGTATAGGTACAATGGCTTCCAAGAGAGAAGGGTCAAAGGACACCATTAAGAGTGCAATCAGAGATGTAGTTGAGCAATTGTTTATGAGCTTTCCCATCTATGAAGACACTAAGTTGTTCATGGACAAGGAAATCAAGATGAAACGGCAAGACCTCAATGACACATTTTTAGGCATATTTGAGGAGAATCTCGAGGATCGCATGGTATATGTCAACACACACAAGTATGGCTTGTACCACATTGCATGCAGGTATCCCGCGTTTTTGTGTGCGGACATGATCCTCTTGATTGTCTCACATATTGATCTAGAGACAATGGCATTGAGTAATGTCAGTGGAATGAAACTTGCTACCTTCAGGGCAAAGGAGTTTCAGGATATGTATCAGTTTCCATAGTCGGTGATCACGATGGATACACCCTTCACCCGACCCAGCAGTAGTGCAAACTCAAGAGACATCTTGAAGAGATAGGTGAAAGAGTCGTCTAAATTCAGGACAACAACCAACCAAGTTTACAAGAAAAGGATACTGTGGAAGGCATATCATCTCTTGGTCATCTTTTTATGCTCCTTATTCGGCTAAGAGAGCATAGAAACATTCCCTTAGAGTTGGGTGATTGTGTTGGATTAGTTGGCGAACGAAGGAAGAACTTTTAATTGGTGCGACGTGTTGGCTCTCAGGTTGAAGGAACAAGTAGCAGATGCCCGACATCCACCCAAGGGTCAGCAAGCAAATATTTTCATGTCTTCTTACATACTTGATGCGATCTGTTCCCATCAGAAGTTCTCAGGCTTGGGTTGGGCATGGACACCTTCAGAAACCTTTGTGCACACTTATTGTAGGTTGTTCTCTGAATGCAGCTTCCATGGAGTTATCATACGACTATTAGACCACTTTGTCACCTCGGTATACATGATGATCTTTGAGAAGGATCCACCTTGCATGTCACAAGCAGCGATGTAGGCATTGATTGGCATAGCAAATTGGTATGACTCACCCCTTGACACCTTAATCCGAATGTACAACGCGAAGAAGGCTCTACATTTTTTACCGAAGTTTGCCATGGATAAGTTGGTCATGCAAGAGGTTTCATATCACATCTCAACATGGTTGTCAGTGAGACTGGATAGGAAGAAGAAGGTACCTTGGCCCATTCTTCCTTTGCAGATCAGGTTGTATGAGATCGAGAATCTCAAGCATGTTGAGGCTGAGACGGAGGAATTCAAGAGATCCACCTTTGACACCAGAAGTTTCAATTCATATGACCAGCATTTCTTAGTGAAGGTACACTTTGCGAGATTGTATCATCCCTGGATCCATGGGGTGTGTCATTGCCCTGAGGAATACCCATGGAGATATTACTACAACTTATCCAGGCTCAATGGACCAGTCAGAATAGCTGTAGAGTGGTTAGCAATGCAGAAGGCAACAACATCATCAACAATAGTAGAGGGCAGCAGACATATGCTTGACAAAGGCAAGAGGAAGGTTGCAGATAGCGCAGAGGTGAAGTAAAGTTGCAAGTTCAAAGCAAATCTACTTGCGTTGAAAGAAACTTTAGAAATTGAGGCGAAGAGGCGACAATGTGACAGGAGGATTGCACAAAGGCAAAGCGAGAAGCATAAGCTAGAGGAAGCAGAAAAGGAGTTGCAGGAGTTGAAGCAACAACTCAGGGAAGAACAAGAGCTGTGTAGAAGAGAGAAGGAAGGGAAACAAGAACAGGAAAAACAAGAGGCGCAACATGCACATATTGATGAAACTACGCCCATACAGGTTATTGATTCATCCGAGCAGCTGGCACATAACAAACAGGGTGAGCAGTCGCAGGATCAAGACTTCGCTCAAGAGATTGAAAAGATGCTAGAGTGGATGGACATGGATATGGTTGAGCCAGAGTTAGATCAAGACATTGACCTCATGCCTTAGAACCAAGAGGTCACCCCACTGGCTTCATTAGATCCGGGAGCAGAGCAAGTCCCAAGCGATCAAGGAGACACTGAAATCCTTGAGGACAATTCGGAAGCGGATGTGCACAACATATCTTTTGACGAGTCACAACAAAGAGTTGTGCAGTCACGCAGAGTGCCCACTCCAGATGCCCATGTATCTCCTGCGCAGTTTGAAGAACAAGTGATCGTGTTCGATGTGCATAGAGATCCAGCTGCATTGGTCGATGTTACCAAATAATATACCGAAGCCACCAGCTCGAGTGTTAGATTATTGATAGCTAAGAACGAGCACGTGGCTAAGGAGCTACAAGCAACCAAGCAGGGAGAAGAGCAGGTTACAACATCCGCCAGAGCAGAGTTGAGGAGAGCAATACTAGATGAAGTATCGCTTCTCAAGACAGTCATGCAGAAGTTGTATTTCAGGTTCTTCACCGTGCATAAGTCAGTTGTCCATCTTAACGGTTGGCAGTAGCGTTGTGCTAGGAGAGGATGCATCTTGTCAGATCTACGCACTATTTTTGATCACATGAAGATATGGACAATGAGATACAAGGGAGCCCCATTTCAATTTCCAAAGATGATGAATCCAAAGGTGGTAGAGTTGATTGCACACATTCGGAGTCAGATCCAGAACTATGAGGAACTCCTACAGCTCATCACCAGCTTGCAGGCTTCACATGCACAAGTGTTTAGGAGCATGGATGTCATTGTGCGCACGCATGCAATCCCATCCATTGGCACACTCACCGAGGTGAAGAAAAAGAACCAAGTCCAACTGGAGCTGGACATGTACTTCGATCAGTTGATACGCATAGCCACCAATGCAGACTTGTAGATTAGAAGGGACACTATGCACCAGTATGTTACTGGTCCGATTGCACTCAAGACTATGATGCACATACTATTCAACAAGTTGGACAGAGGTGCCAAAGCAGTGTACCCGGATGCAACAGAGGCAAGAGTTCACTTTTAGAAGGATGTCACCATAGAGTACACAGACACCATAATAGACTACCAAGTTTGGCATCAGTTCGCCATGGTCGATCATTGAGAGGATGTCAAAGAGTTAGTCTTCCCACAATTATCCAAGTTTCAATGATTTCTTGCATGGCTTACTCAAGCCCATTTTGTTCTCACATTGGTACATGTGCAGATTGTAATGTAAACATGTTGTAAAAGTGAAAGACCAAGTGTCAATAGTAGAATGTAACAGTCATGTGTAAGTTGAAGAGTCATGAGGGTAGGTGAAGAGTCACAAAGGGGAATGTCAACGGTTAGTCCACCCTTTGCTATTTATAGAACCTCATAACTTAGTGTACAAGCTTTTGGGAGCCAAGCATCCTATAGGTGTAAATTAGAGAAAGCTTGGAGTGTATTGTAACGAGCCTTGGCTTCTCCACAGTGCAGAGCTAATACATCTCTTTGAGGAGCAGGCGGCAGTGGCTGTAATGTTCCACTATCGGGGCTAGTGGATGTCATGGTTGTATGTATAATTGGATCTTTCACTCTTTTAGTATAGCAAAGCTAACAGATTTCATGCATATGTTGTTATTGTAGTTCGGCTATCCTGGTTAATTTTATGATGTATGTAGCTATAATTTACACATGTATGTATGGATTATTTCGTCTGTGTTTGTATGGATCTTATTGAATCATGTTGTTGATATAATCCATCACTTTGGATCATCGGCTATCTTGCTTTCCATCTTGTGATGTCCTTTTTCTCTTGTGTTCCCTTTGAAGCTCCATGCTATCACAAGTTTCCAAGGGGCGCACTGTTTCCCCCCTTTCGTTTGTTAGAGCCTTCATGCACCTTCCTTGACTTGCTGCAAGGTCACACCCTTGCTACCAACAAGGACATCTTACTTACCTCTACGTGCAACCGCAGTCAAGGCGATAGCATACTACCCACTATTGGGACTCCTACCCCAAATGGTATGAGTTCTAGTTTGCACTTCTTATCAGGGAGATCCCCTGACATGTTGGCAGGTTGAACATCGTAAAAAAATCCCCCTTATATATTTTTTCACTTTATAAGATGAAAACACAAGGTTAAAACTTAATTTTATTTGGGGAGTACTGCTATTAATAACTTAGAATGACACCCCTTTTTCTTAGCTTCCATGGTAGGAGAACATCTATGTTTTCAAAATGATGTAAGGGTTGCAACTAGCCACATCTGCATCTACATTAGGAGATTTGTACTTGGATATATGTGTTAATAACCAATGCACTTAACCTTTTAGTGTCTTCCTTTTGTATTTTGTTTTTTTAAATTATTTTATTTTTAATAAATGGGAATTGATCAAAATTAATTTTGCATGGTTGGAATGGTGAAATCATTTTTTTTAAGATTGCATATTATAAGTGCCTTTGGTTGGTTATTATTACTATTATTCTATTTATGGCCTTACCATATCCAATATTTTGGTCCATTTTTGTGTGTTTTGAGTTGGATTTTGGGCCTAACTTTATGGGGACTTGCCAAAAGGCCAACTCCTTTGACCAAAGTATCATTTTGATATCATTATATAAAATTTAAGTATAATTCTATGTGTTCCATGGTTATTATTTAATTTTTTGAAATCATTTTCGGAGTCTTGAAATGTTTTAACCACAAAATGCTTTCCTAACCTCAAACTCAAATCTTTTGTAATGCGAAACTATCTAAATGGTGATATCTTATAAAAACCTAGGGTATGTTGAGGTCATAGTTTGAATATGATTCTATCTTGATGTTGAGATTCTATTAGGGTTAACAAAATAATTGATGGAACCAAACTTCATCCAAATTCTAAAATAACATCCTCACAAGCCTGCTAGAGAGCGATAGGGCTTCAGAGAGGGTGCAAAGCCAAGCACATGTTTTGAAAATTGAAATACATAGTGGGCCTAAGAGAATGATTCTAATCTCAAGTGAGTGCAAAAAAATATGTTCCATTAGGCTACTAGGGTGCTTTATTGGCATAGTGTGACACTTCTCTTAGTGAGGACCTTGCATAGGTTAAAGATATGTTTAGTTTGTATTTAAAAAAAAAAAAATCTCCTTGTGCTTTGACAAAAGGGGTGGTGGATGCCAGAGATGATTGTAAGTTTTCTAGAAGTGATCATTATAGGTTGGATATAGTATTTTCAAGGGAGGGGCTTCATGTTGCTTTGATTTCCGCGTGGAATGAAAAATATTTAGGTATGGATTAGTATTCCTTGTGATTCATACAAGTCCATGTAGATCCCTATTGGTAATGGTTTCTATTTTTTTTTTTTTTTGAATTGTTGATATGGAGCCATATTTTAGAGTTTCTCAACTAATGTTTAGTCAAACTTATTCCTAAGAATGTAGCAAGATATTCCATTTGGGGTTTAGTAGCCTATCACAGTTTTGTCTTTGAGGATCTTCTTGGTTGCTAGATAAATAATGTTTTAGGAGAAGACTTGTTTTGTTCAAGGGAGATTCATTCTTGATATTGTGGTTTCTATTTGAAACACTATTGAGTGGGCTAAGGAGATACTTTAATAGACCCTTATTTTGAAAATTGACTTTGAGTAGGCTTATAATTAGTTTGATTGATCCTTTATTTTGGAGATACTATCATGCTTGGGTTTTTGACCTTGTTGTGTTCCTATGGTCATCACCCACTTCACTATTTCTTTGTCCTTTATTTCTATCAACAATGCATTGTCCCCATGGATTCTCATACATTTGACCATTCAATAGGGTTGCTTGTTGTTTCCCTATTTGTTTGTGTTGACAATGTATGATTTTCTTTACTTGTTTGATGCTTTTGTATTGTTGAGTAGGTTTGTAGCATTATTCTTTTGGATCGTTCAATGACTTTGTAGACAATTGTCTCCTCTTTGTGAGGGCTAAGTGGGATTTAGTTGATGGGACGCTTCCATGCTTGGATTATTTTTGTGGTGCTTTAGGTGTTGATATAAGTGCTCACCAAATAGATTTTTTCTTGGTTAGCTTGGATTCACTACCTACATTGATCCCTATACCCCCAATCTTATATTTTCCCTAAGGTCATTGCCTAGTATTTGGTATCCATGTAGAATTGATGCCTCCAAAGGATTTAAATGAAACTTTATTTTTTGGAAACATAAGGATCTACCCTTTTCTTTGGTTGGTTTTATTCTTTGGGCTTTCATGCTCACCATGTCTCTTGTTGGTTCCCTAGTAGGGCTTAGTTTTGGTGGGCTAGCATATCTTGAGAGAGCACCTATGGTCTAAGTATGGTGGTTCCAGGGGATGTATGCACCATGTTGAAGGATGAGGTAGGCCTTGGTCTAACTGATATAGCCACCTAAGGTAGTATTTTTGTGCCCTAGTGGGTGGTGTGGTGTCTTGAGGGTTCAACACCTTGGCATGTCTTTTTTTGACATTAGATGGTGACATCTCAATATTCAAGTAGAGTTTGAGGGGAATTTGATTTGTTTGATATTATCTTGTTGGCTCATTTAGTTTGGGTGTTGGGGAAACTCATATTTGGGATCATAAGGTTATTCTGGCAAGCTATTGTTGGCTTGGTTCATTGGCATTGGGAGCATAAGGTTATTCTGTCAATCTATTGTCGGTTTGGTTCATTGGCATTGGGAGGGAAATAATAGGATAGGATTTAGCTTTTCATTACTTTTGGAATTGGAGGGTTCAATGTTTATGTGTCACCAAGTTTCCTTGTTGTCAAGCTCATAGGCTAGTTAGGAAGGGCATTTTCTTCATGGGTAATATGTGGGATGTTGTCTTCTCTCTTAGAAAAGTGGTGTTCTCTTGCTTAGGAATATGGTATTCTCTTTGATCAAATTTCAATTATTGAGTTGAAAGGCCTTAGTTTAAAGTCTAAGTTGTTTAAAATGAATATTGCATGCCTAAGTTATGAAATAACTAAAATAAGAAATAGAAAGAACTTGGTTCTATTCTATAGAGGTAGTGATGACATCTAGCACTACGATTATTCTCTGCAATGCTAAAGTAGACACATTTGAGTTCTTGATTGGCCTTGAAGAGTTACATCAATGGTTTCCATGGATCAGTTGGGTGTCAATGGGGTCTTATCGAGCTACAATGGTAGTCTTGACTGCGTTGGGTTGTTCTAATATGGAGGGAAATATCTCAATAGTGTATTCAGTGGGACTTATATCATACTTAATCATGTAAACTCTTAGTAATTTTTCTATATTTTGTTTTTTGTATCAGCTGCAAGGTTGATACAAGGCAATGCTTTCGAGCATCTGCAAAATGTATTTTTGTTCCTTAATTTTCAAGTTGAATAAAATTCCATCTTTTTTCTTCGGGAAAAATAAAATATGAGTTGCCTAAGTTATTTTTGGAGGGATTAAGGTTGGATATTTGGTTGCCTGGTTACTTCTTCTTTATAATTTTTTTTTTGTAAGCTACTCAATGATATTATATTAAATTGAATTAAGATCAACGAAATACATAAGTTTTGCTATTAGTATGCCGCTGAAGAAATTAGACCACTAGCATAGTAATACTTTTTTAGACCAACAAAACATGAATTCCAATCTATTATCAAGAATGACAGTAGTACTATCTAGCTTAGGTACTAATTTATACTAGATTATTGTTAATTTGGCTACCTGGGGACAAATTCTCTCCTTTGGACAACCTTCCCCATCCAGAGAAGACCTTCTTTTCCCTTTGAAAAATTTAATTTGGTCAAGAAAAAAATAATTTTTAAGAGAGAATCCTTATGTACACAAATGTGCAGGTCGAATTTAAAGATAAATTGGGTCTCCAAGGAAGCGTATAAATAAAATTCAATGGCACATCATCTGGACATACAATACACAAATCTTCTTCTTCTCTTTGGAGGTTCATAAATCTTAAATTGCAGGGTATTCTTCTAACACCCGTGAAGGGTTTAGAGGAAACTCTTGTTTTTTGTTTTAACTTTCTATTGGGAGAATTTGTGTATATGTTGACAAAGTTTGACTTGGAGTTTTGACGTCCTTTGAATTAGAAAATTTTGATTTCTTGAGGCTGAATTTTTATGTGGCGAAGCCAAACTTTTTTGGGCACTTTCGCCTGTTTTTGACTGTTGACTTTAACCTCTTGAATTTGAAGCTTGACTGGAGAAATTTTCGCTTTCCATTGACCCAGATTTTATTGAGTTGTTTGGGACTATTTTGACTAGCAAAGGAGGCCGAGTATTTTGACCTTTGACCAAGCTGATTAGGAGGATGTTTGACTGTTGAATTATGACTAGTTAGGTCATCTTTGTTGACTTTAACCCGATTTGACTTTTGGGATAATCACTTGGATTTTGGATATTGGTTTGTTGGAAAGTCAAAGTTATTGACCTTTGACTCTTGATTAGTGAATTGGATCATTGTACTGTCTTTGATGAACATTTTATGGCAATCTAAGAAAGGGTTTTCCCCCTTGTGGGGTTTATCCCTGGTCTTTGACCAAATTTGATGTCTCTTGTTATTGCTCTTATTGTACATTACATTTACTATTCTATCTACAATTTTTAATGATTTGGAAGATTAAATTTGATTGCTAATTGAAGAAAGAATTAGGCTAAAGTGATTGTAACAACATAGAACAATGGAAACTTAACATGGTATTAGAGCCAACGTGAAGACAAACCCAAGGAATTAAGAGACAAGAGAAATCATCTTTGAAAGAAGTTGAAGGAGTCTATTTGACACACAACACAGTAGGAAAAACACTACTCCTACTCCTACACTAAAGAGTGCATGGGCCTACTCACATTAGTGATATTTCCAATGCAGCCACTGACGCATTGGCAGGCCCATGTTAGCGAAGGCATGGTAAACAAGAAAGATATACATGTAAACTAGTGAATAAGAAAGATTTAACAATGAAGACCAACACACTTAGAGTTTAAATGCGTCCATAGAAAAGAAAAGAGTGAAAGCACAAGACAAGCATTCTGCGAAATTAACATGGTGTTGTGACACACTACATGCAGATGATGAGCATGTGTAATTTTTTTATTATGACAGGCAAGCAAACATGAGAAAGAGAGACAACTTACACTTTGCAAGTGTGCTTGTTCTCTATGATTCCTCTAGTGCATAAGCGATGGGATCATGTGATTCCGGTGGAGGAAGCAAAAATTGTGTGTTGGATTGATCTTCAGTGCATACAAATGAGTAATGAGGAGCCTTGGGTGTTTCACAAATTTTCTAATCATAACTTTTAATAACCTCAGGACAACGAGGGCTTGAGATAACCATCAGCTCAGGTTGAAGTGCCTCGAAAGCCTCCAGGGTTTCTACTTCGTCAATAGATAGATAATAAAAAACTAATGGTTTAGCAAGATTAACAGTGAGTGAATCAATATCGTGATCAAATGAAGAAGTACAGAGATCATGAAAACCACGATAAAAAAATTTAGGATGTTCTTCGGCATACTCATGGTTTGATGAATCATGCAGAGGGGTTGATGAGAAGCAAGAATGTTCACCCTCTACGTTTTTGGAAAAAATAGATGAAAATCAAGTGGATTCTCAATGAAATATTTGCCCTCTCTGTTGTCAAATGATAGACTGACATCGGGTGTGTTCTGCGAATGATAAGAAGTAGATGCATTTGTGGATGAATTTACATAAGGAAAATCAGAGATAGCAGAATCACCAAAGATGTCAGGAAAACGTGGAGGAGGCATGGACAGAAGGAGGTCATCTTTCACCACAGGTTCATGCTCAGATCCCCAATCATACTCATTGTAAATGACATCGCAGGTTGGTTGTGCAACATCAACTCTGTCAATAGCTTGATCCTCCTTCACAACAAGTGTGGAGTTTGGAATGTAAGAACACAAGACAGTATAATCTGTAAGATCAGCAAAACCTGGGGATGAAGGTTGAGGTAATAAGTGCATATGACAACTCATGGGCTTCCCAAACAAATCTGTGTAGAAATTGAGAGTAGTGAGGGTGGGAGGATGTGACAGTTGAACAGACTTGTGTGCATGATCTTCCACATCACTCTGCGGCGGTGGAGCTGTTTGATGAGGGGAAGCCAGACAGTTACTTATGACAGCAATCGCATCTGATTGAGATTGCGCAGCTCCATCACCGAAGTATACTAAGTTGGGTTTGAGTTTTTTCTTCCTTTTTGGATAGATTGATTTGATACAGACATACTCATATCTATCCCAAAGATATTGTAACTTCATCTGACTTGTCGGAGCTTCAATAGAGAGATGACGAACATGCTCCCAAAACTCTGATAAAGACTCATGCGGACCCTTCCATCGTTGTAACTTTTTTTTATTAAGTGCTTCACGATCAAAATGGTGAAAAACAGATTCTATTACATCACTGAATCAGTGTATGGAGTTATGAGGCAGTATGCTACACCATAGCAATGGGTAGTCGCGAAGTGTTTGTGCGAGCAGCGTACAAACCTCTGTTTCATTAAAACCTTCCATGTTCTCCATGAGTTCATGGAAGTCATATAAGTGTTCAGCCCAAGCCACTTCGGATTCACCATCATACATGATTTCTGACAAGTCATCCCATAACTCCCTCTCGACATCAAAGATATGTCTATTGGATAACAATTTCAGAGGGTGAACTATAACGAACTCCATGATAAATGTGCAAATATTCAAAACATATTGTGAGGACTCAACTTGTCATCTGGCACTCCTTCTAGTGCCAGAAATCTTGACGGTGCTGGACCCACCAACTTTCAGGAGATCTCCCTGATATGAAGTCCCAACTAGACCTCACATTTGTTTGGTGTAGGAGTTCCATCCGGTACGATGGCCCAATTTCCATTATCTTAAAAATATTCCTTAGGTCTTTCTTGTCAGCACATGAGAGTAGTATACTTAGTCTTCAAACAACGAGGTTTGTGTCAAAGTTATTTCACTGTAGAGGGAGAGGGTGAAAGTGAGTCTCAAGTCGAAAGGGAATAATCCCAACTCAGTTAGAGACACACAACAAAATAGGAGCTGTGCTGCTTTCAATGGAGTAGTGCACGTGGATGCGATAGTCACAAACACAAGGTGAACATATATCACGTACAACACCCAATGGGATAGCCCACACGAGAGCGACGGTCGTTACAACAAGTTTACAAGAATGAGTTTGTTGAGTGTTTGGTGGAGTAGTCCACACAGGAAAGACAACGTTTACAACTGATACAACACATTTCCAACAACATATGCACTAAAATAACCGAAATAGTTCAACTATCTTAGTACAAGTTAAAGAAACAAGCATTACAGGCATCCTAAGAATAGTCTTACAAATGAATACAATACATGTGTGAAAACGTGTTGGCCTGTAAACAAGATTTTGAATTAAGTGTATATTCCAAGACACATTGGTACACCATACATCACTAACCTTGATAGCTGGGCGTTGGAGCCATTGCTTGCTCCTCAAATAAAAGACTATAGACTCTCAAGGCTATGTGGGAGGAGACAAGGTGAAAAGTCCTGTGCATGTACAAATGAGGGGTATATATAGCCAAGGTTGAAACTGACCCTTGTGACTGTTCAACTTCCCTCATGATTGTTTGACATACAAGACTCTTCAACTTACATGACTCTTTAACCACATCCATGGGTCTCTTGGACTTCCATGTTACATTACATTGATCACACAAATATGACCCAAAATAATGATGTGGCTGAGGCGACTCATGACACAACTTGACATGTCAGTGCTGGTATGTACATGTTGGTTGCATTGTTCATGTTGAGTTGTTGTGATGCTGAGTGATGAATGTGCTCGTGGTGTACCATAGCTTCACCTCCACATGGCAAAGTGCACGGAGTCTTCAATGGTCTTGGTGTTCTCTTGATGGTTCATGCATGTGCATGTGTCTCCTTTGCTTGCTACTTGGTATGGTTTGTGTGTTCGTCCAACCGTGAGCAAGACTTCTAGCATGCGCTCCCTATTCATCCCATTCATCGTCGTGCCATGTCCTATCCATGTACTTGTTCCTACGATCACTCATGACGAGATGACATCAAATCCAGAAATCCCCTAGTATACCATGATGCATTGCCTTTCGTTTCCAGGTGCAGGTGACCAGGAGAGAGGACAAGGTTTTGAAAAAGCGCATAACACATGTCAGGCCACGATGGGAGGCTCTGGGGCACTCTCAGGAAAAAATGCGTAGAGGTCCCTGAGAGGTTAGGTTGACCAGTATGGCACAACAATGATATCTATGGGATCTGGCTTAGCTAGGAGGCAGAACTGCACAATTTTTTTGGGGAAGGCAGTGCGGGCAGTAGGAGGCAATGGCAGTGAAAACTGCATAGATTTCCAAAGGAGGTCGAGATCTGGTTGCGGGAGCTGTTGGCCAGAACTACGCAGATTTGGGAGGCAGTCATGCAGGACATGTCTGCGCAGTTTCCAGGTTGAGTGGGGTGTCGGGCAGTAGGTGGACTATCCATGAAATCTGCACAATTTTTAGGAGGAGTGGCTAGCAGGGCGACAATGGGACTTACTGACAAAACTGTACAATTTCTAGAGAAACTCTAGTGACAGGAAGTGAGTGCCTATCCCTCTTGTCTGCAATTTCTTTAGGAAGTGCGAGAAGGTAGGCTGACAGATTCTATGCAATTTTGGATATGAGTGCAACCCTAGGTGACTACTTAGTCAAATTCTTTGGTTGACCAGCAAGAGGCTCGATGGATAGTTTTGCAGGAAGCGCAGACTGAAATGGCTTCTTGGGATACTTCTACATTGTTCTAGGTGAGAATAAACCAAGTTAATTCTAGGATTGTGCAGTGCAGACCACCTATAGGGCTGCCTCAAGCTCTGGTAGTTTTGGGTAACAGTGCTTGAACACTGAGGGCTGAGACTGTGCAGCGCAACTCAGTGGAGGTTTGACTGATGGAGGGTGGTCTGGTTGACATATTTTCAGAAAAAAAGGCTAAGTGTGTGAGTGAGTGAACTCGTTTACATGATCTTACAAACACACACTCAATATGACTTGACGATAAGACACCTCAAATTGCAAGGAAACATATGCTCGATGTGACTGACTGCGAAACTGTCTAATGGTGAAAGCAACAAGTGGGACACTTTGGATAGACCTTTGCAAGACCGTGATGACAATTGCACGACAATGCTTACAACATTGTGTGTGAGTGCGACGGGTGTTTACATAGTCGAGACAACTCATGCACATGAATACAAACCTTCGATATCACCAGAAAAAGGTCGCAAGCATGACATAACAATCAACATGTTGAAGACGAAAGTTGGTCAAACAAGAGAAAAGGAAGCAAGGCATGTAGAGGAAACACATGAAATGACTTTTTTGTTTGCATATATTCATGTTACTGAAGACATGATGATATGACAATGACAAGGAGTCCCACAAACCAAACTAAGAGATGTACTTCGAAAGATGTTCCTTACTTACCATACTTACCCTCGAGATGATCATGCATCCGACGGAGTTTGCATGCGATCTTGATCCTTTTCCATAAATTAGTTCCTTGGTCCTTTTCCTCCACTCCTTGGGAGTGATATTAGCATGACATCGTTTCTTGTAGTGACTGAGAGATAGAGCAACGCAGTTTCAGCGGGCAGTGACTGTTGCTAGGATGAGGCCCTGGGAGGCACATTTGCGTGGTTTCTACATGCAAGACAGATAGGGAAATTCTAAGGCATAGGACACTGCTATGGGATGCGGGTCCTGGGAGGACATCTTTGCGCAATTTCTAAGTGTAGTGAAGCTCATGCAGCTGGGAGGAAATACTATGTAGTTTTTGGATACAAGGCACTGTTGTGGGATGGCTTCTGGGAGGACACATCTACACAGTTTGAGGTTGCAAAGTAGACTGAGCAATTGAGGGACAATACTATGCAGTTTCTGATGGCAGTGGGCTTCAGCTGGGGAAATTGTCGGGATGATACCATTGTGCAGTTTTGGATGCCAATGGATGTTGGGGGTCGCAAGGGAGGAAGCTTAATGGTTGCAGAAGAAAATTTCACAGTTCAGGGAAGTTGGATGAGGCTAGGTTGCATGGGAAATGGCTAACTGTGAGATCATCAAGATAGATGTAAACAGTGATAGGACTCGACTATGATCACACACGGACACTTAGTTACACAACATAGACCATCCAGAATGCATAAGACATACTTTGCTTGAGGAAACAACCTTTGTGACAAGAGTGCATGAAGTGAGTGTGAAACATGTCTATGTGATGATAACAACTCATACGCACACAATTCCCTTTAAGCAAAATAACATTCCCTTTTCATGCCAAACGACAACCCCTATGCCCAAAGGTGACACATACTGCATAAAGATGAGAACACAAACAACTCTTAACGTCAAGGAGGGGAAGGTTGAGGTCATCAGCTTACTAACAAGTGACCAAGGATGGTCGATCACATGATCTAAGGTAAGCTCTGAAATTTGCACGTGAGCAAAAATTTTTGAGGGTTGTTGTAGCCGCAACAACATTGGCAACACACTCATAGAACTCCAACTCTTTGTATGGACCTTGTTTCATGAAAAGCGAGTTTGACCCTTCCAGAAGTATTGTTTGATTCTTTGATCGTGATGGCTTCCACACTAGCCTGTGTCAAAGATGTAGTTCCTACCATTCTCTTGAGCACACATTCCAAGCCAAATCAACTTAGTTGTTTCATTGGGGACGAGGGGTATATTGATGCACAAGTAATATAATTATCAGAGTTTAAGTTTCATCTCTGGTGTTGCTCTGCTGCTAGCAGGCCTGGACATTACCCCGACAGAGTCACACAGTAACACAAGCATCCCTCTGCTGCCAATGAGCCTGGTTAGTACCCTAGTGGAGTCACTTGTATCACCTCTCTACGCAGGACACCTTTATCTTGTTTCTCCTTACTCATTTCTATTTTTTCATTTTTTTCAAAGAACTGTGCATAGACACTTATTTATTTCAAAGGTGGAAGAGGGATCCTGACTTATTAAGAGTAGAAGAGGTTGTTCCTTCAGAGAAGTATGTTATGTATATACCTTTGACATAATTGTTAAGATTTCCCCCCTCACCTTTCTCTACTTGACTGGGTTGACAAGGTTTAACCCAAAGGACTGAATAGAGTAAGTGGTACCAGTTAATAGTGCAAGCGTTGTGTTTTCACCAAGACTCACTCTGAACATAATTTATTTTCTATCAAGGCATAATCGACTTAAGATAACAAGTTCTTCATAAAGAGAGAAGACAACCGATAACCAGATGTTGATAGTTGTACAAGTCCTCTTAGATTTGCCTGGCTTATCTCGAGAGCCAAACACCATTTCATGTGAGGCTAACCTATAGATACAAGCAAGCAAAGAAAACAAAAAGTAAAAACCAGAAGTAAAGCAAAAGAAAAACAAGTAAGCAAAGCAAGCAAGCAACAAAACCAAACCAAGTCAGCAAGTAAACAAACATGCCAACTAGAAAGCAAGGAAAAACACTACGCCTACTCCTATGCTAAACATTGCATGGGCCTATTCACGTGAAGGGATATTTCCAATGTAGCCACCAGCTCATTGCCTGGCCCATGTTGGCGAAGGCATGGTAAACAAGAAAGATATACACGTAAACCATAGAACAAGAAATATTTAACAATGAAGACCAACACACTCTGAGTTATAACGCATCCATAGAAAAGAAAAGAGTGAAAGCGCAAGACAAGCATTCTGCGAACTTAACATGGTGTTGTGACATACTGGGTGTAGATGATGAGCATGCGTACTCTTTTCACTGTGAGAGACAAGAAAACATGAGAAAGAGAGACAAATTACGCTTTGCAAGTGTGCTTGCTGTGTATGATTCCTCTAGTGCATAAGCGATGGGATCATGTGATTCCGATGGAGGAAGCAAAATCTATGTTGGATTGATATTCAGTGCATACAGATGAGCGATGAGGAGTCTTGTGTTTTTCACAAATTTTCTAATCGGAAGTGGAACTAACCTCAGGACAACAAGGGCCTGACATAACCATCAACTCAGGCTAAATTGCCTCGATAGCCTACAGAGTTTCCACTTCATCAATAGATAGATCATCAGAGACCAATGGTTTAGAAAGATTAACAGTGAGTGGATCAACATCGTGATCAAATGAAGAAGTACAGAGATCACGCCAAACATGATAAGAAAATTTGGGATGTTCGTCAGCATCCTCATGGTTTGATGAATCATGTAGAGGGGTTGATGAGAAGCAAGAATGTTCACCCTCTTTGTTTTCAGAAAAAATAGATGAAAAATCAAGTGGATTCTCAATGAACATTTTGTCCTCTTCGCTATCAAATGATATACTGACATCAAGTGTGTTATGCGAATGATCAGAAGTAGATGCATTCATGGATGAATTCACACAAGGAAAATCAAATATAGCAGAATCACCAAAGATGTTAGGAAATCACAAAGGAGGCACATAGAGCAGGAGGTTATCCTTCGCCGTGGGTTCATGTTCAGATCCCCATTCATACTCATTGTGAATGACAGTGCAGGTTGGTTGTGCAACATAAACTCTGTCAATAGCTTAATCCTCGTTGACAACAAGTGTGGAGTCCAGAATGGAACAACACATGACAGTACAATCTGGAAGATCAATAGAACGGGGGGACGAAGGTTGAGGTAATAAGTGCATATGACAACTCATGGGCTTCCCAACCAAATCTGCGTAGAAATTGAGAGTAGTGAGGTTGAGAGGATGTGACAGTTGAACAGACTTGTGTGCACGCTCTCCCAAATCACTTTGTGGAGGTGGAGCTATTTGATGAGGGGAAGGAAAAAAATCACTTGTGACAACGACCGTGTCTGCTTGAGATTGCGTAGCTCCATCACCGAAGTATGCTTAGTAGGGTTTGAGCTTTTGCTTCCTTTTTGGACAGAGTGATTTGATACAGACATACTCATATTTATCCCAAAGATATTGGAACTTCATCTGACTTTTCGGAGCTTCAAAATGGAGACGATAAAAGTGCTCCCAAAGTTCTTGTAGAGATTCATGCGAGGCCTTCTGTGGTTGTAACATTTTTTTATCAAGTGCTTCAAGATCAAAATGTTGAAAAACAAGTTCTATTAGATCACTGAACTATTTGAATAAGTGCACAGAGTTATGAGGAAGTATGCTACACCATAGAAATGGGTAGTCACGAAGTGTGTGTGAGAGCAATGTACAAATCTCTGTTTCATTAAAACCTTCCACGTTCTCCATGAGTGCATGGAAGTCATCTAAGTGTTGTGGCCAGGCCACTTCACCTTCACCATCATACGTGATTTCTGACAAGTCATCCCAGAACTCCCTCTCGACATCAAAGATAAGTCTGTTGGATAAACATTTCGAAGGGTGAACTATAAAAAACTCCATGGTAGATGTGCGAAGATTCAAAACAAATTGTGAGGATCAGCTTGCCATCTGGCCCTCCTTCTAGCGCCAGAAATGTTTATAGTGCTAGACCCGCCAACATTTAGGGTATGTCCTCGATATGATGTCCCAATTAGACCTCACACCGTTTGGTGTAGGAGTCCCATCCAGTATGATGGCCCGGTTGCCATTATCTTAAAGATATGCCTTAACTCTTGCTTGCCAACACATGAGAGTGGTATACTTAGTCTTCAAACAATGAAGTTCGTGTGCCTGGTGAGTTCTTAGTGTTGCTTGTGTCAAAATTATTTCACTGCAAAGGGAGATGGTGAAAGTGAGTCTCAAGTCGAAAGGGAATAGTCCTAACTCAGTTAGAGACACACAACACAACAAGATCTACGTAGCTTTGAGTAGAGTACTCCACACCGATGCGTCAGTCACAAACACAAGGTGAATAGATAGCACGTATAACACCCAACGGAATCAAGAAGGTTATAATCAAGAAGGAAACTATTGTATCTTATAACCCTAAGCAGAATAGATTGGCTAAAGGAAAGAACAAGTCCATCATGGGAGCTACCTGAGCTATACTACATGATCAAAAGTCGTCGAAGTTATTTTGGGGAGAAGCTACAAATATAATAGTCTATGTAGAAAACAAGGTTCCTCATCAAGCTCTCGATAAAAAAATCATGAAGAAGTTTTCACAGGTTTGAAGCATGATATCGGACACCTCAGGATATTTGGTTGCCCTGTATATTTTCATGTACTGAAGGATAAGAGCAAAAAACTGGAAGCCACAAAAAATAAATGTGTATTTGTCGGATATCGTTAAAACTATAAAGCCTTTAGAATATATATATATGGTCAAAGGAAGATCAATTTTAGCAGTGATCTAACTTTCGATAAATATGCTTCCCTTGGAAAAGCAAGGGACCTTCCTCTACTTCCTCCTACAAAGAAAGATGATGATATGGACCTACTGGAAGGTCCTTCTTTGCTTGAAACATCGAAGTATATTGTTGATGATCTCATGGAGCCTATGGACTCCTTGGATTCTCCTCGAAGTGATCCCTTGGCTAGGAAGAGACCATTGTGGCTTCGTGATACATTACACAATGTTGAGAGACATGTTCCTACCAAAGCTACCTTTAGAGAAACCTAGAAGCTACGTTGGTACCAGGGATAAGTTTTAGCTATGTGCTCCATCATACAAGTTGAACCTCCCACTTTTGAAGTAGTGAAAGAGAAAGTGTGGAAGGATGCCATGACCAAAGAGTATGAATCAATTATGAAGAATTATGTATGGGATGTTGTTCCAAGACCTAAAGGGAAGTCAGTTGTAACTTCAATGTGTTTATACAATATCAGGCATGGAGATAATGGAAGAATTAAGAAGTATAAATCAAGGTTCATGGCTAGAGGTTTCTCCCAAAAAGAGGGAGAATATTATGATGACATATTTTCACCTATTTCCTGCTACACCACCATTAGATTAATTATTTCCCTTGCTTCTAGTCAAAGATGGACTCTTCACCAGATGGATGTGAAATTTGTGTTTCTTCATGGCATACTACAAAAAGAAGTATATGTTGAGCAGCGTTATGGATTTGAAGTAAAGGATAGGAAGACACATGTTTGCAAGTTGAAGAAAGAACTATATGGTTTAAAGCAAGCCCTCAGAGCTTGGTATGCCCACAATGACAGTTACCAAGTGAAGCTTGGATTCAGAAGAAGCAGTGCTAACCCAAACCTATACTTCAAAGTTTTCCAAGGTATGTCTTTTATTTTGGTTTTATATGTTTATGATCTATTCTTGACAGCTAGTGAGCCTCTGATGCTCGAATGCAAGACCGAGTTGGCCTTTGAATTTGAAATGAAGGACCTATATTTGATGCATTACTTCTTGGGATTAGAGGTGTGGCAAAGACCCGGTGAAATTTTCCTTTATCGAGGAAAATATATCGTGAAGCTCTTGGAAATATTTGGAATGGTAGAATGCAAGTCCTTGTCCACACCGATGGAAATGAACTTCAAGAATTTTTGTGAAGATGTTGCTGGACCTGACTTGGCGAATCCCTCTGAGTAGCCACAATTGATTGGGGCATTAATGTTCCTCGTGAACACTCATCCAGTAATATGTTTTGCAATCAACACTTTGAGTCATTTCATGACTGAGCGCCTTCATGCTGACTAGGTTGTTGCCAAACAATTATTGTGATATTTGCATGGGATGATCAATATTGGTCTAAGATATATTACCAGAGATGTGAGACTGCATGGATACACTAATGCTGACTAGGTTAGAAATGTTATTAACAGGAAGAGCACATCAAGGTGTTGTTTTAGCTTGATATCTGTGATGATATCTTAGATAAGGAGGAAATAGAACTCCATATCTTTGAGCATGATCAAGGTAGAGTACATCATTTATAGCATGGCTAGAGTGAGGCAGTCTAGTTGAGGAAGCTCTTTGGAGAGCTGTTTGAGCAAGTACTAAATATGACCATGATTTATTACGATAACACGAGTGGGATTTGATTAGTATAGAACCCCTTGTTTCATGATAAATCCAAGCATATTAAGATCAAGTATCATTACATTTGATATATGGTGTAGAGAGGAGCTATGATACTCCATCAAATTTTGACCGATGAGCAGATAACATATATACTCACAAGGTTTTGCTAAAATGAAAGTTCTTGGTCTTGAGAGAGCAGCTTGTACTGATGGATGTGACCCTTCTGGGTAAGGGTCCCAGCTAATCGAGAACACCAAGTGTAGATCTTCCCACCTGTTAAGCTCCCATGGTGAGGAATGGAGCAGTAAAGGCTCATAGGGTTGAGGGAACTCTGGATAATAGGATAGGGTGTGATCCTTACCATTATGGTAAGTCAATCTCGCCTATTGTCGCTTTGACAAAGTATACCAGAGTTGGTATCCTACCCACAAGCTGGACTTGGACCTCCCCATCTAGCCAGTGAGTTGAGGTGACTTGAGATAGGGTGTGATCCTTACAAGTCCAGGTAAGTCGATCTCACTCAAGTCTTGGGATGCAAATACTCTATCACTTGACTCCTGAGAGTTTAGGTGGAGGATCAACGGACATTAGGACAGAGTGTGATCCTTAAGTTGATCTCGCTTATTGTCACTAAATGATCGGATAAAGTGTTATCCTTATGTAAATATTGCCTATTGTCATAGATCAATATGATTAAGTGTGATCCTTGCCCTTGCAGTAAGTAGATATCACCTATTATCCTTGGGTAGAGGGTGGTAGCTATTAGGTTCCTATACCAATAGGAGTCATGATTTTTGATTGACTGAGATTAAAACTTGTAATATGTACATACCTTTGCTTTCTACAAATGTTTTCCATATTCAAAAATAAAAAAAATGTGAAGAGGGTATGTCCTAAAAGAACAATCAAAGGACAAAAATAACAAAAAGGTCAAAAAAGATGAAAAATATGAACCCCAAGAAAAGATAAAAGACCATGAAAGTGAGCAAGCCAAAATGCCACTACTATTTACCTTTATGCATAATAAAATATTGTGTGCAGTTTGTAATCTTTGCCACAATCCATGATAGTCAAAATGTTTAAACTTGGCTATTTCATGTTTTAAATTTCATGTTTATAGATAGAGAATAAAATCTGACCAAAGTGTTTAATCTGAGCCCTTGGATGTAATAAGGTTAGATTTAGTTGGTTTACTATTGTAAAATAAAAAGAAAAATGTTTGATAAGGGTTTGCTAGCTTAAATGCACCCTAACAAAGAGAAGAAAAAATGGTAGGATGAGTAGACGAGTAAGTAGTAGAAAGGTTGTAGAAGTATGGTGATTGATTAAACAAAAGCATGTTCATTATCTTTTCCATCATGGAAGTTCTATAGGAAAATGGACAATCAAGCATGAAATTGAATATCAAAGGCAATTAATTAACTTCCCTCATTCATTTCACCTTTTACTTAACTAATTTCCCTCAATAAAGTTCAAAGTACTTAAAAACCTTAAGTCAAAAAGGCTCAGAGCATCTCTTTGACTTTTAGAGGGACCGTACCCTCGACTCAATGACTTGTAGGCAATAAGTACTAAAATCCCCTCATAAAAATTCATCCCCCCCTTTAGTCCATTCATTTTCCCTATTAATACTATTTTCCTAAGGTTAAACTACTTTTACCTAGAAAAAGTATTTATTCCCCCTCATAACTCATTTTCATATCAAAAACCCACAAAAACATTATATCCTAAGTTTTTATGTTATTATCGGAAAAGCATTAAAACATGAAATGTCATATACTTAGGGTATTGTGCCCCTTCTCGTTTATTTTTATTAATTACTAATTTATTTATTAAATCCAAATAAAAACCCCTTTTCCCCGTATATAATTAACTCCCGCAATATTAATAAACCCTACCCTTGTTTAATTATATAAACTATAATATTACCCAAAACCCCGAAAATCCACTAACTAATGGACCTGCTATTAAGTTAGTTTAAAAACCTAATTAAATCCTGCCACTAAACACCCTAATACCTTAACCCCACCTTAATCCCTCATTAAATCCAAAACCACCATGCTATTCATCCTCCGGCCCCCCCCACTACCTTCCGTGCAACTCCACTAGCCGATCACTGCACGATCGCTCCCCTCCCCATCTGATGGCCCTTGTTGATTTCGGAAGGGCCCGACGTCTGAATGTTACCCGCCCAAAAAGAGTTGTTTTCTGTTGGGCCCCTGAGACTACGTTTCACTTAATGAATGGAATTGAGCAGTCTCCCCCCAATACCACCAAGCGCCCAAAAGTTGTGCGAAGGAAACCACTTACCTCCAGCCTGCTACATGCCAAAATAGCTACTGTTCACCCTGCTACATGACAAACAACCATTGTTCACCTGTACTCGCCAATTTTGACTTTCCCGCATAAAGCCAAAAAGCCCCAAACCATTCGTTTTTACCATTTTTTCAACTGTAAACCGCCATGCACGCATATGCGAACATTGAAACTGTCAACCCATGTAAAGTTGCACCCTGAAGACGCTACAAAGCTCCCAGATTTCCTTCCAGCCTACTCGAAGCCTTTTGATCATTCACAGTTGCCATACACCCGGTTCAGACCCAATTTTCTTCGATTCCAGGTATTGAACCCATAATTCACTGAAAACCCTGTTAATTTTAGAACCAGTCACTGAGTTTTCTTAATTAAATTAATTAAAGAAGCTTTGGTAACTCAAACTCACCTGGAATTGAACCACCATTTCCCTAACAGACTGAAAAATTACCTCCCCCATTCTCAAATCCACAAGAACTGAGGATGGGTGCCCTAGTTTCCATGGATTTCAGAGCTATTTCCACTCCTCACCTGGACCTAGACCACCTCCCCCTGGCTAATAAAGATTTCAAAATCAAGGACACCTCTATCCATGAATCCCCTCTCAAATCATACTGCCGATACAGAGACCTATCCCTGAACCACGTTGATAAAATTCGTCTTTGGGAGTCTAATTTTCCCAAGTACCAATTCCCTAAAGTTCACATTTTCCCAGAAATTGTCCATTACTACCATTCCCACTATTTCTACTGCAATTCCTTCTACATTGGTAGCATCATTGGCACCTACAGCTCCACCTGCCACAACACTGCCAATCACAACTGAATCTACAATAGTAGGCACAACAACAAAGAAAACATCAGAGCTAGTAAAGGCCATGGAGGAGATGTCAATCCAAGCAACAGAGCTCAAAAGGCTAAAGGAGAAAGTGGCAAGCTTAGAAATTGACTCTAAGCTTTCCCAAATTCAACAAAGAGAAGAAACACAGAAATCTCTAAGGATGGGTGAGAAAAGTAAAGTCCTAGAGAAAGATTTGACATTGCAGAAGCCACTAGGATAGACTAAAGAAATGCTCTGGGCCAATATCATTGACTCTGTTAATGATATTTGGCCATCAACTCAAGTTATATTTGAGCAAACAGAACTAGTGAAGATAGCTACTGGAGCTATCCAAAAAGTAAAGGAAGAGTAAGAGCAGACATGAGCTCCAGGAGCTTGGTATAGAGGATAGGACTGAAGCCATCCTAGAGGTTAAAAAGGTTCTTTCCAAAAGAAATATCATGCTCAACTTAGAAGAAAAATGCCATAACATGCAGGTAGCCATTGACAGGTTCATGGCTAAATTTCAAATTTTGAGGGACAAAGGCCTTCCCAGTCCTATGGTCATCCATGTTAAACTCATGACCCAATTGGACTACAGCGACAGACTCAAGAAGTTGGCCAAGGAACAAGCCAATTTTTCAGGTATAAAAGGCTTTCCAACTGGAAAAGTATTGTATGGTACTTTGGAGAACCTATTTTTCCTAGAACATGAGGTGAAACATTTGTTTGTCACCAAGCCCAATTTTGAAAAATACACAGAGGCAAACGAAATTTATAGAAGAATGTTAAAAGCAAAGTTACCTGAGTATGAATGGTGGGGAAAAATGACAGATTTACTATAAGTTTTACATCAGAAAGTTACCACAATAAATCTGAAGGCAGCCAGATGAAACAGGTAAAAGATAGATCAACAGTGTCAAAGAGTAACAGAGTCAAAGAGTATCAGTGAAATATCAATGTGAAGAAGATTCCAACATACAAATATCAGCCAGCTTAAAGGGCTACAACTCAACCGCAACAACCAAAACTACCACAATAAAGGGGACATCATGATGCAGTTTTCCATCTGTCTCTATCTTCTTGCTTGAAGATATTTTGATTCCCTAGATTAAATCTCAGATTGTTATGAGATATTTTGTAAATATTTTTTGTATAAATACTTCACATTTCGAAGTATTTAGGGTGGATTCAAAGACATGTCTATAAACATTTTTCTCTCAAACCAAAGTGCTATTGTATTAATGACTGGATTGGCTTGCTGGATCAAGGAATAAAGTACAAACATTTCATAGGATTATTGTGTAAAGTGGAAAACAAATAAGTATTCTCTCATGTTTATTGTTGTCCTTTCTTATGTCTTTCATAATCATGTTCGTTTTTCTAAAAATCTGAATGTATAACTAGGAATGATATTTTAGAATTTGCTTTAATGCACTCTGTCTTGACTGTTTACATTCTGAATGTTTTCTACTAAACTATCTTAGCTAGGGAATTCTTTACTACTCCTTAGCTTTCGTAGTTTCCCCTTCGGTCTATAGTAAAGTATTCTTAGTTTCCCTTTGCTCATGATCACCCTCTGCTCTTCATTCTGATCCCGATCCAAGGATTCTTAAGTGCCCTTTCACCGTGGTTAGAATCACTTCACCATTAGACCTGAAGATTTGCCTTTTGCTTTGCTAGCCTGCCCTGTGAACACTCCCTTTAATGATATGGTCCAGTTATGCTATCCATTAGTTGACTCCATATCCCAATGGCTTGAAGATGTAGCTCTATCCATCTGTTCCAAGAATTCCACCACCCTATTTTCAATCCAAAATCAAAACCCCATGAACACTAAGAACTAGCCTAAAATCTCATAAAAACAAAGTTAAATCATAAAGAGAGAGCCCTCTTTGGACTTAGGTCGGCTAGGACCTAAGTATAAAAGATTGGTTTGTGGTTACCCGGATTATTCCTTCTTTTGATAACTTCTAGGGAAAACTTTTAAGTGATAATTGTAGCTTTAGCTGCCCTATTGTTTTTGTGGATAAATTGATTTTGCGTACAAAAGTAATCTCCCTAGACCTAGTGGCTTAGCCTAGAATCAACCAGGAAAAAACTACAATTATTTTCCTTAGAGATGTTTGAAATATGAAAGGAAAACGTACTTGGAATCCAATGCAATCTATCTTCTTCTCCTTACTTTTTAGCTCCAGCTCCAACTCCAATTTCTAAAAGTGGAACCTAAAAATCATCCAAAAGAAGCAAGAGAACAAAAGATACAAGATAACATATACAAACAACTATAAACAAAAAGTCAAGGATTCATGTTCTACATATGCATAATCAAGACATAATGTATAGGAGAAATAATGTAGTTTTGTATTAATAATGGCAGAAAAGATTACAACCCTTGTAGGCCTTGACTTTGTGAATCTCTCCCAGCTATCTTGTCCTTCCTTTGCCACAATGGTAAACCTTCAATCACACCTAGAGTACATGGATGGATCATGGACCTATAGACACAAATGAGCAGCATAAGGGTATAATTAGAGTCTCCAAAAGCCAACCCAAACTCTATGGTAGGTGCTTCATTTATAGGGTAAAAGAGGTAGTTTTGGATTTACCATTCTAGGGCTTAGATCCAATTTAGAGGGAGGTAAGTTCTAGGAGATAAGAGATAAGGCGTCATTAGTAGGAGTTAGAGAAAACAATAAATGGTTAAATCCACTTCCAAAGCTTCTAGAGAGAGAAACTTTGAAATTAGTTTTTTATTTTTACTCATTTCCAAGTGTTATCGCACTTTATATAAGAGTAGTTTCCACTGAACAACGCAGTTTCCATGTGTACAACCTATTCCATCACAGTTTGTCAAGAAAGTAACTGCATTGAGGCATTAAATTAGTGTTTTCAACCAATTTAATCCATGATGCTTATAACTTCTGGAGAGAGAATGATTTTGGCTTTGTAGGGGATGATTACATGGTGTACATGGATTATGATAGATCTAGGCTCAGGGCCATTTCTTTGAATGCTATAAAATGACCTATAATAGATTATCCCTTAAAGTAGAAAGTCAGAAGTTGTGACTGAGGACTGAAGTGATTTACCATGTGAAAAGTCTTGATTAAGAATTGACTGGTCAATATCACCAATTAACTGTTACAATACATTATCATCATGATATCACTACTGAGGTAGGCATACCCATACTCAGGATATAAGCCATTTTACATGTACAATGATCAAAGTCACGCTCATTGATTACACATTGTGGATCCATGCTTGGATGAATTTCTATAAAATCATAGCCATCATAATTTGTAGATCTTGTATGAATATTGAAATCGCAACCAACATGGATGAAACTAGATCTGGGAACTTCTACCTTGTCACTTGATAGTACGATTCTAACCATTTGAATAGATGAGCTAGAGTCAAATATGGTAGACACCATTTGATTACTAGCCAATAATGAAAGTCGTTAACAAATGTGAGAGGAACCACCATTAATGACAATGGCCCTCAAGGTACTAGTTGCAATCTATGAGGTGTGAATAGACGAATTGAAATCAAACACCCCACAAAATCTTTCGATCGAAGGCTAATGATGATAACCCAACGCCTAAAGTGAGGAAACTTGACATTGAGGCATGGAAGTCCCAATGCACTTAAAGAAGTTTCTAAGTCAACTTCCGAGATAATGTGTTGATGTCAATAAGAAGTGACCTATTGTAGGAGGGCCTTAATGTATCCCTCATCAATGACACGAAATAGGTATTCAAGGTTTGAGACAGAATGTGATGACTCAAATTTGGTTCAATGACGACAATCATGAAAGAAGGCTACATGTATTGTAGTAGATGTCAACTGAGGGTGGACTTCTCTTGAACATATCAATGACACTTTATGGAATTGGTATTATTTGAATCGAAGACCATCATGAAGGATTTCAATAAGGTATGATCAACAAAGAGGCAAGAAAATTCCCCAACCCAAAACAATCACGGAGGTGAAAGAGTGTAATGTTCAAGAGTGACTCACTGCCATAAACATGTTTCATGTATTGTTTCCCCAATTTTCCCACCATTTTTGGCAAGTACCTCTTTATTTTTTTACAAGCTCAAGGAGGATAAAATATTCTTGACCTATAAGTTCATCCTTCAAATGAATCCATTTATTATTTTTAATGAACCTTGAGAAGGAGTGGTTTGGTCTCGTCATGTTTGACTAGTCCTACATTGTTTTTTTTTTACAAGTCTAGCGAAGGTATAACTCAACTCCTTTTTCATGTTTAGAGAGTTAGAAAAAGAGGCAAAAAGAAAAATCTGAGAGGTTACTTTTTGTAAATTTAGTCCCTTGGGCCCGAAAAGGTATAACACAATACCTAAGAGAAATTTTTAGTCATGCTTGAAGAAAGTGTTCCTTTTTCGTAAATAGCCCATCCAGTTTGGAAAAGGGTTAAAATTATACTAGGCACACGTCCTTTCATTTACTTTAACGAGTATGAAAGAGACAAGTGCTAGGCAATCTTTTCATATTTTGGGAGTCTGAAAAGAGCTTAAAGAAGACTCCTTCTAAAGGAACAAGTGGTGTAAAGGGTAGAAATTGGTTCTAGTCATGATGGGACTGCTTAAAACATATAAAGGTCAAGAGGTAGGCTAACAAGACCAATCATCACAATGGTTCCTCCAGGAAAGGGTAATACACCAAGTGAAAGTGAATTATCGTCCAAGTATATGGGAGTGACGGAGTAAGAAAACCAAGGCCCATCTTGCAGAAACAAGCTGATAAAAAGTGGAAATCACAAGAGATAAAGTGTGGAATGCTTCTAGGGGGTTCCTTTTTCATAAAAAATTAACGAGCTCGAAAAAATGAAAAACGTGTGCTTAGTAATTCATGGATTTACAAGCATGAGAAGGAACAAAGACTAATCTTATAATATGTTTCATTTTTACACAATCTTGAAGCAGAGAAAAACTATGTTCAAGAGTGGTTTCATTTTTACACCTTTAAATAGAGAAAAATATGCTTGAGAGTGTTACAGGGAAAAGTGTCTATATAGAACTGCTCTATCCCACTAAGGTGTGAAAACTGCCTTAGAAACAAACAGAGTAAAGCTACTTTCATTTTTCCTTTATGAATTATAGATAGAGAGGAACAGAAAGACCAACCTCTGTCTTGCGTTAATCTCATGGTTTGATTCCTCTCTTCCTTGATAGTCTTTCGCTACTTGTTCCCTTGCACGCCCAGCTTCACAAAGTACCTGTAAGATCACAGTAGCATAGCACTATACAAAGACATGGATCTATAATCATAAACAATCTAGGATCAGATGTAAATTGACCATACAAATGCAGCAAACATGAATGACACAAAAGTATGGAGGAAAACTTGAATAACTTTTATTGATAAACAAGAGCCAAGAGGAGTTACAACCAGTTGTTCTGACCCAACATCAACCTCTCAGCAAGGAAGCCCCTCTTCACCTCATACAAAGCTTAGATCACCCAACAATCTGATGTTTGTCTCAAGAAACCAACAACAATTCCTTACAATATGCAAAATTCCAGCCTCTGGATCTCTGGGATGAGGGATCCATATATAGATATCTGTAATGGAGATGAGTCAGCTTATGATTTGATTAGTCTCTTCCCTCTGATAGTTCTTGCTTCCACTTGGAGATTGATGATCTCTTACTCATCCTTGGTCGAATTCAGAGAGGCAAGTGTCACGGGAGAAGTTTCTGGAAGCTTCCATTGCCTCTCCACCTCGTGGAATGACACTGCTATTTGTCATTTCTCGCCCATCGCACCCCATAGAAGGGATTTCTGAAATGCAACGCACCCACACAGTGTACTTAGGTGAGATGCAATGCACTTGGCTAGTGGAGCAGCTGAAATGATCCTGTTTTAACCAATTCTGAGCAGTTTTTCATGGAGAACTTCTGGGAGAAGCTATAATCTGTTGACCTTGTTCCTTTAGGGGTTAGAACAACACTTTTAGGGACTTAGGAGCCCTTGGTTTATGGACATTTCATGCTTGGGGTTGTAGGGCCCAAAAATGTGTATAACAGTTGCCCCCTAAAGCATGAGGTCGTGTTGATGCCTCGAAAATCGCTGCAACAACATTGGGGATAACCACCTGGTCCGGACCTTAGTACAACTCCTTTTCCATTTGGAATAGTGGCTCCGACTGGGGATAATGGGACCAGTTTCCCAAAAGTGGATAAACGGGATGAATGGATGATTTATAAACTAGACTAACGGTGAGCGAATAACTAAAACTATTAACAAGAATACGTAAACTATGATCTATCCCGGGAACTTATTGAGCTTTAAAGTGCAACGCTTGATGATCTATGTCTATAAACAGACATATAGATGACTTTATTTAACGGAAATAGACATTATTTCATTCATGATTACTATGCTTAAATAATTAAGCAAAGCGATTGAAGCGATATTACCACACTTATCATTTATATCATTGACATATACATGATTAAAAAGAAAGGCACATCATAAAACATCCAATAGTGGAATAAATATAGATCTGCTGTTACAGCGCATGCATATAATCAATAATGGCAAGAATAATCACATAACAGTTCATATGAAAGGAATGAATTCAGACATAGATATAAATACCATATGAGCTTCTTGACACTCCCAATATCAATCGCTACTTGTAATTCTTCCTTTAACGCAGAAACATTCTCAACAAAGACAATAGTGCACAATTGCATAAAAAGCTTCCTTGTCGAATTAAGAATAACTGGTCTAGTTTCATAAAAGAATATTGACTGAAGCACAATAGTGCAAACTTCAGTCTTTAAGTCTGGTACAAAACTTTACGACCCTTTCCAAAACAATGAAAGGGTCTATAAATACTTAACAAATCTACCTATCTATAAAACAAAAATCCTATTAAATTGGTATCAATCAATTTTGATATGATTTTCTTCAACGATCTGTTAGTCGGTGGCATGATTCATCAGGTAGGCTGCTTGCCTTTATATCTGAGCTGACTTATTGCAAGCATTGGCTCTACTTCAGGAGGTTTGTTGAGGCGCGAGCTGAGCTAGGCGGCATAGGTGGCGTCCTGAATATCGAGAATCATATACCCGATTGCATCTGTTAGGCATTTGAGGGTGGCTCTTTGTGTATGCGGCTTAATCAGGAAGAGCCAATATGCGTCCCAGGTTAAACTGTTAATCCCAGTGATTAACCTTCCCTTTTCCTCTAAATCAGGATAACATTATTGCTCCAATGTGTTTTTTGTTGTCAACTTTCCTGGTGTACATTGGGAAATCATATTTGATAAGTAGAGAGTGTTGTTAACTAGTTCAACTAGATTGCTGGAAGTTGATTTACATCTTGAAGCCGCCCTCTTTGCTTTCATCATATGGGACTGCCATTCTATGAAGAGTATATCTTTATGTGTTTCTAAGATCCTGGGCAAATTTGCTGCTCTCCCTTGATCAGAGTCTTGCCAGTCAAGAAATGCAACTATGATCTCTTCGGCTTGATCTAATTCATTTCTGGCCTTCTCTACCTGCTGATTTATGGATGTCGTTAATTCACACAGTAGCTGTGCCTGAGCGATTTGTTGACACAGGAGCTTAATTTGGGATATTAATGCAGTGTTTATTTGTAATGCTTCTGCTCTGAATTCAGCCACTTGTGGAGCGCCCTTTATTTTTTCGAGCTGCGATGACAATTGAGCAATTTGCTCATCCTTTGTTTTCATCATTTGCTCGTTTGCTGCCCTTAATTGTGCCAATGCCTCTGATAATTCCTTCTGTTTCTGGATCGCGCTTTGGTCGATCCTTTGCTTTTCTGCCTGCAATTGTTGAGTTAGTTGACTCTTCATTTGCTATTGTGTCAATAATTACTGCTCTGCCTGCTCTGCTTTCTGTTTTGTCTCAACCAACTCTGCCTGTAATGAGAAAATCTCTTGATCCTTGGTTTTTAGTAGAAGACTTACCTCCGATGCCTTATCGATTGTCGCTGCCGAATAGGCTCCTGCATATTGCGACAGTTTTGTTAGGTCATCAGAAGGGTCAGATTCCTCCTTCCAAACCACATTGCCCGTAACAGTTTGCTCTGGGAAAAGGGAAGGTTGATCAGTTTTCCTTCTTTTCCTTTGTCGTTTTACCACTGCTTTATGCCTCGGGCTGTAGAAAACATCCAGGGGAGGAATATCTTCTACCTGGAGAATGATTTGGTCGGAGGGGTCCTTTGGTATTATCTCAACGTCCTTAGAAATGGGTGGGCCGCTGGTTCCACTTAGAACCTGAGGTGAAGTGATGTCCTGTGTATCGTTTGTCTTGGAAGTGTCTGTATCCTTTGAACATTCCAACCCACTGATGATAGAATCAAATTGCTTCCATTCCTGGAGCAATTTAGGGTCAATATGAGTATCTATATTGACATCAATGGTGGTTTGTTTTTGCTTTTCGGCTTGGGACTCCTTCCGCACTTCTTCCTGCTCTTTCTTCTGTTGCTCCTCTTGTTCTTTCTTTTGTCTTTCCTCCTGCTCTTTCATTTGCTGTTCCTCTTTCTCTTTCCTCTGTTTTTCCTCCTGTGCTCTCTTCTGCTTTTCTTCTTTTTCTTTTCTCTGCTTTTCTTCCTGTTCTCTCTTCTGCTTTTCCTCCTGTTCCTTTATTATAACGGGAGTTTTCTTTGACTGTTGTTGATCAGACTCGCTTGATGATGTCGCTGGGGTTGTCGCTAGTAAATCTAGAGGCAGAGTTTGCAACCTCTATTCTCTAAGTTTATTGAATTCAGTCAACCCTTCATCATTATATTTCGCTTTGGTGAAAGCCTTAACCGAATTTATTGTCTCAGCTGAAGAGAACATGTCATTAAACATATCTTCTTTATGGTCAAATCTTGTCAGTTTTGCCTGTTCTAGTGCATTATAGGCAACTTTATTTGGATCAAAATGCCTATTTGGGAGAGTCGCCAGCGTTAAGGATTGAATTTTTGTGGCTTCCTTTTCTGCATGTTTGAGATCATGCAAGGTATATACACCACATCTCAAAGGAAAAGAGGGCCAACCTTGCTTCTTATTTTTCTTGAGCGTTTGTGTAACACTCTCAGCAATGATTTGGTAAGAAATTTCTCTCACTAGCAGTTTATCCGGTATGTATAAAAGGAGGACATGAGGTCTGGCTTGGCTACCGAAAACTCTTATGGCGTGGGGTCTTGTGCAGTCCACCTCCAGCCGAGTACTGGGAATTCAGAGTTAAAACACAGGGTATCTAGAATATAGGCACTGTAGTAGAATGGGGGAATTACCCTTTCAGAAATACGGGTCTTACTCCTAAACTCAAGCACAGCTGTTGCTAACTTGTCAGAAAGGATAGTGGCCCAATCCATAATTACACGGTTGCATGCTGCTTCCATTAGAGGAACCATTTCTATGGTAAAATTAGCAGAGTCATGCAATCCCCATAATCTACACATCATTATTCCAGCATAGCAATAAGGAGAAGCCAGAGAATCAACCGAGTACTTACCGGAAGATTCATGTTTGTGCTTGGCCGGATTTTGTCTCCAATCCCGGATGGGTTCGGATTCAACTTCATTTTCATTTGCGAATTTCTCCAGGAACGCCTTATTATATATCTTCTCTGGCTCAGGTAAATGATACATTTGCCTTAGATCATCCGCCCTGAATGACCTGAAAATTCTCCCGGCTCTGGTGCTGAAGGTTCTATCCAGGATTGGGATTTCTTCAATCGCCCACCGCACTACGTCTGTGTATGGGAGAATTTTCTCCCTAGCTGCTATCCAGTGAAGGAAGGAGTCAGCTAAATCCTTGAGAGTACCCTCAGACTTCCGAGTTAAATCCACAGTACCTTCTACTATTGTTACTGCTGGTTCTTCGGCTTCAATCAGGTTGTAGGTACCTTGCCAAGTAACTCTGACGAGACCCGTACATGTAGTATCAGATATCAATCCCTTCTTTTTGTCCACGACAGCTTGTCCTGCAGCTGGTGTAGCGGAAGCACCTGTGGTCTTCTTGGATTTCTTCCCCATCTTGCTTGAGCTTTCTCCTTTGGATGAATTCTGCACAACGGCGAAAATAAACGTAACACAAAGATATGCCAATGAAAATCCAATATGGGAAAGATATATTGATCAAAGTGTGCTGAGAGATTAACTCTTAAAAATGGCCACGGATACAATCCATGGGAAGATCTTACAATTACATTAAATGGCCGTTTAAGACCTGCCACCCCTTAAATGCTCATTATACCATTATTCGGCCGAATGGCCCGCTTAAGCGTGCTATGGATATTTTGGCGGTTGAGTGCAGGTGAACGATTGCTTAACAGATCAAGCTTTAAATATGAACGGATCGTAATATCCCTCCATTTAACGGCTTTTTGAAATCCGCGCTATATCATGATCGGGCGTCGGGAACACCTAAATCCTTATGTTGACAATTTTGAAACCCTGATCGCCGATAGCGATATCGCATCGCATCGGGAGAATTGGTGTTATATAAACATATGGATAGCATACCACCGATCGCCGATAGCGAAATCGCATCGCATCAGGGTGAATGGGCATAACAATGTGCATAGATAGTGTATCGCCGATTGCCGATTGCGATATCGCATCGCATCGGGGGTATGACCTGGGCGCCTTATTATTGTGCATAGGATATTGCCGATTGCCGATTGCCGATTGCGATATCGCATCGCATCGGGGTGAAAGGCTTGGGGTGCTTTAAGACTGCGTATAGAGTATCGCCGATAGCCGATAGCGATATCGCATCGGCGGGAACCCATATGTCACTTATTTATGTTTTCTATGTCATTGCGATATGCGATCTTGCGATCGCTTTATCGCAATGATAAAAGATTGTATTATTTGATCAAAAATGGGTTTTTCAAAAGGTTTTATATAATGTCTTCATTTGGTTTGCGGACCTTTTTTCAAAAAATGCAATATTGATACCAATTAACTTCTAAAGGGACCCATTTCATATGATAATTTTGTAAATATAAATGATATGAAATGGGGAGTTGTTGTAGGGCGCAACAATTGGCGATTCGTGTTGGCATTATGATTCAAGTGTTGTCCTTGATGGCAACTCACTCAGAGGATGGTACAAGTGCTCAGAGGTTGGTACAAGTGATGGCATCTTAATCAGAAGACAGATCTCAGTACAGCATGCCAAGGAAGCTCATACACGCCGTTTCGTTAAGCCCAAGTCGCGTGTACACGCTAGTTCGATTCATAAAAAGCGCGTGTATGTGGAAAGGTTCCTTTGGTCCATGGTGGTTAGTCCTTGGAAGTTGTGCCTATGATTTCGGACCATTGTGTCTCGACGGGCGTGTCGATCCCTAGTTTTGAAGTTGATGGTATTGTGTTCCTATGGTTTTGGCTCTTGGTATTGAGCTAGGCCTAAGACTATATAAGGAGAAGAAGATCATTAGGCAAAATCATCTTTTGACAAGGGCTTGAATATCTAAGAGTGAAAGAGATCTGATTTGCAGGTGCTGGGTTGCTTGATCTAAGCCAAGGAGAGATCACATTGGTTGATGGAAGACTAGATCTAAGGATAGATCGGGATCTAATGATTTGAAATGCACTATCATGATATGGTTGATTATGCTTATTTCTAGATCTGCATATTGTCGCAATGCTATGTTCTGGGTCTAACTAATGTCTGGTACAGCTGCAAATTGAGAAAGTTTATTTTTAGATCTGTACGCAGGTTGGCTTCGGTAAAAGAGCGTGTATACGCGGGTTTGGCTCCTTGAAGTAGCGTATATCTTTTGAAGCTTGTTTTTGGGTTTACAGTGGGGTCTGACAGTTATTGCAGAGTTCTGTAGTCTGCTCTGTGTTCTGATAACTGGTGATTGACAGGGTTCAGTGGTTCAGTGATTCAGAGTTTGGTTGTTTTATGCTTCAATGATCTGTTGTGGAAATTGAATGAATTGTGGTCTTCAGATTGTAATGTTGTGCTTCAGGAATATTCAAGTCTGAAAATGTATGAAAGGTGATACCTGAAGAAAAGAAGATTGTAGGTCAGCACCTACGTACTAGTATCTTGGCTAGTACAAGAACAAAGGGGGTTGGAGCTCCCTTCCAAGGAAGTTTGGAGAACGAGAGAAGGTTGTAGCCTGCGTACTGGTATAAGGCTGCACCAGTACAAAAGATTGTAAACTGAAGTTTCTTAAAGAAAGATAGAGATAACTTGCAGCAGGTGGTTTTCACCCACATTGGGTTTCCACCTTATATCTTGGTGTTCATGTGTGTGACTTTTGATCCGTTCTGTTATACTGCATCTGCTTACTGTTAATGTGCTGAATAATGTCCTGATGAACTTAACTGAAGAATAAGCTAACTAAGTTATGAGTTTTCTGCTTATACGCTGTTTTATTTAGTCACAGTAGCGTGTACACGCTGTTTTACTTAACTGAAGTAGCGTATATGTTTCTGAGCATTGAAAAGGTTTGATTGATCTGATAATACTGATTCACCCCCCCTCTCAGTATTATTTCCAACAATTGGTATCAGAGCAGGTCCTTCAGGGAAGCTTGATCGCTTGAAGGTAGATCATTCATCATGAGCAACTACGAGAAAGAAGCATCAATCAGGCCACCGGTTTTTGATGGAACAAATTTCAATTATTGGAAGGTAAGAGTTACTGCATATCTTCAATCTCTTGGTACAGAAGTTTGGAACATTGTAGAAACAGGCTATGCTTTTCCTTCAGTTACTCCTACAGATCCAGCTGAGAAAAAGACATATGAAACAAATGCAAAAGCAGTCAGTACTCTATTAGGAAGTATATCCCAAACAGAA